>CM076583.1:788274610-788394994 GCA_034641835.2 Pinus albicaulis
CATGTGCCCTATTTATCAGCTCCGGTTTCAGTTGGGATCTCGTTCCTGTTGGTAGGATTGTTTTGTTGCTCGCTCGCCCACGGTGGGAGCTGATCTAAATGAGATGGGATACAGGAGACGCACTCAGTCTGAGGTATGCGAGTTCCAGAGTGGTATTCTGTCGTCTTACATTCTTCAAATTATTCTGGTATTTTTCTTCTCTTTATACCTCTATATCTGAACCGGCAATGGATCCTTTGTGCAGAGGGTGGAGATCATGGGGTTTCTAGGCGCCAGGCTACAGATTTCGTTTTATTTTAAAGTTCGTATTTGTAATATAATTTTTTTTCTATTAACCTTTCAAACGCAGTAGAAAGAGAGTTCTGGCTCCAAGCTACTCTCGGCTCGACCACAGAATAGAATAGCTTTATGCACTTACATTATTGTTACATGTTTTGTTCGAACTCTGTGGTTATTTCCAGAACTTATCTCCAGGACTTATTTCATGGCGGCATACCGATGATTTGTTAATCTAGTTAAGCCATGAATTCGTCTGGCCCGTTCGACTCCAACTGTTTCGAAGTATGCCAGAGCCGAGCTCCTCCATGATATTCGTCTCCATGCGAGGTAATCGGTCATGTTTAACCGTGGGTCAATTTATCGTTTGAAGCGTTGATTTGAGAGTAGTTGCGTGTTCTGTGTTATGCGATGTGGCCTCGGCCTGCTTAACATCTAATTGCTCAGAGTATAATGGATATCCCTATAGTAGATAGATAATAAAACTCCTGGTTTTGTTTTGAACTATAATTTTTGTTTAATCTCGTTATTCAGTCCTGTGGACTACATATCATATTCAACTAACCTATACTTCCGATAATAACTGTTTCCTTCCACCGTATGACAGTGAACGAACTACGGCAGAAGGATGGTCATTATGGTTTACCAATGACGGTTATTTAATCTCCCGATATTCAGATATATTTTTTTCTATCTTACTCACAGATCTGACATATTGCAAGCACTACTGAAATGAACTAATTTCTAACCCTCGGCATTTGTATGCCATATAGAACCATGCTACTATTAACTCTCGGCATGTTCACAGTTGAGTTTTGTTTTTTGTTTTTTTGTTTTTATAATCTCCATGCATTAATATTGTAGACCCTACGCTGGAATTTCAATGGGCGTAGAGCTCATGTGTGCAATTCGTTTTAACCTAGCTAATTCGTATTGACGTCTTCCTCTCGTCCTACATCGTCACATATAGTTATATACATAGTTCATTTTTTTTTTTTTGATATGGAAACGCTTAGTTGGATTGGTTTCTAATCCGTAATGATATATGTGAATGTATGCTCTCAACATAGTGTAAGATGAAATTTTTAAATGCCCAAACGTCTTTCGTGTAATCACTAAGCTTACGTATTAGACTTTAATGTACAGATACACAGGTATTGATATTCTTTTAGCTCATGAATATTTCATTTTTATTTTATGCCGAGATATACATATAACACGATGATATGCTATGTCGCGTTGCTTATTTTTGTTTTCCTTTGCAACCTACATACATGTGTTAAGTCGGACTTGAGCAGAGAGCAGATATATATATATTTTTGTTAAGTGCTTATGCAAGTATTCAGGAGTTTCACAGATACTGTACATTTAGCACAGCTTAATCCATTTCTATAATATTCTTCTTCTTTCTCAAGAGCTAGAAATGAGTTTAAACACAATATCCTATACTTGCTAGGACAGCCTTAATACTCATATAGAATAGAAGTAACTCTTTATATAGAAAATCTCGAAGTCTTATCTTTGTTTAAGGTCTTTACTTTCTTTGCATTAGTTCTACTACCATATGGTTCTATCATTGTTATGGTTGCTACAACCCCTCTATAGTATACAGATATTTTGTGTTTAACAAGAATTCAACATACATATGCTAGCATAATTACTTGTAAATTCTATTTTTTCTTTTAAGGTATACCTCTGTGTATTCAATGGTGCTTGACTAGGGAACCTTAATTTTAAGGTAATTATTTATGTTACAGGTTTCCAAGGAGTAAAAATATATTTAGATATGAAATCTATACCCATATAAATGGTATAATGCTCATATATGCAGTCTATAAATTTTACAAATGTTAAAATACTCATATCTGAAATCTATATTCTAACATCTTACTTTCTTCCTTTCTGCTGCATACCATGTATATTTCAATGCTACTATAATGTTTCTCTAGCATACACATAAGCAAATCATATCATTTTTGTGTCTACAGGGAACATAACAAAATTAATCATCTGTAGAGGCCAAGTAACTTCAGATTTAAACCGACCTTGGTTTAGAGTTTCTGGAGTTTCTACTCTATAGATTTCTAGTCTACAACTAAACAGATTCTGAAAGGTATTTGCCTTGTGATGGACTCTGTTAAATGTAGTACTACAATATTCAAGCAATTTTTCTTAAGTTTTATATGTAGCTAATTCATACCATCATAACATAGAGTAACTGGAATTTTCAGAACATACCAAAATCTGCAATTGACCAACCTCCCAACCTTAGAATCCTCTTTATCTCCCAGGATTCACCCCCGAGCAGAGATCACCTCCTAGAACAGATCAACCTCTGATCTGCCTAGGAGCAGCTTATTTAAGCTCATATTTCCCCACAGCATGTTTCTAATTCTGCGTCCAGAATAGCAGGATGCTTTCTTTCCTGTTTAGCCTAGGCTTCCCATTTTGGGACTCTTTAAAGCTGCTTTAAGTTTTTCCTCAGCTTTTCCAGCTTTTTTCTCACCTCTTCCCAACTACTCCTCTTCATTGGGAAAATTTAGATTCCTCCTCAAATCTAAATTAATTTCTTTCAAGGATTTTTGAAAGAATTTTGGGGATTTGTTGCCTTATCCATCCTCATGGATTTGGCAAGTGATCTCTCATACTCATCTTGGTCAAAATGCACAATCATTTTATTTATTTCCTCAATTAAAATATGAACTTACATTCACACCACACTTATCCCTTGGGGTCCACCCCCTTAGGATTTAAGTTCAATTGTCTAACTTTAAAAAATTCAACACACAAATTGGGGGTGTTACATATTCCCCCTCTGAAAATAAACACCGTCCTCGGTGTTGTTATTCAACTACTAAAGTTCATTTAAACAAAAATGGATATTTTTCCATCATTTCAGCTTCCCTTTCCCAGGTAGCTTCTTCAGCAGTAAATTGCTTCCACTGCACCTTTACTCTGGCCACTGTTCGGTTTCTCAATTCAATTTCTTCCCGCTCCAATATTTGAAGCGGTTCTGGCAGAAACTCCCCTTCTGGTTCCACCTGTACAACATTCCAATCAACTATGTGAGAAGCATCATGCACTTATCTTTTTAATAATGAAACATGAAACACATTATGCACTTTAACATGGGGTGGTAAGGCCAGCTTGTAAGCCACTGGTCCCACCCTTTCTAAAACTTCAAAAGGCCCACAATATCTAGGAGCCAGTTTTGCACAACTTCCTGCATAAAGTGTGCTCTTTTTGGGTTTGATGTGCAAATACACATGATCCCCTACTTTGAATTCTCGATGCACTCTTTTCTTATCAGCATAACTCTTCTGTCGATCTTGTGCTGTCTTGATATTTCTCTGTATTTGCTTGACATTTTTTTCCATCTCTTGTAGTGCATCTGGTCCCAATACCAGTTTATCCTCTGGTTGACTCCAACTCAAGGGAGTGCGGCACTTTCTCCCATAAAGTGCCTCAAACGGACTCATCTTAATAGAGGATTGGTAGCTATTATTATAGGCAAACTCAGCTAAATGCAGATACTCTTCCCATTTTGATGGCCTATCCATCACGTACATTCTCAACATATCCTCTAAAATTTGATTTGTTCTTTCTGTTTGCCCATCAGTTTGAGGGTGATAGGCAGTACTAAAATTCAGCTTAGTACCCATCCCTCCGAACAATCCTTTCCAAAATGCTGCTGTAAACTTAGCATCTCGATCTGAGACAATTACTTTGGGCACCCCATGAAGCCTTACTATCTCCTTCAGGAAAACATTTGCTACTTGAGCTGTTCCGAAAGTAGATTTGACTGGTATAAAGTGAGCAGCTTTGGTTAAAGTGTCTACTACCACCATTACTGAATCATGTTGGTATTTGGTTTTCGGTAGTCCTGTTATAAAATCCATGGAAACTGTATCCCATTTCCATTCTGCAATTGGCAGGGGATTTAAAAGCCCTGCTGGGTGTTGATGCTCCACTTTGACTAACTGACATTGCATACATATACTTAAATAATCTGCCACATCTCTTTTCATTCCTGGCCAGAACAACTTCTTCTTCAAGGCTGTTAACATCTTTTGGTATCCTGGATGTCCTGCATAGGGCTGTTTGTGATATTCATCTAGTATTTCTCTTTTCAATGACTCTATATTTGGAATATACAACCTGTTTTTATAATAGAGCATCCCTTGTTGGTTTTTAGTGAAATCAGTTTTACCCCTTGTCTGTAGTTTCACCAAAAGTGCTTCATAATTGGGATCTTGAGTTGCCGCTTTTCCCACCAATTCTTCTATCTCCATATGGGCACTACTTCCCATGCTGTTTAAATTTTGACAAGCATTTCGACTTAATGCATCTGCAACTTTATTCTCCTTCCCCTTGATATGCTTTATATCCATATCAAATTCACTTAGAAAAGATAGCCACCTGGCTTGTCTTGCATTCAGGTCAGTTTGGGAGAAAAAATATTTGAGGCTGATATGATCAGTCATCAATGTGAACTTCTTCCCCAGCAGATAGTGCCTCCACATTTTTAAAGCATGAATAACAGCTGCAAACTCCAAATCATATGCACTATAATTCTGTTCATGTACTTTCAGTTTCCTAGACTCATAGGCAATGACTGAATTTTCCTGTAACAGGACTCCTCCCAGCCCTTCTCTGCAAGCATCTGTACATACAACAAACTCTTTATCAGGATCAACAATTTTTAATATAGGGGCTGAAATAAGTTTTTGTTTCAATTGTTCGAAACTGTTTTGACATTTCTCAGTCCACACGAACTTAACACCCTTTCTTTGTAATGAGGTTATGGGATTTGCTATAGCAGAAAATCTCTCCACAAATCTGCGATAATAGCCTGCAATTCCCATAAATGATCTTACTGCCGAGACATCAGTGGGAACTGGCCATTCTTTAATGGCTTTTATCTTTTCAGGGTCAACTGCCAACCCTTTTTCAGAAATTATATGACCCAGATATTGAATTTTATCTTTATAAAATTCACATTTGCTGAACTTGGCATACAGCTGGTTTTCTTTTAAAGTCTGCAACACTATTCTCAAATGTTCCTTATGTTCATCTTCATCTTTAGAATAGACTAAGATATCATCAATGAACACCAGAACAAATTTGTCCAAATACTTATTCAACACACTGTTCATCAGACACATAAAGGTGGCAGGGGCATTTGTCAAACCAAAAGGTAGGACTACAAATTCGTAATGCCCATACCTGGTTCGAAATGTTGTTTTGCTGATGTCTTCTTCTTTAATTCGGAGCTGGTGATACCCAGTCCTTAGGTCTATCTTGGAGAAGACTGAAGCTCCTCTCACTTGATCAAAAAGATCATCAATTCTAGGAAGTGGATATCTATTCTTAATGGTCAATTTATTCAGTTGACGATAATCAATACACATCCTAAAGGTTCCATCCTTCTTTTTCACAAATAACACTGGGGCTCCCCAAGGGGACACACTTGGTCTTATATACCCTTTATCTAACAATTCCTGTAATTGCATTTTCAGTTCCATTAGTTCAGGAGGGCTCATTCGATAAGGTGCTCGGGAAACAGGTGTTGCTCCTGGTACCAGATCGATTGAAAAATCAATCTCCCTTTTGGGGGGAAGATGAGGAATTTCCTTGGGAAAAACTTCCTTAAATTCTCTTATGACGGGTATAGCATCCAGCAACTCTTCCTCAGTTTGCTATTCTATTTCTTCTACATGCACTGCATAGACTTGGTATCCTTTTCTAGCTGTTCTTTTCAATTGTAAGGATGATATTTGTCTTACGGAAATGGACTTTGGTTTCCCTTTTAATGTAAAAGGTTTCCCTTCTTCATCCACACAATGCAGGGTTTTATCCCAGCAGTTCATTAGAGCTTTCTTCTTTTCTAGCCAATCCATTCCTATCAGAAGATCATAGGATCCTAATGGAAATATGTTCAAGTTTACTTCTGTTGAAAAACCATTTAATTGTATTGCTGTTTTGGGCAACTTATGAGTGACTTTTCTCTTAGTTCCAGTGGCTAGCTGTACCAACCATGACTGCTGAAATTTTTCAGGTTTAATTTTACATTTTTCTACAATTCCAGGACTAATGTAACTCAAAGAAGCACCTGGATCAATCAAAATAGTAATAGGTAGGTCAGAAATCTTACCCTCCATTTCCACCATGGTTGCTTGATGTTCTGCTTGCCGATTTTCCAAGGCTGCACTGATAGTTGGTATATTTCTGGCTATGTCATTTACCGTTGTTGCCTCTCGCTCTCTGCTGATCATGTGTATATTTCGATGGGGGCAGTCTCTCATCATATGGGGTTCTCCACAGCCCCAACATTTCAAAGGTTCCTTCATTCTGACTGTCCCTTCCTTTCTATTGTTCCCTTCTACTGGTTTTGAAGCCACTTGGGACTGAGCAGTTTGACTTTCCTTTGGTTTGCTGAACTTTTTCCTTTGATGATCTCTACCAAAATTCCTTAAATATGCTGGTTTTGGTCTCTTTCCTTTGAACTCACCCTTGTTCATCCAGCCCTTTCCTTGTTCAGCTTTACCTTTAAACTGCTGATAGCATAATCTTGCTTTTCTAACAGCTTCATCCATGGTCTTTGGGTTGTCAAACTCAATTTTCTCCTTGTACATAGTAGGCAAACAATTTAAAAACCTTTGCACTTTTTCCTTTTCTTCCCTAATGTAAGGGACATACCTCAGTAAATTAGTAAACTTAGTGACAAACTCATCAATAGTGAGCTGCCCTAGCCTAAGTTCATGGAATTCTTTTTCTTTATCGTCATAATAACGTTCATTCAAATAACGACTTTTGAACTTAGTCTGAAAATCTTCCCAAGTAACTGTCTTTTCATCAATGGCGTGCACCATTTTTGTCTCTTCCCACCAGAGTGTAGCTTTTCCTTGTAGCTGGTACACAGCTAATCTAGCCTTCAGATTGCTCTCATATTCATAAACTTGGAAATACTTTATCATGTTCAGCAACCAAGCTTCAGCATCCTCCTCCTTCTCCCCATCATAGGAAGGAGGTTTGATCTTTCTAAATTCTCCCTGCAATTCCCTTTTCTGCTTATGTTGATTTCTAGCTGCATCCTCATCCTCCGATTCATCCATCTTTCTTTTTCCAGAACCTTCGCCTTCCTGGCTGTTCCGGGAAGTTAGCTCTCTGATGAGCTTTTCCTGCTCCTTACTGGCTGATGACAACATGTCATTTTGGCTTCTTAATTTAGCCAACTCTCGTTGCATCCGGTGCAACATAGCCAGTACCGGGGCATTGGGATCTGGAGTAGCAAACTCATCCCGCAGATCCACATAAATCCCTTCACCTTCAGCCATTTCAACTGTACACACTTACAACACAGATTAGCAAGAGTTTATAAAACTTCAAAAAAACAAAATATGTAATACGTAATGAGCACAAAATTGATAGCCCAATTTTTGTAACCAGTGCTCTGATACCATTTGTCACACCTCCAGTTTCACAAATTTTTTTTTTTTTTTTTCCTCTTTATTCCCTTAGTGAGTGTGATAATGAGTTCTAATTTTTAACTCTAATGTCCTCTTGGCAAAGTTCTCTTTACTCATCTAGTCTCTAAACAAAAACATTGAACATTCCACTTAGAGTCTTCTTAACCACCTACATATACCTCTTTGGCTTACACATATTTATATATTATCACATATATATATATATATTCCACATAGATAAATTATTCCCACATATATATATATCTATATATATATATATTACCTACATACAATAAAATATTTTCCCATTTCACATATCTATACACTCCCATATATATATATATAGATATCTTACCTTCATGCAACGAATTATTTCACCTATATATATACATATTCCCACATATATAAATATATAGATAATTTTTTCACATATTTCCCATATAGAACTATATATTCCATACAAATAAACACCTCGGCATTTATATGCGTCCACACATATGTCACTATAGCATTATAGAAATACATTTCATATATATGTATAAACTCTTTTTCGTTTTCTTTTCTATAATGATTCGAGCGTATCTTTATACATATGGCATGTATATAAAATTTCATAACAACCGCCCGTTAGTGTTAACTTGTCAACCCTATAATCATTCCCGATAACAAGATCATGGAATGCGTGCTAAACTTATCATATTAACTCATGTAAAACCTCTGTGTACCCGGTTTCTTGGTTACGTGCTCATAGCGGGTGATGGTAAAGAGTTAAAGGCGGCCAGATCACCACGGTGCTTACCTAACCGAGGTGTGGATATTCACTGTGCCACGACCACAGGGTTGACTGGTTTTGACCGGGATTTAATTATCATTAAGCGCACTCCGCCATTACTCGTTTCCAGCTACCCGTCGAACTATAATCAACCTTCGGTGGTGTGGTTTTTAATTGTTCGTTTTCTGGTATTGATTTTCATCGCCGTGGTGTGTCCCTTTGCCTTTGTAGGCACGCATCGGTGATCTGTCATGTATTGATTTAATGTGAGGATATGTATCATGATGGCTAACGTTTTGGAACGCAGTGATGGCGCCTCCCACCCGCGTTCGAGTACCATACACGAACTCAGACCCATTCCATAGGCTACGTGTAGTGTGATCGTTGCACTCCTGCGCGGCCCAATACTGGGCGAGCCGATTTGTGCAGGTCAGTACCTGGTTTATAATATTTTCACTTCATCGAGTACAACTCTGTCGATGAGCCGAGTTGTTCCAAATCGACCTGGGGATTCTGTACCCTTCTAGGGTTACGGGATTAGGGTTTTGCATAGCCTTTCGACTGATCGCGGTGGTCTACACTTCGTTATCACTCTACAGCATGTGCCCTATTTATCAGCTCTGGTTTCAGTTGGGATCTCATTCCTGTTGAGAGAATTGTTTTGTTGCTAGCTCGCTCACGGTGGGAGCTGATCGAAGTGAGATTGGATACTGGAGAAGCACTCATTCTGAGGTATGCGAGTTCCAGCGTGGTATTCTGTCGTCTTTCATTCTTCAAATTGTTCTGGTATTTTTCTTCTCTTTATACCTCTATATCTGAACCGGCAATGGATCTTTTGTGCAGAGGGTGGAGATCATGGGGTTTCTGGGCGACAGGCTACAGATTTAGTTTTATTTTAAAGTTCGTATTTGTAATATAATTTTTTTTTTTTTTATTAACCTATCCAACGCAGTCGAAAGAGGGTTCTGGTTCCAACTACTCTCGGCTCGACCACAGAATAGAATAGCTTTATGCTCTTACATTATTGTTACGTGTTTTGTTCGAACTCTGTGATTATTTTCAGAACTTATCTCCAGGACTTATTTCATGGCGGCATACCGATGATTTGTTAACCTAGTTAAGCCATGAATTCGTCTGGCCCGTTCGACTCCAACTGTGTCGAAATATGCCAGAGCCGAGCTCCTCCACGATATTCGTCTCCATGCGAGGTAATCGGTCATGTTTAACCGTGGGTCAATTTATCGTTTGAAGCGTTGATTTGAGAGTAGCTGCGCGTTCTATGTTATGCTGTGTGGCCTCGGCCTGCTTAACATCTAATGGCTCAGAGTATAGTTTTAGTTCGAACTAAAATTTTTGTTTAATCTCGTTATTCAGTCCTGTGGACTACATATTATATTCAACTAACCTATAATTCCGCTAATAACTGTTTCCTTTCCACCGTAGGACAGTGAACGAAACCACAGCAGAATGATGGTCATTATGGTTTACCAATGACGGTTATTTAATCTCCCGGTATTCAGATATATTTTTTTTTTCTATCTTACTCACAGATCTGACATATTGCAAGCACTACTGAAACGAACTAATTTCTAACCCTCGGCGTTTGTATGCCATATGGAACCATGCTACTATTAATTCTCGGCATGTTCACAGTTGAGTTTTGTTTTGTTTTATAATCTCCATGCATTAATATCGTAGACCCTACGCTGGAATTTCAATGGGCATAGAGCTCCTGTGTGCAATTCGTTTTTAACATAGCTAATTCATATTTACGTCTTCCTCTCGTACTACATCGTCACATATAATTATATACATTAATCCGGAATGACATATGCACGTGCGTTCCTCAACATAGCAAAGATGAAATTATTAAATGCTCAAACATCTTTCGTGTAACCGCCTGCTTTTACGTATTAGACCTTAGCGTACGTATACACCCCGCATTGATATTCTTTTAGCTCGTAATATTCGTTTTTTATTTTTATGTCGAGATATACATATAACACGATGTTATGCTATGTCGCGCGTTGCTTATTTTTTGTTTTCCTTGCAACCCATACATACATGTGTTAAGCTCTGGACTTGTTATAGAGCGACATATATACATTTTTGCATAAGTGCTTGCGGAAGTATTCGTGAGTTCTGCTGTGATAGTGCAAGTAATTAAAGCACAAATTTTAATCCATTTCTATAATATTCTTCTTCTTTCTCAAGAGCTAGAAATGAGTTTAAACACAATATCCTATACTTGCTAGGACAGCCTTAATACTCATATAGAATAGAAGTAACTCTTTATATAGAAAATCTCGAAGTCTTATCTTTGTTTAAGGTCTTTACTTTCTTTGCATTAGTTCTACTACCATATGGTTCTATCATTGTTATGGTTGCTACAACCCCTCTATAGTATACAGATATTTTGTGTTTAACAAGAATTCAACATACATATGCTAGCATAATTACTTGTAAATTCTATCTTTTCTTTTAAGGTATACCTCTGTGTATTCAATGGTGCTTGACTAGGGAACCTTAATTTTAAGGTAATTATTTATGTTACAGGTTTCCAAGGAGTAAAAATATATTTAGATATGAAATCTATACCCATATAAATGGTATAATGCTCATATATGCAGTCTATAAATTTTACAAATGTTAAAATACTCATATCTGAAATCTATATTCTAACATCTTACTTTCTTCCTTTCTGCTGCATACCATGTATATTTCAATGCTACTATAATGTTTCTCTAGCATACACATAAGCAAATCATATCATTTTTGTGTCTACAGGGAACATAACAAAATTAATCATCTGTAGAGGCCAAGTAACTTCAGATTTAAACCGACCTTGGTTTAGAGTTTCTGGAGTTTCTACTCTATAGATTTCTAGTCTACAACTAAACAGATTCTGAAAGGTATTTGCCTTGTGATGGACTCTGTTAAATGTAGTACTACAATATTCAAGCAATTTTTCTTAAGTTTTATATGTAGCTAATTCATACCATCATAACATAGAGTAACTGGAATTTTCAGAACATACCAAAATCTGCAATTGACCAACCTCCCAACCTTAGAACTTTTATCTTCCTGCATTCACTTTAACAGAGATCACCTCCTAGAACAGATCAACCTCTGATCTGCCTAGGAGCAGCTTATTTAAGCTCATATTTCCCCAAAGCATGTTTCTAATTTTGCGTCCAGAATAGCAGGATGCTTTCTTTCCTGTTTAGCCTAGGCTTCCCCATTTTGGGACTCTTTAAAGCTGCTTTAAGCTTTTCCTCAGCTTTTCCAGCTTTTTCTCACCTCTTCCCAACTACTCCTCTTCATTGGGGAAATTTAGATTCCTCCTCAAATCTAAATTAATTTCTTTCAAGGATTTTTTTGAAAGATTTTTGGGGATTTGTTGCCTTATCCATCCTCGTGGATTTGGCAAGTGATCTCAAATTCTCTTTTTGGTCAAAATGCACAATCATTTTATTTATTTCCTCAAATAAAATATGCAAATACATTCACACCATACTCATCCCTTGGGGTCCACCCCCTTAGGATTAAAGTTCAATTGTCTAACTTTTTAAAAATTCAACACACAAATTGGGTGTTAGTACAACATTTCCCCCCTTTATCTGAAGGGACATCTCACATGCAAAGTAAAGATCTAAATATTTCAAACTTTGCATGCCTGAATGCTTTGGTAAATATATCTGTAATTTGTTCTGAAGTTGGACAATGTGTCAGATGAATTATTTTTGCCTCTACATGATGTACAATCAAATGACACTTGGTGTTGATATGCTTTATTCTATCATAAAACCTTGGATTCTTGGCCAATTGAATTGCAGAAGAATTGTCCACAAGCAGAGGTGTCGAATCCTTTTGTTTCTCTTGCAAATATTCAAGAATTTTGTGAAGCCAAATGATTTATTTTGTAGCTTCAGCTGTTGCAACATATTCAGTTTTGGTGGTAGAATCAATAGGAAAAAATTTCTTGCATGATCTCCAACTGATGGTTTTTGATCCAAGATTCATCAAAATAAGAATATGAATAACTAACAAGATGAAAGTATAAAATTTTGGAATCTTCGATGTCATATGTTTGGGTTCCTTTTAATTATTTAAGATTTTTTTTTCTACTACGCAATGCACGTCACAAGGTTGATGTATAAATCTGGCAGGTATTCGAACAACAAAGGTTATATCAGGATGAGTAGGAGATAGATAAATCAAACTTGCAATAAGTTTTATTTACTTTGTCAGATATTCAAATGGTTTTCCTTCTTCTAAAGTGAGTTTCAAAGTTCATTCCATTGGAGTAGAAACATGATTACAATCCATCATACAATATTTGTTCAATAACTTTCCGACATATTTCCTTTGAGAGATAAAAATATATTAAGGTTTTTGATAAACTTCAATTCCAAGATAATAATGAAGTAAACCTAAATATGTCATATCAAAAAAATTATTGCAATTCCTTATTAATAGATGATATATTTTCATCATTTTTCCCTGTAATAATTAGATCATCAACAAAGATAACTAGATATACAACTGATCTTCAAACATTCTTAACAAAAAGAGTTGCATCATCTAGGTCAAAATGCTTATAATTCAGCTTAAGGAGATGTTTAGTTAGTTTCTCATACCATGCACATGGTGCTTGTTTCAAGCCATACAAAGAATTTATTAATTTGCATATATTTTGTTCTTTCCCATGGACAGAAAAACCTTCTCATTCAAACATGTAAACATCTTAATTTAAAACTCCATTTAAAAAAGAAATTTTAGCATCTATATGATGAATTTTCCATCCTTTCTGAGCGGCAATAAAAAACAAAGTTCTAATAGCGCCCCATTTAGCCATAGGAGAAAATGTCTATGTATAGTGAACACCCTCTTTCTGTGAATATCCCTTTCTTACAAGTCTTTCCTTGTCCTTATCAAGTAAACCATCAACTTTATAGTTATTTTTATCAACCCATTTTAAACCAATAGTTTTGAAGCCAACATGATGATCCAGTAGCCTCCAAGTGCCATTTTTTATGAGGGAATCATATTCCATTTTCATTGCATCCTTCCACTTATCATAACTAGTAGATTATTCCAAAAAATTAGGTTCACAATCAAGAGAAAAAATATATTCACAATCATGAGAATAATTACCCGAAGAACTCCCTCTCTCAAACTCATCATATTTCCTCGGGGATGTTATAATACTAGTTGATATTGGTAGAGGTTGTGAAGGAATTTTCTCAGCTTGTGAAACAAAATATTCATTACTTTATGTCCTACTCTCTATCCTTGTTGTCTCTCTCCCTACTATCCCTAAATAAATACTTTTATCATCTAGTTTCTCTTCACTAGCATAATTACTATCATCATTGAGAGGAAAATTTAAACGAAAATCTACAGATTGATCTAAAATGGGAATCCCCCCTTCAGGATGTGGAAGAATATTATCAAATTCATAATAAAATTTCTTAGGCACAAACTTCTCTAAATGATTAGGTTTCATATCAAGAGTGGGTATATCTTTATAAAATTCAATAAAAACTACATCTCTTTCCAAAATAATCTTCTTATTCTCTTCATCACACAATTTGCATGCCTTAGAAGTCATAGAATATCCTAAAAATATACATTTTACGCTTATTTCACTCAACTTATTTTGTTGTTGTTTAGGAATCACAACATAACATTTAGAACCAAAAGAATTTAAATGTTGAATAACAGGAAGATGATTATACCACATCTCATATGGAGTTTTATTTTTTATGATAGAGGAAGGTCATAGTTTTCTAATATAAGCTATCCTTAACACTACTTCTCCCCAAAACATCAATTTTACATGATTCAAAGACATCATCAATGTAACCATATTAAGCAGTGTTCTATTCATTTGTTCTGCGATGCCATTTGTTTATGGATTATAAGGTATCGTGGTTTCATGTTTGATGGCATTCTCTTGGAAATATTTTTCAAAAACATGTGAATTATATTCTCCACCTTTAACATTTCTTATAGTACCTATATTAAGTTTAGCTTCATTTGTAATCAAGAGATGAAATTTTTTAAACACATCAAAAAGTTATGATTTTTCTTTATTAATCCATTAATCTTTACCAATACCATGGTAAACTATCCATGGATTTATGAAACTATCCATGGATTTATGAAATAATTACTATTTACAACATGGTTAATGTATAGAATTTTAATGTGAGAAGCTTTTCTTTTCTTCTTCACTACACATGAAAATATTTCAAGAGTTACCCTCTTTAATATATATTCATTGTCAAGAAAATACCTTGGATTTTTTCTCATTTCCTAAACTAAATGAGTACAAAATCCCTTTTTAAAATAAGGGCATGCGTCTTCTATTTTCTTGCTTATACAATATTATGTAAATATTTTTATTAAAGAGTTACCCTCTTTAATCTAATCAAGAAAATCTCTTTTAAAAATAAAGTACCATAACTAACCCTTATTTGGGCATAAGAGCTAGATAGACCTTTTAAAATAATAACAAAGTTAACATGTAACCTTTGCAAACCCTTGCAAAGGAATTAACACAATGGACTTATCTTCTACTCCCAAGATAAATACATTCTTTCGAAAATAGTCAACAGTGAATTTGTTTTAATCAAATCCCAATAAACTAATGAAATACCATTTTCTTGGTATATGTAACTTATCTCAAGAAATATGAGAAAGATCATTAGTATTTTTTTCTATTTTCTAATTATATTTTTGCAGAAAAACTATATGATATATAATATTTATTTATATCTTTGATTTCACAAAAAAAAGGTTATATAATAAAAATTAGAAGATTACTTATCTTGACTCTTATAAAAGACTATGAATAGCATTTGTGGAACGTCCCTCAACTTCATCACATCCTTTCTTAAAGGAAAGGGGATAAATGCCCTTAATCGCCAAGAATGTAGACCTCAACCATCTGGCTACATTATTACCCTCATATTGCAATAATTATAATAAAGAAAAAAGAAAAATAGTCGAAGATATTTTTAAGTACGCAACAGAGAGTTTAATACAAATTCAAGAATAGATAGCCAGCTTCCACCTCTCGGCTTTTCCCACTTTAAGTTCCCCCCGTTAAGTGTTTTAATCACTTTACCATTCTCCAAATTGAGCCATGGATTGAATATAAATATTTAACTGCAATGCAAACTGGGGAGGACAGGCAAATAAAATGTCAACCGTATTGGTAAGTCGGCTCTGTTACGAATGAACTGAGAAACTACTTTAATCTCTATGCAATTTCCAAAATGCTCTGGAATGTAATCTCCCCAAGGCAATCGATTTAATTTGTAGAACCCACTATTTCCAAAACGCTGGAGACTCCCCATGAGTCTCTCGATCCCCACTTTAATACACAACACCTATTCATTTTCAACCGATTCAAGAATTCAGTTTTCAACCAATTCTTGATAAAAGAGTTAAAAATACAATAACGTAATATTTATTTAAGTCGTTTGAGTACGTGTGTGACAATTATGGAGTTTATATATATATATATATATATATATATATATATATATATATATATATATAAATATAAATAATATGGAGTTGATATAGTTGAGAGAGATCAAATCTCAAAAGTTTTAAATCTTTTTTTAATTTTTGCATTTAAAAAAAAAAAAAATTCCTAAAGGGATTGGATCTCTTTGTTTGAAAGATTCTAGGTTATTACTATAGTTTGTAATATTAGTTAATAAAATCAATAATAAATGAAAAATATTATGGTAGTGGATTATGATTTAAAAGTCGTTTTTTTTTAATCTATGAGGAATGAGACCCTGCCCACTTACAAATTGTCAATTGGTCATTCCAAATAGTGTGATTTTTCTTGAAAAACCTTGATGAGACAACTTGTGTTTGTTGAAATCATACAATAATTTTGGTTGATGATTGTCTCCATTGCTCATTTGACAATTGCATTATGATAAATTTTCTTTTTTTATGAAAAAAAGAATAAAATAAACAAAATGCTATACTTGTTAATTCTATTTAAATAAAATGTGTTTAAGTTAGAATATTTTGTATTTTTTTCCCTATAAATATAAATTTTGATAAAATTTATTTTAAAATATTGAAATAATAAATTTAAATTTTTTAATTTATAATTAAATTTTTTAATTTTTTTATAATTTAAAATTTAAAATCAAATTTATTTATATTTTCAAAAAAAAAAAAAATTTAAATAATAAAATATAACAATTTCATTATATTAAATAAATGCATTAAAAATATTGTTACTTCTAAGTTTAAAGAAAAAATGTGGTGGGATAAAGATTTAGAGGCTAAAAGAAAATTAAGATATTATAAGGAGGTCATCAACCCTACTCTCATCTCTATGTTTTAACTAGCTCAAAGAAAAAAATTAATATAGCCAAGATAAGAACGGACTCTCATGAGTTCCATAGTGAAATAGGTCGTTGTGTAGTTCCATAGTGTAATTTCAACACCATGTATGGAAAGGATTTTCCATTCTGAGAATATCAACATTGAGGATGAAAATCACTTCTCTGTATCACTTGCATACACCTAATGCTAGATCCTAGTTTGGCAATATTTATGTAACAACTACCTTCTCATTTTTAACATGTCAAAATTTTAGGGGGCTTGGGATACTTTCCAAGCTTTTTTACATAGGAGTACAATTTTAAAATAAACTAAATAATTTGTTTCTTTAGGTCTAATAATCTAAAGTTTAGTCTCACAGACAATAAACCACCACCACCACCATCATCACACACACATATATATATATATATATATATATATATAAAATGATGTTTATATATAATAGAAACTAATGGTATTCTTTGTTATATAATTTTCAATTCAATTAAAAATAATAATTCTTATTAAAACAAAAAATTAAATTATTATTATAATTAATGATGTAATGTAATGGTTAGTTTTAATATATATATATATATATATATATATATATATATATTAAAACTATTCAAATATTTATTTTTTTATTAAACCTATTAATATTATTTTAATTAATATTTTATCACTTGCATGAATATATTAACATAAAATAGTAACTATAAAGTCTAGTACTATATGGTTTAGTTACTATATACCACTAATTTACACCATCTACAAGAAATTAATGCATTTATTGAAAAGCTATTGATCAGTTTTTTTTTATTAAAAACAATAATATTATTAGTTTTTGGAAGAAAAAATTGAGGTGAAATTTTGATTTAAATTGGTTTTTTTTTTTTGTATATATGAATTCAGCACCTTGAAAATTCTCTAAAATACTTTGATTGTGCAACATTGTCGTTAAAACTTGTGATTTAAATAAATTCCTATCTAATTCTAAAAAAAATAAAATCCAATACAGAATTAAAAATAATTAAACCTAGAATCAAATTGAAATTAACTGAACTATGTCTTAACGCAACTCAACGCAAATCCATCGCTATTAACTGAACTCTGTATAGACGTAACGCAGATCCATCGCTATCCATGTGACAGGGAGCAATGATAAAAAGTTGAATCTGTCCACAAACTGAAAATCCACGTGCTTTTCGGAAGAAATTTAGGTGCCGTGGTAAATTAAATTTGAAAGATATGCATAATTGTTTGTGTGGAGACGGATGCTGCAATGAAAGGTCCTCCAACGGTGAGAAATTTATTTGTTTAACGAATCTAAATGAACCACCGCAGAGAGCATTAGCTTGTGCTTCCAATTCTTCAACCCAACGCTAATGGCAGCTCAGCAATACGTCGACCAGAGCTATCATCTGATACCTATCACCGGTGACACGCGGGTCAATTTTAATTGCAATGTTATATTCGAACTAAATGACTCAGGTCATCGTAGCAGTATATGCTTTGAATTGAACTGCTGTTTTTCACGAATCCCTCCGTAAACAGAAACGGCACAGAATTTTTGTAACACTCACGGAAAAACATTACCACGCGATTTAGATGAATACAGGAAAATCTGCTCTTATCTGATAGCATACAAATAATTTTGTTACTGGGTTTATGCCAGAAAAGTCAAAGGCATAAATTTGTGATATGCTCATTAATCTTTTGAGCACTGTGAAGCTAGTTGCTGTTTCTATATATAATCGTCGTCGCCCATTCGAGGAGAGATCAGCGCCAGTGATCAAATTTAAAGGACTAAGCTTAATTTCAATTAGAAAGGCATATATTTATCTAACCCTTTCATTTCAATTAGAAAGGCATATATTTATCTAACCCTTTCATGATGAAAAGCTTAGAAAAAAATACAATTCAATTGACAACAATATATTGTCTCTACATTTCATTTTCATTTAAATTTATTCCAACCATTATTCTTAAATTATTTATCATGAATCTATATTATGTAATAAATAGGTCTCAAAAACTTAAATGACCACTTAACCAATAACCAACTCCAGTAATGATCTACTCTATCAAGGTAAGTACTTTTGATTTCTACCTTTTGTTTTAACTACCATTTCTGGACCTACTTAGTTTAGAGAATTGGTTGAGCACATTAACTTTTATTTTCAAAGATGTGGATTTTGTATTTCAATGGCTTGCTTATGAAACCTTTTGGCTTCGTTTTAATTTAATGGGAAATAACATATCCAAAAAGAACTATAGTTAGCCATTTATGTCTGTGTTGTTACTTTTAATAGATTATAGCCTAGAGAGTCTAGGAGGAAGTGTTTTTTGTCTTTTATAGTTTGTATTGCATGTACCCAGCATATGGTATCCATTGAATCCTTGCCTACCCCATGTGCTTCGTACTTGGAATCACCTCTTCCGTGATTTAACCTAGGATTAACCACTGTGAGTAGATATTTAGAAAAATTCAACAATTCCATAATGCAAAATTTAAATGCCCCGCTAATTCTGTAGTCAAATGAGGTATAATGTAAGGAAGAAGGAGCCTATCTCCTCCCTTTTTCAAAGAAACAAAAACAATGCCCACTATGGAGGAGGGTGACACAGTCTCCACATTTCTGTCCAAGAGAGTCCAAGGGACTCCACTGCTTCTATCATCATGCCTCTCATGATCTCAATCACAATCCAACAACCTCCCATTTGCCTGTGGTCCTCTTGACATAAGAGAAAAAGTACAAATGAGCACCATGCATAGAGGAAAAATGCTATACAAAGAAGCACCATCATCATAATCTTCCAGCTGTGTGGGTTAGGGCTATGATAAGACCCCAACCTCTTCTCGACAACATCATTCCACTCAAGACCTGCAAGTGTCTACTACTTCCCCAAGAAAATTCATTCCACACCATCCGCCGTAGAAGCAGTAAGACTGCCAAGCTTCTCACATGGAAATGGATATTGATGAAGAAGAGGATGCTCTAGATGGTTCCAGTACCAAAGGGTGTCCTGTGGTGGATGTTTCCAAGAGGTTCATTGTTGCAGATCCACCAGGTAAGTATGCTTATTTGATTTTATTTACATGTTTTATTTACTTGGCGAGTCCATTTTATGAATGAAACATTAAACGGTGTGTTTTAAATACCCACCCACTTGAAATTATGGGATTTTAGTCCATCCAAAGGGAAAGTAAATGCTTTTTGAATCCGATCTGCACAAATTGTGCCAGAGGCAGAAGTAGATTGACTATGGGAAGAACACTCTCAGCTGTGAAAGATACCTGGAGCTTGTTCCTCGGTATTAGGCCTTTCCTCACCCTTTAGTCCTCTTGTTCAAGTTTAGCCAGGTCTCTGTCAACATTAGGTTTTTCTCTTATTTATGATAGCTAAAAATGCAAGTGTTTTTGTTTGGCTCTGTCAGAAACCAAAGGAAGAAATATGTGCCTCCTCAAACGCCTGACATCAAGCAGGTGTGCAGCAAGCACAACTAGTATGGGTAGGTCAAGAAATGGAGGAGAAGCTTTCATGAGTTTGATCCCCCTATGAGAAAGAATGAAGAAACCCCTATGCCATTTTATTTTGATAATGGAGATGATGGATTAGAAGACCACAGTCAAGATGAGAAAGATGCAACAACAACTTCTGGTTCAGAGGGAAATCCCAATAAGGAAGCTAGTGGGATCTCTGTAGCCTATGATGATTTGGATATTGATGATGCAATGGAGCCATGAGTAAAACGAGACTAATTGGAAGCCTGCCTGAAGCACCATCGTCATCCTTTGTTTCTATGTGGGTTAGGGTTTCTGATAAGCCCCCAAATTATTCTTCTGACAACATCATTTGATCTGAAGACCTAGAAGTGTCTGCTAGTTCCCCAAGAAAAAGCATTCCACACCATTCACCGCAGAAGCAGCAATACTGCCAAGCTTCTCACATGGAAATGGATATTTATGAAGAAGAGGACTCTCTGGATCGTTCCAGTGACGAAGGGTGTCTCGTGGTGGATTTTTTTCAGAGGTTCATTGTTGCAGATCCACCAAGTAAGTATTATTATTTGATTTTATTTGCAGATTTTATTTACGTGGTCAATTCATTTTATGAATGAAACTTTAAACGGTGCGTTTTAAATTCTGACCCACTTGAAATCATGGGATTTCAGTCTGTCCAAAGGGAAAGGAAATTATTTTTGAATCTAATCCGCACAAATTGTGCCATAGGCAGAAGCAGATTGACTATGGGAAGAAGAATCTCGGCTATGAAAGATACCTAGAGCTTGTTCCTCGGTATTAGGCCTTTCCTCGCCCTTCAATCCTCTTGTTCAAGTTTAGACAGGTCTCTGTCAACATTATGTTTTTCTCTTATTTATGATAGCTGAAAATGCAAGTGTTTTTGTTTGGCTCTGTAAAAAACTAGAGGAAGAAATATGTGCATCCTAAAATGCCTAACATCAAGAAGGTGTGCAGCAAGCACAGCTGGTATGGGCAGTTCAATAAATGGGGGAGAAGGCTTCATGAGTTTTATCCCCCTATGAGCGAGAATGAGGAAACCCCTCAACATTTTTCTTATGAGAAAGGAGATGATGGGTTAACATACCACAGTCAAGATTAGAAAGATGCAACAACAGCTTCTCGTTCAGAGGGAAATTCCAAAGATGAAGTTGGTGTGATATCGACAATCTATGATGATTGGGATATTGACGATGCAATGGAGCCATCAGTAAAACGAGACTAATTGGAAGCCTGCCTGTATATTTTTTTTCAGTACTCTGGTTTTTGGGTTCTCTCAGTTTATATATAAAATGTATTGGTATATATCTTGGTTTTTGTTTTTTAAGCCCAAGAAGAGTTTATTGGGTAGAAGCAATTCAAAACCTTGGAATTTTTTTTTTCCTGCTTCTCTTTTTACCAAGTATTACAAATCAATTCCGAAATGCATATTGTTAGGTGTATCCTGCTAACCTGTTCACCAAGTTTAATACAAATTAATATAACTAGTCCTATATTTTATATAGATCTTGATATTATTTTGAAGGAACATTGATGATGTTTAGTCAAGTTGAACCAAAAATATGGGTGATAATGGATTTGAGAGTGAGATCAGATCTCCCCCACAAACATCAGGTAGGCTATCTTTGCTACCATAAATATGGGAAATCATTAAGTTTGGTGTTGTTAGGGCATATAGAGTCATTCATGGAACAACTTAGCTTTCGTCTGATAGCTTGTTCTTGCTCTGTTAATAAAAAAGTTGAAACAATTTCTTTAAAGTTTGCTAAATTTTGTTTCATTCCCCTTCCTAAAAGTCCAGCTACCAAGAATCTACTGAAGTGGTGGAGGGAATTGAAGGGATCTAAATTCCATTTATAACCTTAGCAGTACTAGTGCATGTTCGAAAAACAAATCTCGAACAATTGCAAATGTGAATGAACACCCAAAAATTGTCAAGGGCGTGAATCCCTATCCATCCCAGAGCCAGTGACAGTCATGGCAGTCTCTCTAATCTGCGCTCCCTTCTTAGGTCTAACATTTAAGTTCCCAATGAACGTAAGGAAAATATTAACACCTTTCAGTGTAATTTCCTAATAAGTATTGTCTTTTAATGCCCTGTTTAAACTAATAATAATTTTTTTTTTCATGATTAGTATATATTATATACTTTTTCTGAATCGGTCTACTTCTATATTGATACAAAAAGATTACAGAGAGGTTGAGGCCTCAGGATAGCTAGCCCAAAGATGCGGCATTCTAACATTACAGTGCTGACCATTGACAGACAAAAACAACTGTTTACTAGCTGATGATACATTTGTAACCAAGACCTTGTTCGTCTCTATAAACACCTGATACTTATGTCTGAATTGATAACTGGAGTATAGGACTCTATTCGTCAGACCAGACAAAAACAAGCACTTCCCATGGAAAAAAACACAAACAGACACAATGTAGCGCTGGAGCATTGTCCTCGGGACAGTAACATGGATAACATTGCGCCGCCCACGCAGGGGAAACCGGCGATAAGGCGAAAGAAAGAGCATTTGAACTTGAAAACGATACGCCTACAAAAAACTGTGACGTAGAAGGAGAATGAGCACCTTCTTGTTACCTGAGTTCAAAAACCAGCGGGCATAAACTTGTTTAAGCATCATTGGTGGGAGAGGGTGCTTCTTCCACGACTGGACACGCATACGGATCGGGAGCATCTTCAACTGGAGGAGGGCATGCCTTGCCCGAGAAATCACCACCTGACGGAGCGCTAGGCCCAGCCTGCTGGAGCTCGTGCTGTGAAGCTAATGCACCCTGAACATTTTGCAGATTAACCCCAGGGGGGCAAAACAGAATTTCGTCCTCAGATGCCGGAGTAATTTGAGAGGGGGCCGTAACCTGAGCAATCGGATTATTTCTTAGCTTTATGGTAACAGAGGCTAGGAAATTTTGATTGTTGAGTGAGCAAGGGTAGTGAAAACGGGCATTGTGGAAATGAGCGTTGGAGGAGAGACGGACTTGCGCCGCAGAGGTGGAAGGACCACGACCACGACCACGACCCCGACCACTCCTGGGAGCTGCAACACGGCCAGCACTGGGATCAGAGGATTTAGACGAAGAAGCAGAAGAGGGAAACGAAGGCGGCCGAATGACTTGCCCACGAGAGGAGCCACGCCTGCTAGTCATTCGAGGACGCATGCGAGGCATTTTGAGCTGAGCAAGGAGGGCTGGGCGAAAAACCGAAAGGGGACTGGTGAACGAATGCAGAGGATTCCTGAAGACAACAGAGGCGGAGCTGCTATGATTGCAATAAGGTCCAAAGGAGATGTGTATACCAGTCGAAATCTTGATGCAGCAGCTCAGAGAACAACGCTTCCCTGTGCTAGTGCGCAAGCAAGGCTTGGCGTCAACCTGAGAGCAACAGGAACGCAGAGGAGAAACACGAAGAAAAGACGGAATAGGCGCCATGACAGTGGGAGGTTCGTGAAAACGAGGTGAGGTTGGTTGCATTAAAGCAGCATTAACGATTGTAGCCGACATTATTAACTCCTGCCTTGAGCGAGGATGGATGGCGGTGGAGGTATACCACGTGCCTATCCACCACACCGTCAGCAGATCATACGTCTCCAAGTACACCCACATCCGGGAATGATTAGTATATATTAACTAAAAGATAGTTTTTTTTTTCTTTCTCTCTAAAATTTAATTCATTAATATTTAAAAAGCTATTTTTTAATGCAAATATGAATAAACACCAGAGAATAGTCCGGAGGCCAGATCTTTACTTATGAATACTTTACGGAGTTTAGTGAATGAATTCACTAACATGTTTTTTTAATGCTCAATTTGAATAGAATGTTTTTTCCTCTTAGATTAACTAAATACATTTTTAGTTAAATTGTAAGTTTCTATTATTTAAAATATCTTTTTATACCTAAATAAATTAAAATCCCAAAAAAAACTTAAACAAGCCAAAAAAATCTTAAACATTTAAATACTGGAAATTTGCAATTTAAACGAGTCAAACTGACTGGAAATTTGCAATTTAAACTAGTCAAAATTGCTTAAAACTCACTATATAATCTGAGATAAAATTAACTAAAAATAATAAAAGGAATAAGTTTTTTTATTTTTAATACATTTGTCCATTTTAGTGTATGATTTTCAACGTTCGAATCCGTTTTGGAAAGGGTATTTAGTGATTTAAATGATTGAAGCAGTTAACCAAAAGATGCTAATTTTTTTATTTTTTTTTAATGAAACTTAGAATATTGTATCACTAAAATTCCTTCACTTTAGTAGACAACTCCTATAAATTCTAGGTGTAATTAAATTTATTTTACTATTTTTATTATTATTTATTTAACCTAGTTTATTAATTATAATGTCAAGATTTTAATAATTTCTAAATTTATTTATAATATTAAGAATTTTAAAAATCGGCTTACAATCTTCTAATAATATGTTTCTAATTACATTCATTTATTTATTTTCTAATCACCTAAAAAATGAATTATGTATATACTTAAAAATCTCACATGTTATAAACTTTATCTTTACCAATGACTTAGTGAATATATTAGTGATATTTTAATTTTTACAGTATATTAAATCATTTTTTATTGGTTGAATTTTTTGTCGTACAAAATGAAGTTGATTTTTAATATGTTTTGATTTTGTTTGATAAAATGGATTATTTGTAAATTTTATTGAACTTTATTTCCCCACTTGATAGTTGTAGCTACTACTTTCCTTTCTCCTATATCTTAAGAATTCACATTCTTAAGTAGAAATACACAATGCTTTGTACTCAACTTTAGAGGACAATGAAACAAAGAATTTACATTCTTAAGTAGAAATGCACAATGCTTTGTACTCAACTTTAGAGGACAATGAAACAATTAGATACTTATGACTCCTCCAAAATAGAATCCTTAATTCTATATGAAATCCATATCCAATAATTATTTTTCTATCATTTGGATCACCTGCATAAAATATGAATAACATGTCAACTCAACATTCAAATGATTAGTATAATTAATACCAAAGTCAATAGCTCCATGCAGGTTTCTAATGACTTTCTTGGCATCTTTGCAATGGCCTTCGTGTGACTTAGTATGAATTTATTATGTTGAATTAGTATGCAATATTAGGTTTGATTGTGTTAAGTAATTTCAATTTCCACCTTTTTTCCATACAAAGTACCATTTACTTTTTTTCTATTATCATTAATGTAAAGCTTGAGAGTGAAATTAAGTTCCCTCCACACACATCAGGTAGGTTGTCATGGCTACCATAAATGTGGGCAATCATTGATTTTGGTGTTGTTTGGGCATATAGAGTCATTCATGGAACAACTCAGGTTTTGTCTGATAACTTGTTCTTGCTCTATTAATAAAAAAGTTGAACCAGTTTCTTTAAATTTTGCTAAATTTCATTTCTTTTCATTTTTTTAGGCTTGTTTATGTTAAATGATTATGATATATTTTGAATATATCTAAATCAAGGCTTGATTTCCTACAAATGAGTTCCTTCGAATTTGTTTGTTTATCAATATGATAATTTTAATAATTTACCATGATATAATTTTTGGTGAATTTCCTATTTGGAAGACCAATTTGATGCCAATTATTTTTAGGCAGAGCTTGTACATGCACAAGAAGTAAAGAAGAAGCTTCAAATTCATGTGAGATTATTTCCTCTATACTACTCTTTCCTGTGTTACTGCTTTACAATGTTTCCTTTGCAACATATGATACAATTGCTAATTATTTATTATTTTTTAATATAACATTAAAGAACACCTTTTTCCATATACTAAATTACCCTTAACACAATAAAAAAATATATAAATAAACTATAAAATTTAATATTTACTATTATTTGGTTATAAAGACTTAAAAATACACATACTACATAAACAAAGGTCATTTCTCGTTAAGAAGTATTGAAAAGGAATATATACTTGTTTTTGTTTTGCGTGCTCTCTTTCCAAAGGACTAAATGGGGGCAACGAGAACACAACGATGAATATGGTGGCATCGATGTTGATAGCCAACTAAAGCATCTATGTGAGGAAAAACAATCGTAATGTACGTATGTTTTTGTTTTGCATGCTCTCTTTACAAAGGAGTAAAAGAGGGCAACGAGAACATAGCCATGAATATGGTGGCATCGATGTTGATAGCCAAATAAAGCATCTATGTGAAGGAAAAACAATCAGAATGTATGTATTTTTTTATGGTAATTATTTGTTTTGTACAAGAAAAGGGGAACAAGAACATAGCCCTGAATATGCTGAAATATATCTTGAATTCCAAATAGAGCATCTATGTAAAGGTAAAATAGAAATAACCTCATTACATGTATGTATGTTTATACTATATTCTTTTTTAATTTTTAATTAGAATTAGGTTTTATTAGGATTTAGTTTTTTTT
Source organism: Pinus albicaulis (assembly GCA_034641835.2). NCBI lineage: Eukaryota > Viridiplantae > Streptophyta > Pinopsida > Pinales > Pinaceae > Pinus > Pinus albicaulis. The sequence continues at coordinate 788,301,438 of CM076583.1, forward strand.
TTATGGTGAGGAGTGAAGGATGGGAGAAAATTATCATGTATTTAGATTAGAATAGAACTCATACAATTATGGTTATGACATCATAAAACTGGTTTAAGTTTTACTAAGCTTCACACAATTTTAGTGACAACATTATATAATTGGATAAGTAATTATTTTATTCAAAATTATAACTAATTCACTATAAATTTAATCTACTAAAATAAATAAATATATTATAATATTATGTTGTATTAAAAAGAAATATATTTACCTGTAATAATACTATAATAATATATGTATGTTAGATATAAAAGGTTATGGATTATTATTTTAATTATGTATATGAGAGGTGACTAATACATACACTTATAAAGGGGGGGAGAGATTTCGTTGTGTGTGTGAGAGAGATATGGGAATTAAGAGAAAGAGAAAAATAGAGACCGAGAGAAATGAAGAAATAGGTAAATAAGGAGAGAGATAGAAAGAGGGATAGTGGTATGGGAGCGATAGAAAGGGGTTGAGAGACGGGATGATTATGTAGAGAGAGTGAGAGAAAGAGATGGAGAAGGAAGAGAGAGAAAGAGGGAGAGATATGGGGGTGGATAAGAGAGAGAAAGATATAGGAGGAGGAAGGGAGATAATGAGGGAGAGAAATGTGGGCAGGGGGAGAGAGAGGCGGCGAGAGAGAGAGGGTGATATGAGGAAATAGGGAGATGGGGAGATAGGTAAAACAAGGGAGTCATAGGTATAGAGAGAAAGAAAGGAAGGGGTAGGAAAAGGGGTAGAGGTAGGAGGGAAGCAAGGGAGGAGGAAGAGAGAGAAAGGGATATGGAAAGAGGGAGAGAGGTAATGAGGATTTTACAGGTAGAGGGAGGGGTCTTATCAAAGGGGAGAGGAGTATAGGAGAGAAATATAGAAATGGAAAAATATAAGGATAAGAATAGAGAAAAGGATGAATAGGGGTGAATGATTAGATTATAAATCTTTCGGGAAATCACATGAGAATTTTAGGACCAACGCGTTTCGAACTACTAGCTGTAGTTCATCATCAGGATATTGAAGATTGGCTGATCAAACAAACCTATTTATACCAGGAGGAGAGAAGCAATGGTCAAAACCCAAGAAAAGTTAAAGAACGGTTAAAATTAAAAATATAAACCAAAAATAAATGGTCAAAAATAAAAATAGAAATAAAAACAGAAAACATAACTAACCCAACCCTAAAAATGCTAGTCAAAACTAAAAATAATATAAAACCAAAACTAAAAACTAAAATGACGCCCCAAAAAATAAATAAATAAATAAAAATCAAATAAAATAAAATAAAAATCAAATAAAGGTCAAAGTTCAAATAAAAGAAATTAATCTATAAATAAAAACATTAATAGATAAAATGTTTAATTCGGAGTTAAAAATAAATAAATAAATAATAAAATAAAAATAAAAATAAAAATACAATAAAATAATAATAATAATATAAAATTAAATTAAATGAAATATATAAAAATAAAATAAAATAAAATAAAAATAAAAATAAATAAATAAATAAATTAATTAATTAAATAAATAAAAATAAAAATAAAAATAAAAATAAATAAATAAATAAAAAAAAATAAAAAAAAAATAAATAAATAAATAAAAATAAAAATAAAAATAAATTCTCTCTAGATTCTCTTTTGATTCCTCTGTTTTTTCTTTATTAAGTAAGGGCCTTAATTTCGCTCTTGCTCCTAGAAAAATTCCTCGTGATGATATTATTTGTAGTATAGAATATGGTATTAAAGATTTTTCGGAAAGCTTGCAGGATGTCATTAGGCAGGATTGTGCTGTGGCTCTTAGGAAAGCTAAGCCTCCGAGGAGCAATGTTAGCAAAGCTGAATTTATGGCTCTTAAAGCCCTTAATCAAAACCTTGATATTGTTGTCCTCAAGGCTAATAAGGGTGGCGCTACTGTTATCCTGAATAAGGAAGATTATAGAGCTAAGATGCTTGACCATCTCTGTAATAGTGCAAGTTATAAGAAGCTCTCTAAGAACCCTATTAATAAAGTCTCGAAGATTGTGGCCAATGCTATTAAATCTAGTTGCACTGTGGGTTCCATGAGCTCAAAGCTTATTGAAAATAATCCTGTCACCCCTAGGATTTATGGGCTCCCCAAGATTCATAAAGAGGGTATTCCTATCAGACCCATTGTTAATACTATTGGTGGACCCACTTATCTCCTAGCTAAGTATTTAGCCCGCAAGCTTAAGCCTCTTGTTGGTCATACAGATTCCTTCGTGAAAGATTCTGCTTCTTTTGTTCATGAGTTAAAACGCTGGGTTTGCGAACCTAATGACTCTATGGTTAGTTTTGATGTTGTTTCTCTCTACACGAACATTCCTATCATGGAAGCAGTGGAAGTTATCAGGCACATCACTGATCCTGATACTGCTAATTTGGTGGAAATTTGCCTCACTTCTACCTTTTTTAGTTTTGAAGGAGAGTTTTATGAGCAAACCTATGGTGTCGCCATGGGTTCCCCGCTCTCGCCAGTTGTGGCCAACCTTTTTATGGAAGATTTTGAATCTAGAGCTTTAGCATCTGCTCCCTTAAAACCCAAGGTTTGGAAGCGGTTTGTAGATGATACTTTCATCAATTGGTCTCATGGACAACAAGAATTAAAGGCGTTTCATCAGCACTTGAATAATCAATCTGATTCCATTAAGTTCGCTATGGAAACGGAGAATGAGGGGAGCCTTCCTTTCCTTGATGTTCTCATCTCTAGAAATAATAATGGCTCTTTCTCGCATCGTGTTTTTCGGAAAAAGACGCACACTGAGCAGTATCTTCACTCTGGTTCTCATCATTTTCCTGCTCAGAAAATTGGAGTCCTAAACACTTTAGCTACGAGAGCTCTTAGAATTTCTGATGATGATCATTTAGATGAGGAAAAGGCCCATCTCCTTAAGGTCTTCAGAGAAAATGGATATAGTAGAAGTTAGGGTTTGAAGGCTTTCATGAATGCGAGCAAAGGTCCTAGGCAGAAAATGATGATGGATGATGTTATTGGTAAAGTTCATTTACCTTTTATTCGAGGTACTACTGACAAGATCGCTCGGATTTTAAGGAAGCATAAGATCTTGTCTTCTTTTAAGCCTTTAAACACCATTCGGAGCTCCCTTAAATTGGTTAAGGACAAGGTGGACCCGAAAAGCATGAAAGGTGTTTATTTGATCCCGTGCTCTTGTGGGACTCCCTACATTGGCGAAACTGGTCGATCGATTAATAAGAGGATCCAGGAGCATTCTACGGATATTAGACATGGTAGAACCAAGTCCTCAGCGCTAGCTGAGCATACGGAGAAGACGAAGCATCATATTTGTTTGGAAGACGCTAGGGCCTTGCTAGGGTGGATCATTTCCATCACCGGAAATTTAGGGAGGCGTTAGAGATTGAGAAGAGGCCTTGTACGTTGAATAGGGATGATGGATGGAAGGTTAGCAGTTGCTGGATTCCATCTCTTCACTCCTTGTAAAGGTCCTTCCTTTCTTTTTCTTTGGTATTTTTATTTTTATGTTTTCTATCTTATTATTATTATTATATGATTTGATATTTATAATTTATTTTTATTTTTATTTTTTTCTTATTCTAGTTTTAAGTTTATTTATTAATGTTTTTACTTATTTCTCTATTAATTTATTTATGGATTATATCCTTTATTTTTATTTTTATTATTTTTACTCAAAATTTTATTTCTAATTTTATGTATTTATTAATATTTTTAATTATTAATTTACTTATTTATTATTATTATTATTATTTTTCTATATATATATATTTAAAATTTATTTATTTATTTATTTTTAATATTAATTCTTTATATTTATATATATATTTAATTTAATTTTATTATTATTATTATTTATTTATCTATTTATTTTTAAACCTAATTAAACATTTTATCTATTAATGTATTTATTTATAGATTAATTTCTTTTATTTGGACTTTGACTTTTATTTGATTTTGATTTTGATTTATTTATTTTTAATTTTTTTTTTTTTTTTTTTTGGGTGTCATTTTAGTTTTTAGTTTTGGTTTTATATTATTTTTAGTTTTGACTAGCATTTTTTAGGGTTGGGTTAGTTATGTTTTCTGTTTTTATTTTTGACTGTTTATTTTTGGTTTATATTTTTAATTTTAACCGTTCTTTAACTTTTCTTGGGTTTTGACCGTTGCTTCTCTCCTCCTAGTATAAATAGGTTTGTTTGATCAACCATTCTTCATTATCTTGATGATGAACTACAGTTGGTAGTTCGAAACGCGTCGGTCCTAAAATTCTCATGTGATTTCCCGAAAGATTTATAATCTAATATGTTATGGATCACAGAAGCTTGCACTCTCAAAGGGGTGAATGAGGTCAGAGATAGAGAGAGATGGAGGAAGGGAAGAGAGAGAAAGAGAGAGAGAGAGAGAGAGAGAGATAAATGGATAGGGAAATGGGGCAAGAATACAGGGAAACATAGGGAGAGAAACACAGATAAATGGATATGGAATGATAGAGAGAGCAAGTGTTACAAATGGCCAGAGATTTTATGATGAAAATATAGTATTGTGCGATATATTTTAGTAATCATAAAGGCATATTTATACAATCAAATTTGAAGGGAGACATTTTTGCCTCCATAGCTATAAATATGAGAAATATCTAGTCTATATCCAAATTATAATTACATACAAAATCCTGAAGGATTATTCAACCTGTCTAACTCCTCCGGTTTCATAAATTTTAGTGAGGGTGATAATGAGTTTTAACTTTACTCTAATGTCCTCTTGGCAAAGTTTCTCTACTCATCTAGCCTCTTTACATAAAGAAACATTAGACATTCTAATATAGTCTATGCAACCACATACTATACATCTTTGACTTACATATATATATACATTATCACACACATATATATATATATATATATATATATATATATTCCACATATAGATATATTATTCCCACTATATTTATATCTATATATATTACCTACATACGATAAAATATTTCCCATTTCATATATCTATATGTTCCCCATATATATATATATATATATCTTACTTTCATGCAATGAATTATTTCACCTATGTATATATATTCCCACATATATAAATATATAGATAAATATTTCACATATTTCACATATATATATAAAAATATTTCACATATATAAATATATATTCCATACAAATAAACACCTCGGCATCTATGTGCGTCCACCCATATGTCACTATAGCATTATAGAAATACATTTCATATATATGTCTAAACTCGTCTTTGTTTTCTTTTCTATAATGATTCGAGCTTACCTTTATACATATGGCATGTATATAAAATTCCATAACACCCGCTAGTTAGTGTTAACTTGTCGACCCTATAATCATTCTAGATAACATGGTCATGGGCAGCGTGCTAAACTTATCATATTAACTCATGTAAAACCTACATTGCCAAGGTTCCTTGGTGCACGTGCTCATAGCAGGGTATGGTAAAGAGTGAGAAGCGGCCAGTCCTCCCGCGGTCTTACCTGCTTAGAGGTGTGGATCTTATTGTCTGCCATGACCACGAGGTTATGGTTTTTGGCTAGGGACTTAACTATTCATTAGCGCATTCGCTATCCCGTCGAACTATATCTCGTCGAACTATAACCAACCTTAAGTGGTGTTGTTTTTAATTGTTCGTTTTCTGGTATCGATTTTCATCGCCGTGGTGTGTCCCTTTTCCTTTGTAGGCACGCATCAGTGATCTGTCATGTATTGATTTAACGTGAGGATATGTATTATGATGGCTAACGTTTTGGAATGTAGGGATGGCGTCTCCCACCCGCATTCGAGTACCATACACCAACGTTTACGAACTCAGGCCCATTCCATAGGCTACGTGTAGAGTGATCGTTTGCACTCCTGCGCGGCCCTGTGCTGGGCGAGCCGACTTGTGCAGTTCAGTACCTGGTTTATAACCTTTTTACTTCATCGAGTACAACTTTGTCGATGAGCCGAGTTGTGCCAAATCGACCTGGGGATTCTGTACCCTTCTAGGGTTACGGGATTAGGGTTTTTCACAGCCTTCCGACTGATCGCGGTGGCCTACCCTTCATTATCACTCTGCGGCATGTGCCCTATTTATCAGCTCCGGTTTCAGTTGGGATCTCGTTCCTGTTGGTAGGATTGTTTTGTTGCTCGCTCGCCCACGGTGGGAGCTGATCTAAATGAGATGGGATACAGGAGACGCACTCAGTCTGAGGTATGCGAGTTCCAGAGTGGTATTCTGTCGTCTTACATTCTTCAAATTATTCTGGTATTTTTCTTCTCTTTATACCTCTATATCTGAACCGGCAATGGATCCTTTGTGCAGAGGGTGGAGATCATGGGGTTTCTAGGCGCCAGGCTACAGATTTCGTTTTATTTTAAAGTTCGTATTTGTAATATAATTTTTTTTCTATTAACCTTTCAAACGCAGTAGAAAGAGAGTTCTAGCTCCAAGCTACTCTCGGCTCGACCACAGAATAGAATAGCTTTATGCACTTACATTATTGTTACATGTTTTGTTCGAACTCTGTGGTTATTTCCGGAACTTATCTCCAGGACTCATTTCATGGCGGCATATCGATGATTTGTTAATCTAGTTAAGCCATGAATTTGTCTGGCCCGTTCGACTCCAACTGTGTCGAAGTATGCCAGAGCCGAGCTCCTCCATGATATTCGTCTCCATGCGAGGTAATCGGTCATGTTTAATCGTGGGTCAATTTATCGTTTGAAGCGTTGATTTGAGAGTAGTTGCGCGTTCTGTGTTATGCGATGTGGCCTCGGCCTGCTTAACATCTAATTGCTCAGAGTATAATGGATATCCCTATAGTAGATAGATAATAAAACTCCTGGTTTTGTTTTGAACTATAATTTTTGTTTAATCTCGTTATTCAGTCCTGTGGACTACATATCATATTCAACTAACCTATACTTCCGATAATAACTGTTTCCTTCCACCGTATGACAGTGAACGAACTACGGCAGAAGGATGGTCATTATGGTTTACCAATGACGGTTATTTAATCTCCCGATATTCAGATATATTTTTTTCTATCTTACTCACAGATCTGACATATTGCAAGCACTACTGAAATGAACTAATTTCTAACCCTCGGCATTTGTATGCCATATAGAACCATGCTACTATTAACTCTCGGCATGTTCACAGTTGAGTTTTGTTTTTTGTTTTTTTGTTTTTATAATCTCCATGCATTAATATTGTAGACCCTACGCTGGAATTTCAATGGGCGTAGAGCTCATGTGTGCAATTCGTTTTAACCTAGCTAATTCGTATTGACGTCTTCCTCTCGTCCTACATCGTCACATATAGTTATATACATAGTTCATTTTTTTTTTTTTGATATGGAAACGCTTAGTTGGATTGGTTTCTAATCCGTAATGATATATGTGAATGTATGCTCTCAACATAGTGTAAGATGAAATTTTTAAATGCCCAAACGTCTTTCGTGTAATCACTAAGCTTACGTATTAGACTTTAATGTACAGATACACAGGTATTGATATTCTTTTAGCTCATGAATATTTCATTTTTATTTTATGCCGAGATATACATATAACACGATGATATGCTATGTCGCGTTGCTTATTTTTGTTTTCCTTTGCAACCTACATACATGTGTTAAGTCGGACTTGAGCAGAGAGCAGATATATATATATTTTTGTTAAGTGCTTATGCAAGTATTCAGGAGTTTCACAGATACTGTACATTTAGCACAGCTTAATCCATTTCTATAATATTCTTCTTCTTTCTCAAGAGCTAGAAATGAGTTTAAACACAATATCCTATACTTGCTAGGACAGCCTTAATACTCATATAGAATAGAAGTAACTCTTTATATAGAAAATCTCGAAGTCTTATCTTTGTTTAAGGTCTTTACTTTCTTTGCATTAGTTCTACTACCATATGGTTCTATCATTGTTATGGTTGCTACAACCCCTCTATAGTATACAGATATTTTGTGTTTAACAAGAATTCAACATACATATGCTAGCATAATTACTTGTAAATTCTATTTTTTCTTTTAAGGTATACCTCTGTGTATTCAATGGTGCTTGACTAGGGAACCTTAATTTTAAGGTAATTATTTATGTTACAGGTTTCCAAGGAGTAAAAATATATTTAGATATGAAATCTATACCCATATAAATGGTATAATGCTCATATATGCAGTCTATAAATTTTACAAATGTTAAAATACTCATATCTGAAATCTATATTCTAACATCTTACTTTCTTCCTTTCTGCTGCATACCATGTATATTTCAATGCTACTATAATGTTTCTCTAGCATACACATAAGCAAATCATATCATTTTTGTGTCTACAGGGAACATAACAAAATTAATCATCTGTAGAGGCCAAGTAACTTCAGATTTAAACCGACCTTGGTTTAGAGTTTCTGGAGTTTCTACTCTATAGATTTCTAGTCTACAACTAAACAGATTCTGAAAGGTATTTGCCTTGTGATGGACTCTGTTAAATGTAGTACTACAATATTCAAGCAATTTTTCTTAAGTTTTATATGTAGCTAATTCATACCATCATAACATAGAGTAACTGGAATTTTCAGAACATACCAAAATCTGCAATTGACCAACCTCCCAACCTTAGAATCCTCTTTATCTCCCAGGATTCACCCCCGAGCAGAGATCACCTCCTAGAACAGATCAACCTCTGATCTGCCTAGGAGCAGCTTATTTAAGCTCATATTTCCCCACAGCATGTTTCTAATTCTGCGTCCAGAATAGCAGGATGCTTTCTTTCCTGTTTAGCCTAGGCTTCCCATTTTGGGACTCTTTAAAGCTGCTTTAAGCTTTTCCTCAGCTTTTCCAGCTTTTTCTCACCTCTTCCCAACTACTCCTCTTCATTGGGGAAATTTAGATTCCTCCTCAAATCTAAATTAATTTCTTTCAAGGATTTTTGAAAGAATTTTGGGGATTTGTTGCCTTATCCATCCTCATGGATTTGGCAAGTGATCTCTCATACTCATCTTGGTCAAAATGCACAATCATTTTATTTATTTCCTCAAATAAAATATGAACTTACATTCACACCATACTTATCCCTTGGGGTCCACCCCCTTAGGATTTAAGTTCAATTGTCTAACTTTTAAAAAGTCAACACACAAATTGGGGGTGTTACATATTCCCCCTCTGAAAATAAACACCGTCCTCGGTGTTGTTATTCAACTACTAAAGTTCATTTAAACAAAAATGGATATTTCTCCATCATTTCAACTTCCCTTTCCCAGGTGGCTTCTTCAGTAGTAAAGTGCTTCCACTGCACCTTTACTTTGGCCACTGTTCTGTTTCTCAATTCAATTTCTTCCCGCTCCAATATTTGAAGCGGTTCTGGCAGAAACTCCCCTTCTGGTTCCACCTGTACAACATTCCAATCAACTATGTGAGAAGCATCATGTACATATCTTTTTAATAATGAAACATGAAATACATTGTGCACTTTAACATGGGGTGGTAAGGCTAGCTTGTAAGCTACTGGTCCCACCCTTTCTAACACCTCAAAAGGCCCACAATATCTAGGAGCCAGTTTTGCACAACTTCCTGCATAAAGTGTGCTCTTTTTGGGTTTGATGCGCAAATACACATGATCCCCCACTTTGAATTCTCGGTGCACTCTTTTCTTACCAGCATAGCTCCTCTGTCGATCTTGTGTTGTCTTGATATTTCTCTGTATTTGTTTAACAATTCTTTCCATCTCTTGTAGTGCATCTGGTCCCAACACCAGTTTATCCTCTGGTTGACTCCAGCTCAAGGGAGTACGGCACTTTCTCCCATAAAGTGCCTCAAACGGACTCATCTTAATAGAGGATTGGTAGCTATTATTATAGGCAAACTCAGCTAAATGCAGATACTCTTCCCATTTTGATGGCCTATCCATCACGTACATTCTCAGCATATCCTCTAAAATTTGATTTGTTCTTTCTGTTTGCCCATCAGTTTGAGGGTGATAGGCAGTACTAAAATTCAGCTTAGTACCCATCCCCCCGAACAATCCTTTCCAAAATGCTGCTGTAAACTTAGCATCTCGATCTGAGACAATTACTTTGGGCACCCCATGAAGCCTTACTATCTCCTTCAGGAAAACATTTGCTACTTGAGCTGTTCCGAAAGTAGATTTGACTGGTATAAAGTGAGCAGATTTGGTTAAAGTGTCTACTACTACCATTATTGAATCATGTTGGTATTTGGTTTTGGGTAGTCCTGTTATAAAATCCATGGAAACTGTATCCCATTTCCATTCTGCAATTGGCAGGGGATTTAAAAGCCCTGCTGGGTGTTGATGTTCAACTTTGACTATTTGACACTCCATACATTTACTTAGATACTCTGCCACATCTCTCTTCATTCCTGGCCAGAACAGCTTCTTTTTCAAGGCTGTTAACATCTTCTGGTACCCTGGATGTCCTGCATAGGGCTGTTTGTGATATTCATCTAGTATTTCTCTTTTCAATGACTCTATATTTGGAATATACAACCTGTTTTTATAATAGAGCATCCCTTGTTGGTTTTTAGTGAAATCAGTTTTACCCCTTGTCTGTAGTTTCACCAAAAGTGCTTCATAATTGGGATCTTGAGTTGCCGCTTTTCCCACCAATTCTTCTATCTCCATATGGGCACTACTTCCCATGCTGTTTAAATTTTGACAAGCATTTCGACTTAATGCATCTGCAACTTTATTCTCCTTCCCCTTGATATGCTTTATATCCATATCAAATTCACTTAGAAAAGACAGCCACCTGGCTTGTCTTGCATTCAGGTCAGTTTGGGAGAAAAAATATTTGAGGCTGATATGATCAGTCATCAAGGTGAACTTCTTCCCCAGCAGATAGTGCCTCCACATTTTTAAAGCATGAATAACAGCTGCAAACTCCAAATCATATGCACTATAATTATGTTCATGTACTTTCAGTTTCCTAGATTCATAGGCAATGACTGAATTTTCCTGTAACAGAACTCCTCCCAGCCCTTCTGTGCAAGCATCTGTACATACCACAAACTCTTTATCAAGATCAGCAATTTTTAATATAGGGGCTGAAATAAGCTTGTGTTTCAATTGTTCAAAAATTTTTTGACATTTCTCAGTCCACACAAACTTAACACCCTTCCTTTGTAATGAGGTTACGGGATTTGCTATAGCAGAAAATCTCTCCACAAATCTGCGATAATAGCCTGCAATTCCCATAAATGATCTTACTACTGAGACATCAGTGGGAACTGGCCACTCTTTGATAGCTTTTATCTTTTTAGGGTCAACTGCCAACCCTTTTTCAGAAATTATATGACCCAGATATTGAATTTTATCTTTATAAAATTCACATTTGCTGAACTTGGCATATAGCTGGTTTTCTCTTAAAGTCTGCAACACTATTCTCAAATGTTCCTTATGTTCATCTTCATCTTTAGAATAGACTAAGATATCATCAATGAACACCAGAACAAATTTTTCCAAATACTTATTCAACACACTGTTCATTAGACACATAAAGGTGGCAGGGGCATTCGTCAAACCAAAAGGTAGGACTACAAATTCGTAATGCCCATACCTGGTTCGAAATGCTGTTTTGCTGATGTCTTCTTCTTTAATTCTGAGCTGGTGATACCCAGTTCTGAGGTCTATCTTAGAGAAGACCGAAGCTCCTCTCACTTGATCAAAAAGATCATCAATTCTAGGAAGTGGATATCTATTCTTAATAGTCAATTTGTTTAGTTGACGATAGTCAATACACATCGTAAAAGTTCCATCCTTCTTTTTCACGAATAAAACTGGGGCTCCCCAAGGAGATACACTTGGTCTTATATACCCTTTATCTAACAATTCCTGTAATTTCATTTTCAGTTCCATTAGTTCAGGAGGGCTCATTCGATAAGGTGCTCGGGAAACAGGTGTTGCTCCTGGTACCAGATCGATTGAAAAATCAATCTCTCTTTTGGGGGGAAGATGAGGAATTTCCTTGGGAAAAACTTCCTTAAATTCTCTTATGACTGGTATAGCATCCAACAACTCTTCCTCAGTTTTCTGTTCTATTTCTTCTACATGCACTGCATAGACTTGGTATCCTTTTCTAGCTGTTCTTTTCAATTGTAAGGCTGATATTTGTCTTACGGAAATGGACTTTGGTTTCTCTTTTAATGTAAAAGGTTTCCCTTCTTCATCCACACAATGCAGGGTTTTATCCCAGCAGTTCATTAGAGCTTTCTTCTTTTCTAGCCAATCCATTCCTATCAGCAGATCATAGGATCCTAGTGGCAATATGTTCAAGTTTACTTCTGTGGAAAAAACATTTAATTGTATTGCTGTTTTGGGCAACTTATGAGTGACTTTTCTCTTAGTTCCAGTGGCCAGCTGTACCAACCATGACCGCTGAAATTTTTCAGGTTTAATTTTACATTTTTCTACAATTCCAGGACTAATGTAACTCAAAGAAGCACTTGGATCAATCAAAACAGTAATAGGTAGTTCAGAAATCTTACCCTCCATTTCCACCATGGTTGCTTGATGTTCTGCTTGTCGATTTTCCAATGCTGCACTGATAGTTGGTATATTTCTGGCTATGTCATTGACTGTTGTTGCCTCTCGCTCTTTGCTGATCAGGTGTATATTTCGATGGGGGCAGTCCCTCATCATATGGGGTTCTCCACAGCCCCGAGATTTCAGAGGTTCCTTCATTCTGACTGTCCCTTCCTTTCTATTGTTCCCCTCTACTGGTTTTGAAGCCACTTGGGACTGAGAAGTTTGACTTTCTTTTGGTTTGCTGAACTTTTTCCTTTGATGATCTCTACCAAAATTCCTTAAATATGCTGGTTTTGGTCTCTTTCCTTTGAACTCACCCTTGTTCATCCAGCCCTTCCCTTGTTCAGCTTTACCTTTAAACTGTTGATAGCATAATCTTGCTTTTCTAACAGCTTCATCCATGGTCTTTGGGTTGTCAAACTCAATTTTCTCCTTGTACACAGTAGGCAAACAATTTAAAAACCTTTTCACTTTTGCCTTTTCTTCCCTAATGTAAGGGACATACCTCAGTAAATTAGTAAACTTAGTGACAAACAAATCAATAGTGAGCTGCCCTAGCCTAAGCTCATGGAATTCTTTTGCTTTATCATCATAATAACGTTCATTCAAATAACGAATTTTGAACTTAGTCTGAAAATCTTCCCAAGTAACTGTCTTTTCATCAATGGCATGCACCATTTTTGTCTCTTCCCACCAGAGTGTAGCTTTTCCTTGTAGCTGGTACACAGCTAATCTAGCCTTCAGATTGCTCTCATATTCATAAACTTGGAAATACTTGATCATGTTCAGCAACCAAGCTTCAGCATCCTCCTCCTTTTCCCCATCATAGGAAGGAGGTTTGATCTTTCTAAATTCTCCCTGCAATTCTCTTTTCTGTTTATGCTGCTGTCTAGCAGCATCATCTTCATCAGACTCATCCATCTTTCTCTTTCCGGAACCTTCGCCTTCCAGGCTGTTCCGGGAAGTTAGTTCTCTGATGAGCTTTTCCTGCTCCTTACTGGCTGATGACAACATGTCATTCTGGCTTCTCAGTTCAACCAATTCTCGTTGCAGCCTGTGCAACATAGCCAGTACCGGGGCATTGGGATCTGGAGTAGCAAACTCATCCCGCAGATCCACATAAATCCCTTCACCTTCAGCCATTTCAACTGTACACACTTACAACACAGATTAGCAAGAGTTTATAAAACTTCAAAAAAACAAAATATGTAATACGTAATGAGCACAAAATTGATAGCCCAATTTTTGTAACCAGTGCTCTGATACCATTTGTCACACCTCCAGTTTCACAAATTTTTTTTTTTTTTTTTCCTCTTTATTCCCTTAGTGAGTGTGATAATGAGTTCTAATTTTTAACTCTAATGTCCTCTTGGCAAAGTTCTCTTTACTCATCTAGTCTCTAAACAAAAACATTGAACATTCCACTTAGAGTCTTCTTAACCACCTACATATACCTCTTTGGCTTACACATATTTATATATTATCACATATATATATATATATTCCACATAGATAAATTATTCCCACATATATATATATCTATATATATATATATTACCTACATACAATAAAATATTTTCCCATTTCACATATCTATACACTCCCATATATATATATATAGATATCTTACCTTCATGCAACGAATTATTTCACCTATATATATACATATTCCCACATATATAAATATATAGATAATTTTTTCACATATTTCCCATATAGAACTATATATTCCATACAAATAAACACCTCGGCATTTATATGCGTCCACACATATGTCACTATAGCATTATAGAAATACATTTCATATATATGTATAAACTCTTTTTCGTTTTCTTTTCTATAATGATTCGAGCGTATCTTTATACATATGGCATGTATATAAAATTTCATAACAACCGCCCGTTAGTGTTAACTTGTCAACCCTATAATCATTCCCGATAACAAGATCATGGAATGCGTGCTAAACTTATCATATTAACTCATGTAAAACCTCTGTGTACCCGGCTTCTTGGTTACGTGCTCATAGTGCATGGTAAAGCGTGAAAAGCATGCGTATCGTCATTTATATGTATTCAACCCAGGTGTGGATATTCGCCGTGCCACGACTGTGGTTGGATCGGGTTTTGACCGGGATTTAACTCTTCATTGGGGTTTATTCCGCCATTACTCGTTTCCAGCTACCCGTCGAACTATAACCAACCTTAAGTGGTGTTGTTTTTAATTGTTCATTTTCTGGTATCGATTTTCATCGCCGTGGTGTGTCCCTTTGCCTTTGTAGGCACGCATCAGTGATCTTTCATGTATTGATTTAACGTGAGGATATGTATTATGATGGCTAACGTTTTTGAATGCAGGGATGGCGTCTCCCACCCGCGTTCGAGTACCATACACCAACGTTTACAAACTCAGGCCCATTCCATAGGCTATGTGTAGAGTGATCGTTTGCACTCCTGCGCGGCCCAGTGCTGGGCGAGCCGACTTGTGCAGTTCAGTACCTGGTTTATAACCTTTTTACTTCATCGAGTACAACTCTGTCGATGAGCCGAGTTGTGCCAAATCAACCTGGGGATTCTGTACCCTTCTAGGGTTACGGGATTAGGGTTTTGCACAGCCTTCCGACTGATCGCGGTGGCCTACCCTTCATTATCACTCTGCGGCATGTGCCCTACTTATCAGCTCCGGTTTCAGTTGGGATCTCGTTCCTGTTGGTAGGATTGTTTTGTTGCTCACTCGCCCACGGTGGGAGCTGATCTAAATGAGATGGGATACAGGAGACGCACTCAGTCTGAGGTATGCGAGTTCCAGAGTGGTATTCTGTCGTCTTACATTCTTCAAATTATTCTGGTATTTTTCTTCTCTTTATACCTCTATATCTGAACCGGCAATGGATCCTTTGTGCAGAGGGTGGAGATCATGGGGTTTCTGGGCGCCAGGCTACAGATTTCGTTTTATTTTAAAGTTCGTATTTGTAATATAATTTTTTTTCTATTAACCTTTCAAACGCAGTAGAAAGAGAGTTCTAGCTCCAAGCTACTCTCGGCTCGACCACAGAATAGAATAGCTTTATGCACTTACATTATTGTTACATGTTTTGTTCGAACTCTGTGGTTATTTCCGGAACTTATCTCCAGGACTCATTTCATGGCGGCATATCGATGATTTGTTAATCTAGTTAAGCCATGAATTTGTCTGGCCCGTTCGACTCCAACTGTGTCGAAGTATGCCAGAGCCGAGCTCCTCCATGATATTCGTCTCCATGCGAGGTAATCGGTCATGTTTAATCGTGGGTCAATTTATCGTTTGAAGCGTTGATTTGAGAGTAGTTGCGCGTTCTGTGTTATGCGATGTGGCCTCGGCCTGCTTAACATCTAATTGCTCAGAGTATAATGGATATCCCTATAGTAGATAGATAATAAAACTCCTGGTTTTGTTTTGAACTATAATTTTTGTTTAATCTCGTTATTCAGTCCTGTGGACTACATATCATATTCAACTAACCTATACTTCCGATAATAACTGTTTCCTTCCACCGTATGACAGTGAACGAACTACGGCAGAAGGATGGTCATTATGGTTTACCAATGACGGTTATTTAATCTCCCGATATTCAGATATATTTTTTTCTATCTTACTCACAGATCTGACATATTGCAAGCACTACTGAAACGAACTAATTTCTAACCCTCGGCGTTTGTATGCCATATAGAACCATGCTACTATTAACTCTCGGCATGTTCACAGTTGAGTTTTGTTTTTTTTTTTTTTTTTTTTATAATCTCCATGCATTAATATTGTAGACCCTACGCTGGAATTTCAATGGGCATATAGCTCATGTGTGCAATTCGTTTTAACCTAGCTAATTCGTATTGACGTCTTCCTCTCGTCCTACATCGTCACATATTGTTATATACATACTTCATTTTTTTTTTTTGATATGGAAACGCTTAGTTGGATTGGTTTCTAATCGGTAATGATATATGTGAATGTATGCTCTCAACATAGTGTAAGATGAAATTTTTAAATGCCCAAACGTCTTTCGTGTAATCACTAAGCTTACGTATTAGACTTTAATGTATAGATACACGGGTATTGATATTCTTTTAGCTCAGGAATATTTCATTTTTATTTTATGCCGAGATATACATATAACACGATGCTATGCTATGTCTCATTGCTTATTTTTGTTTTCCTTTGCAACCTACATACATGTGTTAAGTCGGACTTGAGCAGAGAGCAGATATATATATATTTTTGTTAAGTGCTTATGCAAGTATTCAGGAGTTCCACAGATAGTGTACATTTAGCACAGCTTAATCCATTTCTATAATATTCTTCTTCTTTCTCAAGAGCTAGAAATGAGTTTAAACACAATATCGTATACTTGCTAGGACAGCCCTAATACTCATATAGAATAGAAGTAACTCTTTATCTAGAAAATCTCGAAGTTTTATCTTTGTTTAAGGTCTTTACTTTCTTTGCATTAGTTCTACTACTATATGGTTCTATCATTGTTAGGGTTGCTACAACCCCTCTATAGTATACAGATATTTTGTGTTTAACAAGAATTCAACATACATATGCTAGCATAATTGCTTGTAAATTCTATTTTTTTCTTTTAAGGTCTACCTCTGTGTATTCAATGGTGCCTGACTAGGGAACCTAAATTTTAAGGTAATTATTTTGTTATGTTACAGGTTTTCAAGGAGTAAAATATATTTAGATATGAAATATATACCCATATAAATGGTATAATGCTCATATATGCAGTCTATAAATGTTATAAATGTTAAAATACTCAGATCTAAAATCTATATTCTAACATCTTACTTTCTTCCTTTCTGCTGCATACCATGTATATTTCAATGCTACTATAATGTTTCTCTAGCATACACATAAACAAATCATATCATTTTTGTGTCTACAGGGAACATAACAAAATTAATCATCTGTAGAGGCCAAGTAACTTCTGATTTAAACCGACCTTGGTTTAGAGTTTCTGGAGTTTCTACTCTATAGATTTCTAGTCTAGAACTAAACAGATTCTGGAAGGTATTTGCCTTGTGATGGACTCTGTTAAATGTAGTACTATAATAATCAAGCAATTTTTCTTAAGTTTTATATGTAGCTAATTCATACCATCATAACATAGAGTAACTGGAATTTTCAGAACATACCAAAATCTGCAATTGACCAACCTCCCAACCTTAGAATCCTCTTTATCTCCCAGGATTCACCCCCGAGCAGAGATCACCTCCTAGAATAGATCAACCTCTGATCTGCCTAGGAGCAACTTATTTAAGCTCATATTTCCCCAAAGCATGTTTCTAATTCTGCGTCCAGAATAGCAGGATGCTTTCTTTCCTGTTTAGCCTAGGCTTCCCATTTTGGGATTCTTTAAAGCTGCTTTAAGCTTTTCCTCAGCTTTTCCAGTTTTTTCTCACCTCTTCCCAACTACTCCTCTTCATTGGGGAATTTTAGATTCCTCCTCAAATCTAAATAAATTTCTTTCAAGGATTTTTGAAAGATTTTTGGGGATTTGTTGCCTTATCCATCCTCATGGATTTGGCAAGTGATCTCTAATTCTCATCTTGGTCAAATTGCACAATCATTTTATTTATTTCCTTAAATAAAATATGCAAATACATTCACACCATACTTATCCCTTGGGGTCCACCCCCTTAGGATTTAAGTTCAATTGTCTAACTTTTAAAAATTCAACACACAAATTGGGGGTGTTACACTCTCTCTCTCTCCCCTCATTATTATCATTATCATTAAACGATTATTATATTATTTCACATGTACAATCCACATCATGTAGCAAGCAAAAACATGTTATCAATTAAAAATAAAAAATCATCATATTATCTAAATAGACACAATCATTATATCATCAAAGAAACAATAGACATATTATTATCATATAAAATATACAAAAGAAAAAAATACATACATAAACACATAGACATTAGACATGAAAAACATTTCAACATTATATTATATTTCACTATGATTATTTCATCTAGTTAGCATAAGCACATCATGATATGACATAAACAAACAAAAATGACTTTCATCTAAAAGGATGTAGAAAATACACCATAAAATAACACATAGACATTATAACTAAGAATATAGATACAAATTTGGATTATGGACGAAGAATAGAGCATAGAAATATAAAAACACTATGACCTAGATCTGACTAGTATCGAAGAAAAAGACCTAGTAAAAATAAAGATAAAAAATTGTAAAACATAAAAATCTAAAAACATCATATCTTAAGGCTAAACAAATATGGAAGGATGGATGAAATACATTAGAGAATTTTACTACAATATATGGAAACAAAACCAAAGAATAAAACATGAATATAAAATAAATATAACAAGCAGCATTACAGTTTAGTGTTTAAAAATCCTATAAGCTAAATATTTAATGATATAAAATAAAATCAAATAAAATTACATACGGCAAGAAAGCTAAACGTGAAAGACAACGTACGGCATTTGTGGGATGAACAAAAATACAAAATACAGAGCGGGTTTGGGATGTGCGAGAAAGTATTAATGAGCGTTTTGAAAATGAGAAACATGCTCATGGGATTGGGTAGCCAGAACAGAACAGAGCAATTAAAGATTAAAGGACATAGTAGAAAAGTAAAAATTAAAAAGAATTAATGTGATTGGGTAGCCAGAACAGAACATAGCAATTAAAGAACATAGTACATAAGAGATGAGATTAATGCAATTAGGGATCAAGCATAGATATTAGGGCAGGCAGAGATGAAGTTCAGAGATGAACTCTGGAAAACTCATCCAATGACTAATCCAAAGGTATAACATTCACATATAAAATCATGATCAGGGCAAGAAACAGGTGACCTCGTTATTTTGAGATCGGGGCAAGAAGATCGAAAGAAAGGTAAACGAGATCAGGTTAGGGCAAGAGGATTGAAAAAAAAGTAAACCAGATATAACATTCACATATATAAAATCGAAAGAAAAAGTAAAAGTTAAAAAGAAAATCGAAAGAAAAGTGAAAATTAAAAAGAATTAATGGGATTAAGTAGCGAGAACAGAACGAGCAATTAAAGATTTAAGATCAAAGGACATAGTCGATAGGAGATTAGCGATCAAGCATAAAGATTAGGACAGGCAGATACTAAAGGAGGAGACAGAGATGAAATCCGGAAGACTCATCCAATAACTAATCACGTCAAAATGTGGTGAGGGGAAGGTCAATCGCAGGAATGACAGAATCATGGGCTTTGAGAAGAAAATTGAAAATTCAATTTTAATTTAAACTGAAGAATATAAAATAAATACAAGAAACACATACCTGCAACAAATACTTTCTGGTTCCTCCTCCTCTCAATTGATGTAAATACCTCACACAACGTCTTTCATTCGTCCATGCATCCATCCCTTCTCGTTGACGGTCAATTCAGTCGTCTCTATCAAAAGTGACAGACAAAGACCCACCAGATAAAACACTTGCAGTCACCGTTACAGGAAACATTGACACTATACAGTTACAGAGAAAACACTTCCAATGCACGTACAACAATATTCGCTGCAAATACAAATACATACAGATGATAGAAGAAGAAGAGGATGTACAGATGATAGAAGAAGAAGAGGATGATAGAAAAGAAAGAGGATGAACTTGGAAGATACAGATGATAGAAGAAAACGAGAATGAAATTGAAACTATTCGTTGACAAGCAGTCATATATATACAGATTCCCTCAAGAAAAAGATTGATGGACCGTTAAAAGGAGCGGATCACAACTTACCAACACAACGTCTATAACCAAAAAAAAAGCTTGAGATGCTTTTCAAGAAATTCTTTTTCCACAGCCACGTCATCTCGTTCAAACCAGTTGGGTTTTCTTAAATTTAAATTTTGAATGTTGACGCTTGAATTTGAAATTAAGGTATAATCTTTGATATTCCTTTATTAATAAGTACTTTATTAATCTTGGCACAGGGCCTTTTTGGTTCTGTGCCTTCTGCTGTCAGCAATTAGGTGTGCGTCCTTCCAATTACAGTGTTGTTTATGCCATCAATTTCGTTGATGCATTCAAATGCAGTAACTCCGGGAGACGATTCATGCATGGGAGATCCGGGAGTGCCGATGTTTTCGTGTGTTTAGAAATTCCTCATTTTAAGTGTAATTAATATTTGTGAAAGATTGGTTAATTGGGTGAATTAAAAAATAATTGAATTACAAAAAATAAAACACAAAGCTAGTAATCCCATAAATATCATTCATTTACTGTAATTACAATAATTTACTGTAGTTACAATCCCACGTGGGAGAGGGGACTAGAATGGACTCGTGTGGCTTCTGTTCTATTCCTAAATTATATTTATTCTTTACAAATATATATCTTATTTTGTTTTAGTTGAAGTGGAATCACGATCACAATCACAATAAGAATGTATGGTTTCTTTTTAAATTAAATGAATGTACGGTTTTTAAAAAAAATTAAATGGTTCTTAAATTATATTTATTCTTTAATCACATATATCTTATTTTATTTCAGTTGTGAGTGGAAATGTAATTTTTTTTCCTTAAAGAAATATAGACAACTGTAGATGAAATAATAATTATGATAAATGTTTATTAAAGTAAAATTTTGATTGAAACTTCAAATAGGTGTTTTGAAATTTTTAATTTTTAATATAAAGTAAGAGGTTAAGAAAAATCAAATTATTGTCAATAATTTGAAATCACATTTTAATAGGAGTGTATAGAAAGCCTTTCAAGTGAAAAGTGATTTTTTCTATTTTCAACTTATTCAAAATCACACAAATCGTTTTATTTGACTTTCTAAAATAATTCAACTTCATAATTTTAATTGTTATGGTATTTTATTTTTAAACTTTAAATTAATATTATATTTATATATTTTTATAATAACATTTTTTTTTAAATTTTTTTTGTAGAACCCACCTTACAACCGTGAAGGCTCATTCTACAACCCACCCAATATGACAACATGTGTAAGTTGGTCTCTTTGTTTAAAATTAAATTTATATTCTAAACAGAAAATTAATCTGCACTATAATTTTAAAAAATGAATATACTCTAAAGTAATTAAAAGTAAAAAAATGTGCGAATAAGATGTTTAAATCTTATATTTTTCAAAAGTATTTTAACTAAAGATTTAAATAAACTATTTGAATATTTATGTTAACTAATTTATGTAGAAATTTGTGTTGGAAGAAATGCTTCCATGTCATATGTACGAGTTATTGTGAGTCCCAATGTAACATACATCAATTACTTCACATGGAAATACAAGGAGTTAAATTTTTTTATACAAGTTACCCATGGGTAACCATTCAAATGACTATTAAATATTTCTTACACATCATTAGTTAGAATGTTCACCAGTTCATAGTGTAACCTTTGTTTTAGAATGGTAGATTGCTTAACCATTAAGCACCTCTATTGTACATTAATATAAAATCGTATATGTAACTTTTATTCATTTTCTATCATTTCTTATATCATCACATGTTTACATATTGTGAACATCACAACAAGAAAGGAATCAACATCATCAATCTGACACAATAATCAATCACATCATTGAACACCAATATATCCTAGAAACCCCTTAGGGTGAAAACCAACAAACATTTAATTTTATTATTAAACTTTCATGAGGGTGTTCACTCCTCACTTAATGGCTTATAAGGGAGACCATCCCTTAACCATAATTATAAATCTTTACAAGGAAATATACAAATATCTAGCTTAAAGCCATTAATATAATTATGATAGCATTTACCCACTAATATTCATATATTCATATCTTTGCAAATGGATGGCTCTGTTAATGTACTATCATACAATGTTTAGTATACAGTATCTGTGCTCATGTGCATCCGTATGTTCAGACACTGTTTCCCTACCACCATGTTAAGCATAATTCATTGATCTCATCAACAAGCTTATAGCATGATTAGATAAAGCCTTACTCAAAAACAATCCCCCCCCCCCCCCAAATGAATACAACAACACAACATGCTTTGCTTATAGTTTCCAAAAGAGTCTTTCTAAAGGAATTATTAACACAAGAGAGCATGTAAACACATTTTTTCTTTTTATGTAAAAACTAATGCAACTAAAGCATACAAATACATGTCTTCTTTTTCATTTATTTTACTAACAATCTTTCCCAATGTAGTCTAACACAACATGCTATCTTTTCCACATACAAATATGTATATTCTTATTAACAAAATCAATTACAAATATTGCATGCATATGCATGATATTATTCCAATTGCAACTACATAATAGTTATGATAGTATAAAGTACTTTCATATAGGTTTTCCTAAGGACACATGATAAGTCAATGTTTCTTCTATCCATGAGAAGAACATATCTCTATAAAAAAATGGCTATTATTTGCATATAGAGATCTTATCATAATAGCTTCCCTTCTTGAAATTACAGCTCATTAACTATTCTTTTGATGTAAAGATACACATAATTATTTTTCAAAAGGAAGTTAATATAACTTAGTTTATTTATGTAGTTCTCATGCTTCCTTTTCACCAACTTATGACAGATAACCATCTTTTATGCACAAAAATAAGAAATCATAATCAAGGTTAACTTAACCTTTAATACTCCTAAATCAAAAAGTTCACATAATTTATCTAGCCATGTAATCTTTTCAAGATGTGATCCTTTTCAAAAAACTACCATAACTAGCAATTGCACCATATGTTGCAAAGGAAACACTATAAGGTTGTGGTATAGGAAAGAATAACATATAAATATAATAAATAAGAGGTAGTAGGAACTTTCTCGGGCTTTCTCGGCTCCAATTGATCCTCCAGAATAAGAAGTGGAGAGTTATGTGCCAAAACATAAACATAAAAGGCATCAGTAATGTGAAAACATAAACATAAAAGACATCACTAATGTGTCTCACTTCAATTTGTTTTATTTTTACAATATTTTTTTACTTTCACTTAAAACTGAATTATCTTTCCATATCCCAATAATACATTAGGTTTGGTAGAATCATTTATCTTAGAGATATTTTTATTTCTAGACATTCTGTTATTATATCCACTACCTAAAAACCATACTACACTATACACATTGTTATGAAGTTCCCCACCTCCATCTTATTTGTAAAAGGAAACTTATTGTTTTATTTTTTCTATAGATTACATTTATAATGACCAAATTTCTTTGAATCTTGTGATTTTCCATTTATTTCACATATATCACAACTATTTTTTCCACTTCCATTAAAATATTTCTCAATCCTTTTCGAGTCTTATCCATGTGTAAAAATTCTCAATTTAATGAGTTTAATGTCTAAAAATATTGGTCCTTCCCTTAATATGTTTTTCAAATAATCATTTTTAGTCTTATCCATGTGTAAGCATTCTCAAAATTTAATGATCTTAATGTCTAAAAATTTTGGTCCTTCCCTTAATTTGTTTTTCAAATAATCATTTTCGAGTCTTATCCATGTGTAGCATTCTCAATTTAATGAGCTTAACATTGGTCCTTCCCTTAATTTTTTTTTTGGTTCATGATGTCCATATAAATTTAATGAAATATGTTGCATAGTATTTGAATTTTTTTTCAAGTAAAAGTTCTCAGCCTTTTCTTAGAAATTTATTTTTAATTATTTTTATCTTATATATCTTTTGATATGCTTATATATTTTATACTATATCTATTCTTTTTTGTTTTTTAATTTTGGTTCATGATGCCCATATAAATTTAATGAAATATGTCTGCATAGTTTGAATTTTTCAAGTAAAAGTTTTGATCCTTTTCTTAGAAATTTCATTTTAATTATTTTTATCTTATATATTTTTTGATATGCTTATATATT
The DNA here is from genome assembly GCA_034641835.2 of Pinus albicaulis. NCBI lineage: Eukaryota > Viridiplantae > Streptophyta > Pinopsida > Pinales > Pinaceae > Pinus > Pinus albicaulis. The sequence goes on from CM076583.1 coordinate 788,325,912, forward strand.
TTATACGTTATCTATAATTTTTTTCTTTTTTACAACAATTATTCTAAAAATAGAATCACACTATATTTGTTGAATGAAAAAGGAGCTCCTAAGTATTTTTTCTCACATTACCTGAATTAACCTCCTTAAGCTTTTGTCCTAACTATAAGGAACATAACCATGAGTTAAATTTATCAAATAATATTCTCCCAAATCCCATAATGCTTGAGAAGCACATTATAGTTTTATTTTTAGGTTTCAAAATCCTTAATTCTCATATTTAGAGAGTGATATTTAAGGTGGTTGAAATTTACTTTGAATTTGAAAAAATTAACTTCCTTAAGATTTTTTCATAACTATAAGGAACATAACCATGAGTTAAATCTTGAGAAGCACATAATAGTTTCATTTTTAGGTTTCAAAATCCTTAATTCTCATATTAAATTTTTCGAATAATATTCTGGCAAATCCCATAATGCTTGAGAAGCACATAAGAGTTTCATTTTTAGGTTTCAAATTCCTTAATTCTCATATTTAGAGAACGATTTTTGAGGTGGTTGGAAATTACTTTGAATTTGTGAAAATGTCGGAATTACTAAGAGTAACCAACTTCTTGACCAACTCAAGGTGCCATCCCCAGTACTAAGAGAGATGTCTTTAAGACATAGATGAGAAACTGCTAGTGATTTCTTTAAGACATAAATGAGAATATGGTACTATGTGAAATTCCATGGTCAATGCCATTTCCCTTTTTCGAGTTAAGAGCGGTAAAAAAGCTAAATTTCCTTCTCTCCCTTTGAGTGGTATTATCCGTAAAGTTCTTACTCTCGAGACTTAAACCAGAATGCAGAATTTTCTCCAATTCACTTTCCTATATTATTCATTTTAATGACAAGAACACATAAATATTAAAACACTTAATAAACTCTTTTCACTGTAAATCAATACAGATACCCTAACACACCAAGACAAATAATCACTGCCTAGCCTGTGTAATGAATATTTATTTATTGTTCAAGAGTCATGAACTGGTATCAGAATTATCGAGCTCAACCTCTAGTCGACCACAGTTTTCAGATTAAGTTGTTCAATTATTCCCCCCATGCTGGCTTGCATTCACTGTTTTGCGCGACCATTAAAAATAGCAGATACTTTAGCTTTGCATCACGTAATAGTCTAGGAGATGCTAGTTCCAATCCTTCTACTTTAGAAATCTCTCAAAGCTACCAAATTCCCCTTGACCCATCACCTCAATTGTGCATCTATGGATTTGGCCCTGCTACATGAAATAAACAGGTGAAGTCTTTGTTGACCTACATCGCTTTTATGCTTTATGTCACCAGTCACTTTTCTGATTCCACACTGCCAAGAAAGCACCTATCATACAATTTTTAAAAATTGTATGATTCGATTCAATTCTTCTATAAATTTCAACACCGAACAGTTAGATCCAAAAATATTTTATATATTCAAAGCATAGGAGCTTCAATTTTTATTATCTTTGAGAGCGTTTTGTCTGGGAAATTTGTCTTGAAAAAGAGTGGAAGCCATGTATCCTCAAAGTAGCTTCAAGAATCCATATTACACAAACCCTAGGCAGCAATCGCTTGGAGGAATCAGGCCAGTTCCAATCCAATCTCAGCCTCATGCGCCAAAAACACCCAAGCCTAAAAGAGAGGAGAAACAAGCTCCACAAGCGGCCAAGAAGGCCGAAGAACTTGCAAGAGACAATACTAGAGACATTAGACCTGATCAGCAACTTTCTAGACAATAGTCATTTTAGGCCCAGCCTTAGGTTCCCAAGCCCCCACAGCTCCAACCTGAGGTGTCCAAACCCCAAGCCCAGCACCAGCCCCTGCAGCTCCAACGTGAGGTGCCCAAACCCCAGCCCTAGCCCCAGCACTTGCAGCTCCAACCTGAGGTGCCCAAGCCCTAGCGGAATGAAGATCCCAAGAAAGCTGAGCAAAAGGTCCCAGAGGAATCTAGTGCTTCTTCTCCTTTTCCTAATGAGCAGATTCAATCATTTTCTTTGCTCTCTGACGTTGATAGCAGAGTTGGGTAGATGATAGTTCCTACAGACAATAGATCATAATAGATCATTGGTGCTCAGGGGTTCCCAAGGCAGCTAGCCCTGTCAATGCCTTTGGGAATAGCAACATATAGGTTGCCAACAACTCTATTATATATCACAGCACTTGCCCTCACATAGACCCCGGTGTGCACTTGGCTCTCTCCAATAATCCTGTTTCTTCCAAGAGAATTTCTCCACCCAAAGAAAGCTAGGGAAAATCAGTAGTAAGAGCCGCATAGCCTACTGCATTAACTCTGGCTGAAAAAGCTGCTAAGTTGTGCAGGTTCGACGCAACCAATTTTTGTAGGTTTGAACTTCATCTAGGGCAGTTGGCTCTAGATAAAGAAAAATAGCACTACTGATAACTGCCTCACCGAAAATTGTTATCAGTGGATGCTTAAATAAAGGATTCTGTTTAAAGTTGGTTTTTGGTGGTGGATCGAATGGTCAAAATTTTATGAATTGTCTAACAATCAATCTAAGGGTGGAAAACGGTGTAGAGTGGCACTTTAGGAGAGTTGTTTTCAAATATTTATGCCTTACAGCGTAATTAACCCTAATTTTGTGGATAAGCACTAGGAAGGCATTTTTTAAAAATAATAACAAAGTTAAACATTTTATGTAGTATAACATGCAATTAAGTCAACCTGTCCAGTATACAACACAAAATAACTTGTCTTTTTACCCACCAGAACATGTAGCTTTTGCAAACTCTTGTAAATGAATTAACACAATGGGCTTATGTTTCAAGCACAAGATAAAGACATTCTTTCCAAAGAAGATCCTATTACTTATGTTATCTCTGTATATAATTTTTAGAAGGTAATTCCATAAGATATTACCTTTGACAACAATTACACATTTCACCTTAAAAAGGGAAATCCCACTTCTTATATCTTCCCATGAAATATCTTCTCATATATTTATTTCATCTTGATATGAGAATAAATTGGAAAATAAGTCAGGTAAATAATCAATGGTGAATTTGTTTCAGTCACATCCCAATAAGCTACTGAAATACCCTTTTCTTTCATGTATATAACTCATCCTAAAAAATTAAGAAAAATAATTATTACTCTTTACTATTTTCCCATAATTCAAGGAAAATATATATGATATATATATATATATATATATATATTATATACACTTCTTTCCAAGAAAATGTATTCATTAATAACCATGCAAATCCATACAATTTTTCTCAAGATAAAACGTAATGGACATGCTTACCTTTGAATAACGCTCTTAATAAGAACTTCTATTATGCCATAATACTGTATAGCAACTCCCACGGCTGTCATAGTTGTATCAACAAAGGAACAAAGGTGGCCATGATGTGGCATCAATGCCTCGAGTGGATCAACACACACTCTTTACTCTTTTATTTTAAACACGTTGGTCTCCTTAAGCACCTCTATTGTAGTACATTAACATAAAACTGTATGATGTAACCTTGCATTCATTTCATCATTCTTGTAGTCATCACATGCTTGACATTATGATCATCACAACAAGAACATAATCAACATCATCAAGTTGACACAATAATCAATCACATCATTGAACACCAATATACACTGGAAAACCCCGTAGGGTGAAAACTAGCAAACATTTAATTTTATTATTAAATGCTCATGAGGGTGATCAACCCTCACTCAATGGCTTATAAGGGAGACCATCCCTTAACCATTGTTATAATTCCTTACAAGAAAATATACAAATATCTAGCTTAAAGCCATTACAATAATTATGATAGCATTTACCCACTAATATTCATAACTTCATATCTTGGTGGCATGGATGTACCTACAATGTACCATCATACAATGGACCATCCTATAGCTCACAGGCATCTGCATGAACCATTAATCATTGACCTGCCACCATGTTAAGCATAATTCATTGATGTCATCAACAAGCTGTTATAGCATGATTAGATAAAGCCTTATTCAAGAAATAATCAATATTTAAGTGATCCTTTAACACTTATTCATGTGCATACCTGAAATGTTAATACAAAAACACAACATGTTTTGCTTATAGTTTCCAAAAGAGTCTTTCTAAAGGAATTATTAACACAAGAGAGCATGTAAACACATTTTTTCTTTTTATGTAAAAACTAATGCAACTAAAGCATACAAATACATGTCTTCTTTTTCATTTATTATACTAACAATCTTTGCCACACATTTTTTCTTTTTATGTAAAAACTAATGAAACTAAAGCATACAAATACATGTCTTCTTTTTCATTTATTATACTAACAATCTTTGCCAATGTAGTCTAACACAACATGCTATCTTTTACACATACAAATATGCATATTCTTATCAACAAAATCAATTATAAATATTTCATGCATATGCATGATATTATTCCAATTGCAACTACATAATAGTTATGATAGTATAAAGTACTTGCATATAAGCTTTCCTAAGGACACATGATAAGTCAATGTTTCTTCTATCTATGAGAAGAACATATCTCTATAGCAAAATGGCTATTATTTTCACATACAGAGCTTATCATAATAGCTTCCCTTCTTGAAATTACAGCTCATTAACTATTCTTTTGATGTAAAGATACACATAGTTATTTTTCAAAAGGAAGTTAATATAACTTAGTTTCTTTATGTAGTTCTCATGCTTCCTTTTCACCAACTTATGACACATAACCATCTTTTATGCAAAAAAATAAGGAATCATAATCAAGGTTAACTTAACCTTTAATACTCCTAAATCAAGAAGTTCACATAATTTATCTAGCCATGCAATCTTTTCAAGATGTGACCCTTTTCAAAAAAGTACCATAACTAGCAATTGCACCATATTTTGCAAAGGAAACACCATAAGGTTGTGGTATAGGAAAGAATAACATATAAGAAATATAAGAAAGAAAAGGTAGTAACAACTTTATCGAGCTGCTTTCTCGGCTCCAACTAATCCTCCAGAATAAGGAGTGGAGAGTTATGTGCTAAAACATAAACATAAAAGGCATCAGTAATTTGAAAACATAAACATAAAAGACATCACTAATGTTTCTCACTTCAATTTGTTTTATTTTTTAAATATTTTTTTACTTTCACTTAAAACTGAATTATCTTTCCATATCCCAATAATACATTAAGTTTGGTAGAATTATTTATCTTAGAGCTATTTTTATTTCTAGACATTTTGTTACTATATCCACTACCTAAAAACCATACTGCACCAAACACATTGTTATGAAGTTCCCCACCTCCATTTTATTTGTAAATGGAAACTTATTGTTTTGGCTTTTCTATAAATTACATTTATAATGACGAAATTTCTTTGAATCTTGTGATTTTCTATTTATTTCACCTATATCACAACTATTTTTTCCACTTCCACTTAAATTTTTCTCAATCATTTTTTAGTCTTATCCATTTGTAAACATTCTCAATTTAATGAGCTTAATGTCTAAAAATGTTGGTCCTTCCATTAATTTGTTTTTCAAATAGTCATTTTTAGTCTTATCGATGTGTAAACATTCTAAAAATTTAATGAGCTTAATGTCTAAAAATATTGGTCCTTCCCTTAATTTGTTTTTCAAATAAGCATTTCTGAATCTTATCCATGTGTAACATTCTCAATTTAATGAACTTAATATTGGTCCTTCCCTTAATTTGTTTTCTGGTTCATGATGTCCATATAAATTTAATGAAATATGTCGCATAGTATTTGAATTTTTTTTTCAAGTAAAAGTTCTGAGCCTTTTCTTAGAAATTTCATTTTAATTATTTTTATCTTATATATCATTTGATATGCTTATATATTTTATACCATATCTATTATTATTATTTTTTTAATTATGGTTCTTGATGCCCATATAAATTTAATGAAATATGTCTGCATAGTATTTGAATTTTTCAAGTAAAAGTTCTGAGCCTTTTCTTAGAAATTTCATTTTAATTATTTTTATCTTATATATTTTTTGATATGGTTATTTATTTTATACTATATCTATAATTTTTTGTTTTTTTACAACAATTATTCTAAAAATAGAATCACACTATATTTGTTGATTGAAAAAGGAGCTCCTGAGTACTTTTTCTCATATTACTTGAATTAACCTCCTTAAGCTTTTGTCCTAACTATAAGAAACATAACCATGAGTTAAATTTATCAAATAATATTCTCCCAAATCCCATAATGCTTGAGAAGCACATAATAGTTTCATTTTTATGTTTCAAAATCCTTAATTCTCATATTTAGAGAATGATATTTGAGGTGGCTGAAATTTACTTTGAATTTAAAAAAATTAACTTCCTTAAGATTTTTTGCTAACTATAAGGAACATAACCATGAGTTAAATCTTGAGAAGAACATAATAGCTTCATTTTTAGGTTTCAAAATCCTTAATTCCCATATTAAATTTTTCGAATAATATTCTGGAAAATCCCATAATGCTTGAGAAGCACATAATAGTTTCATTTTTAGGTTTCAAAATCTTTAATTCTCATATTTAGAGAACCATATTTGAGGTTGCTGGAATTTACTTTGAATTTTAAAAGATGTTAGAAACCAACTTCTTGACCAACTCAAGGTGCCATCCCCAGTACTGAGAGAGATGTCTTTAAGACATAGATGAAAAACTGATAGTGATGTACTTAAGACATAAATGAGAATATGGTACTATGTGAAATTCCATGGTCAATGTCATTTCCCACTTTTGAGTTAAGAGCAATAAAAAAGCTAAATTTTCTTCTCTCCCTTCGAGTGGTATTATCTATAAAGTGCTTACTCTCTAGACTTAAAACCTGGAATGGTAGAATTTTCCACCTACTTTCCTATATTCATTTTAATGACAGAAGAACACATAAATATTAAAACACTTAATAAACTTTTTTCACTATAACTCCATTACAAATACCTGAACACAATTTTCAGCATGTCAACGGCCCTAGCCAAAGGAAGACTACGAATGCACTGAAGAGTCATGGACTGTACTCCAGAATATTCGAGCTCAACTCCTAGCTGGAAAAAAGCCAGATTAAGTTGTTCAATTATTCCCCCATGCTGGCTTGCATTCACTGTTTTGCACGACCATTAAAAATAGCAGATACTTCAGCTTTGCATCACATAACAGTCTAGGAGATGCTAGTTCCAATCCTTCTACTTTAGAAATCTCTCAAACCTTCCAAATTCCCCTTGACCCATCACCTCAATTGCGCATCTATGGATTTGTCCCTGCTACATGAAATAAGCAGGTGACGTCTCTGTCGACCTACATCGCTTTTATGCTTTATGTCACCAGTCACTTTTATGATTCCACACTGCCAAGAAAGCACCTATCCTAAAATTTTTAAAAATTGTATGATTCGATTCAATTCTTCTATAAATTTCAAGGCCAAATGGTTAGATCCAAAAATATTTTATATATTCAAAGCATAGGATCTTAAATTTTTATTATCTTTGAGAGCATTTGTCTGGGAAATTTGTCTTGAAAAAGAGTGGAAGCCATGTATCCTCAAAGTAGATTCAGGAATCCGTATTACACAAACTCTAGGCAGTAATCCCTATGAGGAATCAGGCCAGTTCCGATCCAATCTCGGCCTCAGGCGCCAAAAACACCCGAGCGCAAAAGAGAGGAGAAACAGGCTCCACAGGTGGCCAAGAAGGCCGAAGAACTTGCAAGAGACAATACTAGAGACATTAGACCTGATCAGCAGCTTGCTAGACAATAGTCATTTCAGGCCGAGCCTTAGGTGCCCAAGCCCCCACATCTCCAACCTGATGTGCCCAAACCTCAAGCCCAACACCAGCCCCTGTAGCTCCAACGTGAGGTGCCCAAACCCCAGCCCTAGCCCTTACCCCTCCATCTCCAACTTGAGGTGCCCAAGCCCCAGCAGAAGGAAGATCCCAAGAAAGCTGAGCAAAAGGTCCCAAAGGAATCCAGTGCTTCTTCTCCTTTTCCTAATGAGCAGATTAAATCATTTTCTTTGCTCTCTGACATTGATAGCAGAGTTGGATAGATGATAGTTCCTGTAGACAATAGATAATAATATATCATTGGTGCTCAGGGGTTCCCAACCGACTAGGCAACAAAAATATCTTTAGCAAGGAATCAAAGATGACATATCGAATCTCACTCGCAGGATATCCGAGTTCCATGGCCAACAGAGCCTCAACTGTAATGAAGACCAGAAGCTGCAGGATTTGGGTGTGAGGGTTATCACTCTGGCCGGAGAAAACTGGGGAGGTACCATGGATTTGGGTTCTGAATCCAGAAATAACGAAATGCTTGACTTTCAGAGAGTGAATTACAAGCCAAATGGGGCTAATAAAAACGAGGAAAGCCCTGATGAAAATCACGGTCACAAGGCAGCTAGCCCTGTTAATGCCTTTGGGAATAACAACATACAGGCTGCTAACAACTCTGTTAGTAGTAAGAGCTGCACAACCTACTGCAACAACTCTGGATGAAAAAGCTATTGAGTTGTGTAGGTTCGACGCTACCAATTTGTGTAGGTTTGAACTTCATCTAGGGAAGTTGGCTCCAGATCAAGAAAAATAGTAGTACTGATAACTGCCTCACCGAAAATTGTTATGAATGGATGCTTAAATAAAGGATTCTATTTAAAGTTGGTTTTCGGTGGTGGATCGAATGGTCAAAATTTTATGAATCGTCTAACAATCAATCTAAGGGTGGAAAACGGGGTAGAGTGGCACTTTAGGAGAGTTTTTTTCAAATAATTACGCCTTACAGCGTAATTAACCCTTATTTTGTGCATAAGCACTAGGAAGGCATTTTTTTAAAATAATAACAAAGTTAAACATTTTATGTAGTATAACATGCAATTAAGTCAAACTGTCCAGTATACAACACAAAATAACTTGTCTTTTTACCCACCAGAACATGTAACTTTTGCAAACTCTTGCAAATGAATTAACACAGTGGACTTATCTTTCAAGAACAATATAAAGACATTCTTTCCAAAGAAGATCCTATTACTTATGTTATCTCTGTATATAATTTTTAGGAAGTAATTCCATAAGATATTACCTTTGAAAACAATTACACATTTCACCTTAAAAAGGGAAATCCCACTTCTTATATCTTCCCATGAAATATCTTCTCATATATTTATTTCATCTTGATATGAGAATAAATTGGAAAATAATTCAGGTAAATAATCAATGGTGAATTTGTTTCAGTCACATCCCAATAAGCTAATGAAATACCGTTTTCTTTCATATATATAACTCATCCTAAAGAATTGAGCAAAATAATTATTATTCTTTACTATTTTCCCATAATTCGAGGAAAATATATATGATATGTATATATATTTTTTTTATATATACACTTGTTTCCAAGAAAATGTATTCATTAATAACCATGCAAATCCATACATTTTTTCTCAAGATAAAACGTAATGGACATGCTTACCTTTGAAGAACGCTCTTAATAAGAACTTCTATTATGCCATAATACTGCATAGCAACTCCCACGGCTGTCATAGTTGTATCAAAAAAGGAACAAAGGTGGCCACGATGTGGCATCGATGCCTCGAGTGGATCAACACACACTCTTTACTCTTTTCTTTTAAACACGTTGGTCTCTTTTCCATTTTCACACTCCCTTCCCTCCCAGTGAATGCAGAAAATAATAGTATATATCTTGTAATGGAATATGTGTAACCATTTTCTTGAAAAAGATGATAGGTTAGTTTCTAACTAAATCATAACCCTAACAAACTCATGAATTAGTTTCTTGAAATCCAAATTCATGGTAACTACATGATAATTAAAATAGTTCCGTAAAAATTGTGAATGCCAACGGTTTTACAAGGGTGTTACTCCCAAGGTCAATCTATAAGTGGTTGATTCCTATGTTATGAATTGGAATTGTGTATTGTGTATCTCTGATTCATCATTTGTAGAATTAAGTGTTCTATGTACTATATATTGTAACTGTTGTGATTAATAAAACAAGTGGTTGTTGTGTGTAACCATTGTCTCTAACTCTCTTCAAATTTTTATAAATTTGATCTCTCTTGGCTCATGTACTTAAGATGGATCTATATTGGTTAGGTAAAAGAACCTAAAGAAAATTTTATGCAAAAATTCAAATTATTATCAATAATTTGAAATTACATTTTAATAGGAGTCTATATAAAAAGTTTCAATTACATTTTAATAGGAGTGTATAGAAAGCGTTTCAAGTGAAAAGTGATTTTTTCTATTTTCAACTTATTCAAAATCACATAAATCACTTCATTTGACTTTCTAAAATAATTCAACTTCATAATTTTAACTGTTATGGTATTTTATTTTAAAACTTTAAATTAATATTATATTTATATATTTTTATAATAACAATTTTTTTTTTAAATTTTTGTACAACCCACCCTACAACCTTGAAGGTTCATTCTACAACCCACCAAATATGGCAACATAGGTAAGTGCGTCCCTCCATTCCTCTCCCTTTAAAATTAAAATTATGTTCGAAACAGAAAAGTAATGTGCACTATAATTTAAAAAAATGAATATACTCTAAAGTAATCAAAAGTAAAAAAAAATGTGTGAATGAGATATTTAAATCTTATATTTTTCAAAAATATTTTAACAAAAGATTTAAATAAACTATCTGAAGATTTATGTTAACTAATTTATGTAGAAATTTGTGTTGGAAGTAATGCTTCCATGTCAAGTGTCATTGTGAGTTCGGAGGTGTCAATGTATAAGTTGATGATTCCTATGTTATGAATTGGAATCGTGTATTGTGTCATGTCTAAGCCATCATTTGTAGAATTCAGTGTTCCATGTACTATATAGTGTAACTGTTGTGATTAATAAAAGAACAGTGTGTGGTTTTTGTGTGCAACTATTGTCTCTAGCTCTCTTCAAATTTCTTAATATTTGATCTCTCTTGGTTAATGTACTTAAGATAGATCTATGTTGGTTAGGTAAAAGAACCTAAAGAAAATTTTATGCAAAAATCCAAATTCTACACCTCCAGTCAATTTAGTCATTCCAAGAACTATTGATATTTCCACATTCTCTTCATAGTTTTGGTGAACTTATGGTTTTTCTACTTCACTTGAAATTTGAAATTTATGAATGTTGTAGCACAATATTTTTCATAATCAAATCTCCGTTAGTAAACATTTTTGTATATATTTAGTTAGTAAATAGATATTTAAGATAAAAAAATTAGTTTAAAAAAAAAATACATAACATTTTAAACACACACACACACACACACACACATTTAAGATTAATTTAAATTTATTTGAAAATAAATATAGATATCAATTTTTAATTTTTAATTTTTTTTAAAATATATTCTTATTTAAATACCGTATAAATTTTAATTTTATATTTCGATTATTTGGTTCTTTTAATTTTATTATAAATTTAAAATTAAGATAAATTAAATGTTAAAAATATGTTTTATATATTAAGATTCTCTCAAAAAAATGCTTTGTATATTAGGTGAAACATTCTTTTAAGTTAAATACATAATTTTGAATTAAAATTTAACTATTTCTTGTTTGTTAAAGTATTGTTATTTGTGGAATTAACCTATGATTACATAATTTTGAATCAGAGTTTAACTATTTCTTGTTTGTTAAAGTATTGTTATTTGTGGAATTAACCTATGATTTGAATTAGGTGTTCCCTTCCCCTAGGTTAGTGATCGTTATATTTCATTATTTCTATCTTAACACATTCAATATTACTGAAAGTCTTCATTACCAGTACAACTACTATATTTTGTTTTAAATGAAAATCACAAGTTTTCCAATATGATGTTATATTTTACTCATTTTTAAATTAGTTATTTTACTTGTTTTCAATACTAATTTAATGTGTCGTATTATTAATAGACAAAAATGATTTTTTCACATTATTTTTTGTTAATTTTAACTAAAATTTGGTAAAGATATTTAAAAGCTTGAGTTTAATTTGTTTAATATGTCAAATTCTAGTGTATCGGGGTTTGAATCTATTTATACATTCAAAAATATATTTTAAACAAAAAAAATCATAATCTTGTTAGAAACTGAATCTCTAAATTCTAGTGAAAATGCCATTTCATCTATAAGTTAAACTCTACCCTAATTTTATATGATTTACAACTCAAGGTAAAGATAAGGCCAAACTTAATTTATAATTTTACATTGGAAATATACTCCTCTTAATTCTTATATTGCTAATTTCTATATTTATAAAGTTTTTTTTGTTTATTTAGTTTGTGTGGCTTTAAAGAAGTTTCTACTTTTTTTTTTCTAATTTTAGATATATTTTGTCCATGTTTATTTGGTTTTTTGATACAATATGTAATGACTAACATTTTATCAAAAAAATGATCCTAGAGGTTCAGAAAATTCATAGTTAAAAGAATGTATTCCTTAGAAGAAACCAATTTCCAAATTTGCATCCTTGTATTTTACAAACAACTATAATTTTTTTCTAGATCATTATTCCATTTAGAACATGATTCCTATAGATCACGTACTTGGCACAAACAAATACAAATATATTTGCATGCTACGCATGTCCATTACCATTTAGGGCATAAATTCTCTCCTATATTACCTCACTCTACATTTTATTCCTCCCTAAGTGGAAATTACTTAAAAACTATTATTTTCGACAACTCTAATCTACAAGGAATCTCCTCAATGCTCACAATGTAATTGACAACCCCAACTTATAATTTTTAGTAGGGAATCCCCTTATCAATTTTGACATAACATCTATAACTCATTTCATTTTTAATTCATCATATTTTAAATAATGCAATGGGGAACAATGCAATTTAACTAGCTTAAGGAAACATAATTTCTATATATGGCTACATAATTTCCATATGTGACCATAGTCATCTATAGACATGATTTAAAAAATAAGGAAAAATTCTTAATTCTATTTTTATAATAACAATTTTTTTTTTTTTTTTTTTTTTTGTACAACCCACCCTACAACCCTGAAGGCTCATTCTACAACCCACCGGATATGACAACATGTGTAAGTTCAAAAAAATATTTAAATAAACTATTTGAAGATTTATGTTAGCTAATTTATGTTGACATCAACTTCATATATTTCTATATATAGGAAAAAAATAAGCTTTCATGGATAAAATTTTTTATTTGGTCCTATATATACTCTATTTAGTATTCAAAAATACAATTTAAACAATGAAAAATAACACATTGTATTTTCCACTCTAAAAAAGGTTTCACGTGAAGAAATTTGTGTTGGAAGTGATGCTTCCATATCATATGTAGGTGAAGAAATATGTGTTGGAATTAATGCTTCCATGTCATATGTAAGTGTCATTGTCAGTCCCAAGGTGTCAATCTATAAGTTGTTGATTCATATGTTATGAATTGGAATTGTGTATTGTGTCATGTCTAAGTCATCATTTGTCGAATTCAATGTTCTGTGTAATATATATTGTAACTGTTGTGATTAATAAAAGAATAGTGTGTCCTGGATTCAGGTGGGTAAATGGAATGTGGCGGTGGCTAGCCCGGTGACCAACACCTAGCCAAGCCACACGCTGCCCATTGTTCTCAGTGAAGGTGCCATAAATTCCCGGAGGAAGCTGGACTCAACGTTCATGTCTCATTTGCCTTGGCATTATTGCTTTGCCTTCACGTGCTCTGCCATGGTGACGCGCCCTTCTGTGCAACCCTCTCCTGCTCCGTCTACTTGCCTTATGAGAATTTTCCCTCTCCATTTGGGTTTTCGGCTTGCTTTTAGGTTGCTCGAGCTCGTCGCCCTCCAACTGATTGTCTTTCGGCCTTTGTTGCATATTCCACGCCTCCACCAGCCCCTCCATCCTCTTCGTGCTTGTCTGACCCTCTCCAGTAGTCGTCTCGTCCATCAACTAGTTCTCACAGCCCTCCTTTGCTTCTATGTGCACCTTGCTCTCCGAATTCATTTCGCTCTTCCCCGTCCCACTCTGTCTTCCCCGGTTCTCACTCCCTATTCACTAGCATTGATTCCCACACCAAAATGCCGTGCATGCATAGAATTTGTTGTAGAAGAGGTGGTGGTAGCAGAGGGGAGGGATGTAGGGGTTCACACTCGCCACATTCCTTCCACGATTTCGGTAGTTGGCCTCCTTCAGATAAAAACATGGGCCAATTTAATTTTTGCAGTGACCTGGCCAAGCCGTGCATTACTACTACCATCTCAGTCTCTTCCCACGAAGAGCCTTAGGTTGGTGAAGCTTCATGGTCCAAAAAACGTTGGAAATATACCATTATGGTTCAGCATCCTCGGGAAACAAGGAAATCAATGGCACTCCCAGTCAAGCCAAGCACGACTAGCTCCAGCAGTGAGGGTGATAGCAACTGTGACTCGGCTCGTGGTAAGAAAAATCTCAACTCGGATTCAGGCTCCTCTTCCGCGTTAGAGAGTTCCCCCCAGCACTCTAAGAGCGCCGTTGAAGATCTCAAAGATTACAGTTGTCCCATAGTCGAGGATAATCCTCCTCCACCTACAAACAACTAGCTTCTTGTCAGGTCTTGCTTTCCTTTTCTTGGCCTTCTGTCATGTTAATTTTCAGGTTCAAACACGTTGATGCTCACCTCCTTTTGTTGGAAATGTTGTCATTGATGGCAAAGGAATTGGCAAAGATAGGAGCAGCATCTAAACTACTACCCATGAGGCAAAAGAGACAAGGCAATGGATTGAAGGAAAAATTGAATATCTGGCCAAGTTTTTTATATGTTAATGAAGAATTGTGATCTGTGTTAAGTATGGTTGAGTAAAATTGGAATATATATGACTTGTGTGATCAGTTTCATAATGGGCAGAGGATACCTACGGTGCCCGGAAAGGAATGAAATCATTGTTGCAGAGTTAGGAATATGTGTATTATATGATTGATGCAATTCCTGTGTGGAATCTCCTAAAACTCTGTATAATTCTCTGCGTATGGAGTTAAAAATGAAACCCTGTTGAGGAATCATGGTGGCAGGATTCAAATTCCAGGATGAGACCTTCTTAAAAAACTGGTTTAATTTGAGATTTGTAGTCGTGAAATTACTTGGTTGAATATATGAGGGGCTCTCGAGGCATTCAATGTATCCATTGAAGAAATTGATGGTGGTAGAGATATGATGCTTTTGAATGTACAGGTAGAAGCGGAACTGTGACAAGATATGTCACGAGTTAATGATTGTATGGAAATCCTGCCAAAGATAGACCAGAGTTATAGCGCAAACCCGTACTAACCCTTTGGAATCATGAACGGAACCTTGAGCGAAGGGCAGAACCATGAAGGAGGAACAGTGAAGGTGGTTTATGGTTTTCATCGCACCGTTTGCAGTGGGTAAGCGGTATTCAATAGGTGGGGAGCGATTCCATAGAATGGGCGACACGCGTCCCTGTATGATTTTACAAAACCACTTTTCACCATCCGCCATCACGCATTATAGTTTGACCCAGGATGCCTAGCGATATCTTTGAGCGTCGTTGATCTGGGAAGGGGATATCGGACGGTTGTGATTTGTTAAAGATGCGCGAAATTTAACACAGATACGGCGGACCATCGCAAGTTAACGTTCGCACTACAAGAAAAAATGACTTTGGTGAAGGGTGAAAAATATCACCATAAGCTCATTGGTGACAGTCAAAAGAGCCTTCGTCACCAAAAACTAAACTTCACCAAAGGTGTCCTCGCCGAAAGTATAGGTGTTGTTGTGACATTCAAGGTTCATCACCAATAATTATTTATAATGACGGATAGTGACTGTCACCATTACATATGAGCAATGGTGACGGACAATAGCCTCCGTAACCAAAAATTTGAACATCACCAAAGGTGGCATCGCCAAAAGTATGTGTTGTGGTGACATTCAAGTTCCATCACAAATATTGATTATAATGACGGATAGTGACCGTCACCATTTCAAATGAACAACAACAATTTATTGTGATGGACCTTCCATGGCCGTCACTATTGGTGCATATATATGGTGACGTTCATTGACCGTCACCATTTCATATTTGGTGAAGGTCAAAAAATGTCATGATAAGTTCATTGGTGACTTCAAGGTCTATCACGAATAATGACTATAATGAAAAAAAATGACCCTCACCATTTCATATCAACAATGATTTATGGTGACGGACCTTTCATGGTCGTCACTATTGATGCGTATATATGGTGGCGTTCATTGACCCTCACCATTTCATATTTTGGTGAGGGTCGAAAAATGTCACCATAAGCTCATTGGTGATGGTCAAAAGAGCTTCATCACCAAAAATTGATTGCCGCCATTCCATATGAATATCAAGGCACGATGGAATCGAACCACCAACCTCCTGCTTGTAAAGCAGGTGCTCTTCCATTGAGCTAGCACCCTTTAAAGAATTAGAATCCAGTGAAGAGATATACAAATCAGGACTAAGAAAGTGTGCAAATACTGTGATATGAATTTCCAAGTTAATCATCTGAAGTCTGAAGTGGTGTATATCTGCAAGGAAGGTAAATCGTGAATTGCCAAGTTAATCATCTTAAGTCTGAAGTGGTGAATATCTGCATAGAGAGAAAGTAAAAGAAAGGAAGGTAAATCGGAGATTTACCTTCCTATTCTTAGTATTCAAAAGAAATTAATATATATATTTCAAGTCAATATGAAGTAAGAAGCATTGTCTTGACTAAACCAAGGAAAATATACGTAGAAACCAAGTTCTCTAAATGTTGGAGCAGAACAGTGTAAGATGATGAAAATATAAAGGATCAGCATTGGAAGCAGTGGTGAGGTCTTGGAAGCATTCATAAGTCAAGGGTCTAAGTCCTGGTCATGGTACTTTTCATTTGAAGATCTATAAGAAGAATTTCTTGTGGGTTTTCATCTCCAAGAGGGAGAGGTTTTTCCCTCACTCTAGGAGCCTAACTTTGTGTCTTTTGTATTTTGGTAGTTTACTTGATGAAAGACTAAATAAGCTAAGCAAGAGAAGACATAAGTAACTCAAGTAAACTCACAAGTAATTATCAAGAAGAGAATTTTAATTAATCTCTAGCCCTACAAATTCTCAGCACATATATCACCTTGTTGAAAGTTGAAACACCAAACCATCCATTACCAAAATACAAAACACACAAAGTTAGGCTCCTAGAGTGAGGGAAAAACCTCTCCCATGAAAGACTAAATAAGCTAAGCAAGAGAAGACATAAGTAACTCAAGTAAACTCACAAGTAATTATCAAGAAGAGAATTTGAATTAATCTCCAGCCCTACAAATTCTCAAAACATAGATCACCTTGTTGAAAGTTGAAACACCAAACCATCCACTTTTGTTGTTTAAGGTTTTTTATGTGTAGCTATATTTTCCTTTTGAATGGGAGGGCATCACAAAAACATACTTTCCCTAGTATTATCTTGAGTATAGATAAGACCTTCTCCAACAATAAAGGCTAATAGACATATACTAGTTTCCCTAAGTTCTAAATCTACACCTTGCATAAGATTTAGTCATGTCACTTGGTTCTTTGCAAGATGGCACATAAGAGTAATGGGTAAGGAACCATGCATAACATTTTGTCATGTCACTTGGTTCTTTTCAAGATGTCACATAAGAGTAATGGGTAAGGAAGATTTCATCGACTCACATAATAAGCTTGAAAATTGCCACAAATATCTTGGCTTTCTTCCATAAAGAATTCAATCTCTAGAGCAGTTGATTATCAATATTGGCACAGCTACCTAAGTAGAACTACAAAAGTTTATATTTCACTATTATTAATTCAATTACAACTGATCTTTCTCTTGATAAGCTTCCAGTGTCTAATCCTGCGCTAATCATAGAAGATGTAGATACAAGCCCTTCCAAGACACTGAACCCCCTAAACACCACACTGGAAGGAAGACACATCTCATGGAACCTATGGAATGCCTCCCTCTCCACCATCCTTTCTGATGACCAGTGTCCTACCTATATTTTGTGAGTGTTATTTTTTCAAACACTGCTGGAGACATATAGATGATCAATGTTAAGTTCTACTTCAAGGAAAGGTTCATTGGTCTTTTACATCTTTTGGAGATTGTCAATCTCTAGTTCGTATTCCCCTCTTTCGGATATGGCAGTCCTTACAGAGATTGGCATTATTCAATCTATGGAAGATTTATGTTTTTCACCATGAGGATAGCTCATTCTATACTTATGTTCTGTGGAGGGATAAGGTATACCATCAATGTTTGGCCAAAGACACTACTGATCAAAGATGCCCAATGTTTAGATCCCATTGTTTATTTTTATATGCTCTTATATTTTGATAAGTGTTTATGATCTCCACTTTTTTCTCTACTGTTTTTGAATAATTTCTACAGATATAAGACATCTTTTCCAAAAAAAGAAAAAGCATTACAAAGTCCATCCTTACCTGGTATTACCATCAATTTCATATAGCAAAATTAAAGAAAAATAAGATGGGGAAAAGGAGAAGACGTGAACATCAATGGAATATGATTCTAATTTTAGCATGGATAGTTCAGATTCATATCTAGATATGGACATTCAGCAGTTTTCTTCTGTATTTTTCAACAAATTAAACGTGATACAAAACTTTGTACGAGTTTTTATCCCAGCACAATGTTATGGAAGTGTAATGAATAAGAAAGGTAAAGTTTTGAACCTGCATACATTCATGCCAATAGGTGGAGATTGAAACCTGTAGACATTATTACTGCAAATTTTCCATTTTGGAATTGTCCATTATTCCAATCCCAACCTAGAATTCTGATAATAGTGGCTAGTACAACTTGCTAGTATATACTATAGACCCATGTCAAATAATTGTGACAATACAAAACTTAAAAATATGCAAGTACAAGTTTTAAGGTCATTGAGATCTGCATCCTATCTCTGCATGATGGAAATATTTTAATTAGTGTGCTCCAAGGAAGAGATAAAATCTCCTTGAGATCTACACCCTATTGCTAGATTGCATGCACTCTTCTTAACTAGACTTCAGACTAGGTCAAAATTAGCAAACTACTTAAATGAATTTAAAAATAACACTTGCAAATTGCATGCACGCTATTTTACATGGAAAACACATGCAAATTCCTTAGAATAGATTGTTAAGAACAGAACAAAAATCCAATCTATAATATTGATCACTCCCTCATAATTAAAGTGCCATACTGTTGAATTTGGAAAAAGGAAGTGTGCCCCTCACTATCCTATCGAAATTCTGCAACTAAAGCACTCATACCTCATTCATACATGTGCTAAGGAGTGCCACATGTGCAACCAGATTGTAAAAGACTATCCAAGGTACAATATTTTAATACTACCTCTTATTGAGAAAATTGTTCTCCACCCATCCAAGTCTCCCCATGAATATCTTGAAATTCCCTTGGCCAAGGGGTTAGTCAAGATATTTGCAACCTGTCTGAATGTACTCTAGATCAACTGATCCCTTCTAAAACATGTTCCCAACAAATGGTACCTGATTTTAATGTGCTTGGAGAAATCATGGAATATTGGATTATCATAGAGTTAGACACAATTTTAATTGTCACAATTGACCCAAGTGGGCTCCAACATCTCACATGTTAGTGCTGCAATCAACTTGTGAAGCCATATATGGCTTTACAACTAGTAGCGTTGATTGCAATATACTCTGTCTCTTCTAAACTCAATCACACTAAAAGCTCCTTCCTAGTCAACCAGAAAATTGTTTCTAAACCCAAATTGAAGTAGCACCAGAAAGTACTCTTGCTATCACTTGCATCTCCTACACAATAAAAATCAATAAATCAATGTTGCATCCACTCACCATCTCTTGCATATTTCAAACCATACTATTTTGTACCCTTAAAATATCAAATAACATGTTTTGCAACTACCCTATGAATATGCCTCAGATCAATTCTGAACTAGATCAAGGTGTTCACTATGAAACATACATCAAGTATCTAATCAATTGTCTATACATCAAAGGATCTACCATATCTGAGTTCAAGTCAGCATGTAACCTAGATTTGGCATCATTGGGGTGACCATGGATTTACAAACAATCATTTGGAATCTTTTCAAGGTCTCAAGCATGTACTTTCCATGCCAAAGGAAAACCTCACTTGTACTTGGCCACACCTCTGGACCCTAATGGGTATGTGTTATATTCAGACACTGGAAGCTCTACGAAATGAAAAATATTGATATTGTCACTTCCTCTACTCTTTCAATTAATGCTTTTGCTTGCCTTCACAAAAAATTCAAAATTAGAAAATTTATTATGAACACTTGTAAGGAAACCAAATCTGAGTATTTCATAAAGGAAGCAGTGATATTTTCTGATTTAGCTTCACCCTTTACCAAGAATAATGACAAAATGTTTGTTCCAAGATCAAGTGCAAATTATTACAAGGCTATCCACCATTTTCTTTTAGCCATAGATCCCCTTGTTGAAACACCAAACCATCCATTTTTTTTGTTTAAGGTTTTTCATGTGTAGCTATATTTTCCTTTTGAATGGGAGGGCATTGCAAAAATATACTTTCCCTAGTGTTATCTTGAGTATAGATAAGACCACCTCCAACAATAAAGGCTAATAGATGTATACTAGTTTCCCTGAGTTCTAAATCTACACATTGCATAACATGTAGTCATGTCACTCGGTTCTTTGCAAGATTGCACATAAGAGTAATGGCATGCTCTGTTTCTTGTAGTGCAACAAGAGAAGTCTAGGGTATTTATGTTATGTTATTTTCCTACCAAGTGCATCGGTTGGAAGGTCAGCGACATACAATGCACACAAGATATAATCTTTTTCGAAGAATAAAAATAAAAATGGCAATGCATTGTCTAGAACTGAAACAACAGTAGCATTTTCCCCAATATATGTCACCCTCGTTGTTACAACTGCTAGCCCTAAACCCCATAACCCATCACACTGTCTATCTTTATGCCACACAGAGAATGGACCCTCTCTATCTCTTAGACCCGATGAAAGTTCATCCAGTAGGAAGTGACTAAATGTTGACAAGCTTGAAAAAATCTCAGCAAACTGCAATATCTCAGCATCTCCTCTAACACATGCTAAAGATAAACATAAATTCAAGATTACAAGAGCTAAATCTCTCCAACTATCATGTCGAAGCTGACTAATTACACACTTTGAAGGAAAATGCTTTTAAAAAACAGGAATCCATGTATTAGATGCAAGGAAACCTTTTAAGAGCATATCAATTACAGCTAAAGATATGTTTGTAACATTATTTTTTTCAACACAACTGCAAAGAATAGGCAAAAATCCCAAACTCATAAGAGAAACATCAGAAAGGACATCTCCCACATTCTCCATTTTCCTAGCACTTTTTATGTTGACCTTGCATTCATTTCATCATTCTTGTAGTCATCACATGCTTGACATTATGAACATCACAACAAGAACATAATCAACATCATCAAGTTGACACAGTAATCAATCACATCATTGAACACCAATATACCCTGGAAAACCTCGTAGGGTGAAAACTAGCAAACATTTAATTTTATTATTAAATACTCATGACGGTGATCAACCCTCACTCAATGGCTTATAAGGGAGACCATCCCTTAACCATTGTTATAATTCTTTACAAGTAAATATACAAATATCTAGCTTAAAGCCATTACAATAATTATGATAGCATTTACCCACTAATATTCATAACTTCATATCTTGGTGGCATGGATGTACCTACAATGTACCATCATACAATGGACCATCCTGTAGCTCACAGGCATCTACATGAACCATTAATCATTTACCTGCCACCATGTTAAGCATAATTCATTGATGTCATCAACAAGATTTTATAGCATGATTAGATAAAGCCTTATTGAAGAAATAATCAATATTTAAGTGATCCTTTAACACTTATTCATGTGCGTACCTGAAATGTGAATACAAAAACACAACATG
The DNA here is from genome assembly GCA_034641835.2 of Pinus albicaulis. NCBI lineage: Eukaryota > Viridiplantae > Streptophyta > Pinopsida > Pinales > Pinaceae > Pinus > Pinus albicaulis. The sequence goes on from CM076583.1 coordinate 788,347,872, forward strand.
CTTTACTTATAGTTTCCAAAAGATTCTTTCTAAAGGAATTATTAACACAAGAGAGCATGTAAACACATTTTTTCTTTTTATGTAAAAACTAATTCAACTAAAGCATACAAATACATGTCTTCTTTTTCATTTATTATACTAACAATCTTTGCCAATGTAGTCTAACACAACATGCTATCTTTTCCACATAAAAATATGTATATTCTTATCAACAAAATCAATTACAAATATTTCATGCATATGCATGATATTATTCCAATTGCAACTACATAATAGTTATGATAGTATAAAGTACTTGCATATAAGTTTTCCTAAGGACACATGATAAGTCAATGTTTCTTCTATCCATGAGAAGAAAATATCTCTATAACAAAATGGCTATTATTTGTGCATACAGAGCTTATCATAATAGCTTCCCATCTTGAAATTACAGCTCATTAACTATTCTTTTGATGTAAAGATACACATAATTATTTTTCAAAAGGAAGTTAATATAACTTAGTTTCTTTATGTAGTTCTCATGCTTCCTTTTCACCAACTTATGACATATAACCATATTTTATGCACAAAAATAAGAAATCATAATCAAGGTTAACTTAACCTTTAATACTCCTAAATCAAGAAGTTCACATAATTTATCTAGCCATGTAATCTTTTCAAGATGTGACCCTTCTCAAAAAAGTACCATAACTAGCAATTGCACCATATGTTGCAAAGGAAACACCATAAGGTTGTGGTATAGGAAAGAATAACATATAAGAAATATAAGAAAGAAGAGGTAGTAAGAACTTTATCGAGCTACTTTCTCGGCTCCAACTAATCCTCCAGAATAAACATAAACATAAACATAAAAGACATCAGTAATTTAAAAACATAAACATAAAAGACATCACTAATGTGTCTCACTTCAATTTGTTTTATTTTTACAATATTTTTTTACTTTCACTTAAAACTGAATTATCTTGCCATATCCCAATAATACATTAAGTTTGGTAGAAATATTTATCTTAGAGCTATTTTTATTTCTAGACATTTTGTTACTATATCCACTACCTAAAAACCATACTACACTAAACACATTGTTATGAAGTTGCCCACCTCCATTTTATTTGTAAAAAGAAACTTAATGTTTTAGTTTTTCTATAAATTATATTTATAATGACCAAATTTCTTTGAATCTTGTGATTTTCCATTTATTTCACCTATATCACAACTATTTTTTCCACTTCCACTAAAAATTTTCTCAATCATTTTTTAGTCTTATCCATGTGTAAACATTCTCAATTTAATGAGCTTAATGTCTAAAAATGTTTGTCCTTCCCTTAATTTATTTTTCAAATAATCATTTTTAGTCTTATCCATGTGTAAACATTCTCAAAATTTAATGAGCTTAATGTCTAAAAATATTGGTCCTTCCCTTAATTTGTTTTTCAAATAAGCATTTTTGAGTCTTATCCATGTGTAACATTCTCAATTTAATGAGCTTAATATTGGTCCTTCCCTTAATTTGTTTTTTGGTTCATGATGTCCATATAAATTTAATGAAATATGTTGCCTAGTATTTGAATTTTTTTTTCAAGTAAAAGTTCTGAGCCTTTTCTTAGAAATTTCATTTTAATTATTTTTATCTTATATATCATTTGCTATGCTTATATATTTTATACCATATCTATTATTTTTTGTTTTTAAATTTTGGTTCATGATGCCCATATAAATTTAATGAAATATGTCTGCATAGTATTTGAATTTTTCAAGTAAAAGTTCTGAGCCTTTTCTTAGAAATTTCATTTTAATTATTTTTATATTACATATTTTTTGATATGCTTTTTTATTTTATACTATATCTATAATTTTTTGTTTTTTTACAACAGTTATTCTAAAAATAGAATCACACTATATTTGTTGATTGAAAAAGGAGCTCCTGAGTACTTTTTCTCATATTACTTGAATTAACCTCCTTAAGCTTTTGTCCTAACTATAAGGAACATAACCATGAGTTAAATTTATCTGATAATATTCTCCCAAATCCCATAATGATTGAGAAGCACATAATAGTTTCATTTTTATGTTTCAAAATCCTTAATTCTCATATTTAGGGAATGATATTTGAGGTGGCTGAAATTTACTTGGAATTTGGAAAAATTAACTTCCTTAAGATTTTGTCCTAACTATAAGGAACATAACCATGAGTTAAATCTTGAGAGAAACATCATAGTTTCATTTTTAGGTTGCAAAATCCTTAATTCCCATATTAAATTTTTCGAATAATATTCTAGAAAATCCCATAATGCTTGAGAAGCACATAATAGTTTCATTTTTAGGTTTCAAGATCCTTAATTCTCATATTTAGAGAACCATATTTGAGGTTGCTAGAATTTACTTTGAATTTGAAAAGATGTTAGAAACCAACTTCTTGACCAACTCAAGGTGCCATCCCTAGTACTAAGAGAGATGTCTTTAAGACATAGATGAGAAACTGATAGTGATGTATTTAAGACATAAATGAGAATATGGTACTATGTGAAATTCCATGGTCAATGCCATTTCCCACTTTTGAGTTAAGAGCAATAAAAAAGCTAAATTTCCTTCTCTCAGTTCGATTGGTATTATCCATAAAGTGCTTGCTCTCTAGACTTAAAACCTGGAATGGTAGAATTTTCCACCTACTTTCCTATATTCATTTTAATGAGAGAAGAACACATAAATATTAAAACACTTAATAAAATCTTTTCACTATAACTCCATTACAGATACCTGAACACAATTTTCAGCATGTCAACAACCCTAGCCAAAGGAAGATTACGGATGCACTGAAGATGCATGGACTGTACTCCAGAATAATCGAGCTCAACTCCTAGCTGAGAAAAAGCCAGATTAAGTTGTTCAATTATTCCCCCCATGCTAGCTTGCATTCACTGTTTTGCACGACCATTAAAAATAGCAGATACTTCAGCTTTGCATCACGTAGCAGTGTAGGAGACACTAGTTCCAATCCTTTTGCTTTAGAAATCTCTCAAAGCTGCCAGACTCCCCTTGACCCATCACCTCAATTGCGCATCTATGGATTTGGCCCTGCTACATGAAATAAACAGGTAAAGTCTTTGTCGACCTACATCGCTTTTATGCTTTATGTCACCAGTCACTTTTCTGATTCCACACTGCCAAGAAAGCACCTATCATAAATTTTTTAAAAATTGTATGATTCGATTCAATTCTTCTATAAATTTAAACGCCGAACGGTTAGACCCAAAAAGATTTTATATATTCAAAGCATAGGAGCTTCAATTTTTATTATCTTTGAGAGCGTTTTGTCTGGGAAATTTGTCTTGAAAAACAGTGGAAGCCATGTATCCTCAAAGTAGCTTCAAGAATCCGTATTACACAAACCCTAGGTAGCAATTCCTCAGAGGAATCAGGCCAGTTCCAATCCAATCTCGACCTTAGGCGCAAAAAACACCCGAGCCCAAAAGAGAGGAGAAACAGGCTCCACAGGCGGCCAAGAAGGCCGAAGAACCTGCAAGAGACAATACTAGAGACATTAGACCTGATCAGCAGCTTGCTAGAGAATAGTCATTTTAGGCCCAGCCTTAGGTGCCCAAGCCCCCACAGCTCCAACCTGAGGTGTCCAAACCCCAAGCCCAGCACCAGCCCCTGCAGCTCCAACGTGAGGTGCCCAAACCCCAGCCCTAGCCCCAGCGCTTGCAGCTCCAACCTGAGGTGCCCAAGCCCCAGCGGAAGGAAGATCCCAAGAAAGCTGAGTAAAAGGTCCCAGATGAATCCAGTGCTTATTCTCCTTTTCCTAATGAGCTGATTCAATCATTTTCTTTGCTCTTTGACATTGATAGCAGATTTGGGTAGATGATAGTTCCTATAGATAATAGATAATAATAGATCATTGGTGCTCAGGGGTTCCCAACTGACTAGGCAACAAAAATATCTTTAGCAAGGAATCAAAGATGACATATCGAATCTCACTCTCAGGCTATCCGAGCTCCATGGCAAACAAAGCGTCAACTCTAATGGAGACTAGAAGCTGCAGGATTTGGGTGTGAGGGTTATCACTCTGGCCGGAGAAAACTGGGGAGCTACCATGGATTTGGGTTCTGAATCCAGAAAGAACGACATGCTTGACTTTCAGAGAGTGAATTACAAGCCCAATGGGGCTAATAAAAACGAGGAAATCCCTGATGAAAATCATCGTCACAAGGCAACTAGCCCTGTCAATGCCTTTGGGAATAGCAACATACAGGTTGCCAACAACTCCATTCCATATCACAGCACTTGCCCTCACATAGACCCCGATGTGCACTTGGCTCTCTCCAATAATCCTGTTTCTTCCAAGGGAATTTCTCCACCCAAGGAAAGCTAGGGAAAATCAGTAGTAAGAGCTGCACAGCCTACTGCAACAACTCTAGGTGAAAAAGCTTCTAAGTTGTGCAGGTCTGACGCAACCAATTTGTGTAGGTTTGAACTTCATCTAGGGCAGTTGGCTCCAGATCAAGAAAAATATCACTACTGATAACTGCCTCACCGAAAATTGTTATGAATGGATGCTTAAATAAAGGATTCTGTTTAAAGTTGGTTTTCGGTGGTGGATCGAATGGTCAAAATTTTATGAATTGTCTAACAATCAATCTAAGGGTGGAAAACGGTGTAGAGTGGCACTTTAGGAGAGTTGTTTTCAAATAATTATGCCTTACAGAGTAATTAACCCTAATTTTGTGCATAAGCACTAGGAAGGCATTTTTTAAAAATAATAGCAAAGTTAAACATTTTATGTAGTATAACATGCAATTAAGTCAAACTGTCCAGTATACAACACAAAATAACTTGTCTTTTTACCCACCAGAACATGTAACTTTTGCAAACTCTTGCAAATGAATTAACACAATGGACTTATCTTTCAAGCACAAGATAAAGACATTCTTTCCAAAGAAGATCCTATAATTTTTAGAAAGTAATTCCATTAGATATTACCTTTGACAACAATTACACATTTCACCTTAAAAAGGGAAATCCCACTTCTTATATCTTCCCATGAAATATCTTCTCATATATTTATTTCATATTGATATGAGAATAAATTGGAAAATAAGTTAGGTAAATAATCAATGGTGAATTTGTTTCAGTCACATCCCAATAAGCTAATGAAATACCCTTTTCTTTCATATATATAACTCATCCTAAAAAATTTAGCAAAATAATTATTACTCTTTACTATTTTCCCATAATTAGAGGAAAATATATATGATATATATATATATATATTTTATATATATACACTTCTTTCCAAGAAAATGTATTCATTAATAACCATGCAAATCCATACAATTTTTCTCAAGATAAAACGTAATGGACATGCTTACCTTTGAAGAACGCTCTTAATAAGAACTTCTATTATGCCATAATACTGCATAGCAATTCCCACGGCTGTCATAGTTGTATCAACAAAGGAACAAAGGTGGCCACGATGTGGGATCTATGCCTCGAGTGGATCAACAGACACTCTTTACTCTTTTCTTTTAAACACGTTGTTGGTCTCCTTTCCATTTTCACGCTCCCTTCCCTCCCAGTGAATGTAGAAAATAATAGTATATATCTTGTAATGGAATATGTGTAACGATTTTCTTGAAAAAGATGATAGGTTAGTTTCTAACTAAATCATAACCCTAACGAACTCATGAATTAGTTTCTTGAAAGCCAAATTCATGGTAACTACATGATAATTAAAACAGTTCCGTAAAAATTGTGAATGCCAATGATTTTACAAGGGTGTTACTCCCAAGGTCAATTTATAAGTGGTTGATTCCTATGCTATGAATTGGAATTGTGTATTGTGTATGTCTGAGTCATCATTTGTAGAATTAAGTGTTCTATGTACTATATATTGTAACTGTTGTGATTAATAAAACAAGTGGTTGTTGTGTGCAACCATTGTCTCTAACTCTCTTCAAATTTTTATAAATTAGATCTCTCTTGGCTCATGTACTTAAGATGAATCTATATTTGTTAGGTAAAAGAACCTAAAGAAAAGTTTATGCAAAAATTCAAATTATTATCAATAATTTGAAATTACATTTTAATAGGAGTGTATATAAAAAGTTTCAATTACATTTTAATAGGAGTGTATAGAAAGCATTTCAAGTGAAAAGTGATTTTTTCTATTTTCAACTTATTCAAAATCACATAAATCATTTCATTTGACTTTCTAAAATAATTCAACTTCATAATTTTATTGTTATGGTATTTTATTTTAAAAATTTAAATTAATATTATATTTATATATTTTTATAATAACAATTTTTTTTTTAAATTTTTGTACAACCCACCCTACAAACTTGAAGGTTCATTCTACAACCCACCCAATATGACAACATAGGTAAGTTCGTCCCTCCATTCCTCTCCCTTTAAAATTAAAATTATGTTGGAAACAGAAAAGTAATGTGCACTATAATTTAAAAAAATGAATATACTCTAAAGTAATTAAAAGTAAAAAAAAATTGTGTGAATGAGATATTTAAATCTTATATTTTTCAAAAATATTTTAACAAAAGATTTAAATAAACTATTTGAAGATTTATGTTAACTTATTTATGTAGAAATTTGTGTTGGAAGTAATGCTTCCATGTCATATGTAAGTGTCATTGTGAGTCCCAAGGTGTCAATGTTTAAGTTGTTGATTCATATGTTATGAATTGGAATTGTGTATTGTGTCATGTCTAAGTCATCATTTTTAGAATTCAATGTTCCATGTACTATATAGTGTAACTGTTGTGATTAATAAAACAACAGTGTGTGGTTTTTGTGTGCAACTATTGTCTCTAGCTCTCTTCAAATTTCTTAAAATTTTATCTCTCTTGGCTAATGTACTTAATATGGATCTATGTTGGTTAGGTAAAAGAACCTAAATAAAATTTTATGCAAAAATCCAAATTCTACACCTCTAGCCAGTTTAGTCATTCCAAGAACTATTGATATTTCCACATTCTCTTCATGATTTTGGTGAACTTATGGTTTTTATACTTCACTTGAATTTTGAAATTTATGAATGTTGTAGCACAATATTTTTCATAATCAAATCTCCGTTAGTAAAAATTTTTGTATATATTTAGTTAGCAAATAGATATTTAAGATAAAAAAAAATTAGTTTTAAAAAAAAAAAATTACAAATAGATATTCAAGATAGGTTGATACTTTTCTACAAAATTTTAAACTCAATTTATAATTTTGACTATAAGATTTTTTATCATGATAAATTGTTTTTCCAGTAAGTTAATCAAAGTTTGATTTATACTAATTATTTATTTAACATTAATTTAAATTTATTTGAAAATAAATATAGATATCAATTTTTAAATTTTTTTTTTTTTTAAATATGTTCTTATCTAAATACCATATAAATTTTAATTTTATATTTCGATTATTTGGTTCTTTTAATTTTATTATAAATTTAAATTTAAAATAAATTAAATTTTAAAAATATGTTTTATATATTAAGCTTCTCTCAAAAAAATGCTTTGTATATTAGGTGAAACATTCTTTTAAGTTAAATACATAATTTTGAATCAAAATTTAACTATTTCTTGTTTGTTAAAGTATTTTTATTTGTGAAATTAACCTATGATTACATAATTTTGAATCAGAATTTAACTATTTCTTGTTTGTTAAAGTATTGTTATTTGTGGAATTAAAATATGATTACATAAATTTGAATCAAAATTTAACTATTTCTTGTTTGTTAAAATATTGTTATTTGTGGAATTAACCTATGATTTGAATTAGTTGTTCCCTTCCCCTAGGTTACCACAGAAGGGGTGATCGTTATATTTCATTATTTCTATCTTCACACATTCAATATTCCTGATAGTCTTCATTACCAGTACAACTACTCTATTTTGTTTTAAATGAAAATCACAATTTTTCCAATATAATGTTATATTTTACTCATTTTTAAATTAGTTATTTTACTTGTTTTCAATACTAATTTAATGTGTAGTATTATTAATAGACAAAAATAATTTTTCACATTATTTTTTGTTAATTTTAACTAAAATTTGGTAAAGATATTTAAAATCTTGAGTTTAATTTGTTTAATATGTCAAATTCTAGTGTCTCGGGGTTTGAATCTATTTATACATTCAAAAATATATTTTAAACAAAAAAAATCATAATCTTGTTAGAAACTGAATCTCCAAATTCTAGTGAAAATGCCATTTCATCTATAAATTAAACTCTACCCTAATTTTATATGATTTACAACTCAAGGCAAAGATAAGGCCAAACTTAATTTATAATTTTACGTTGGAAATATACTCCTTTTAATTCTTATATTGCTAATTTCTATATTTATAAAGTTTTTTTTTTTATATAGTTTGTGTGGCTTTAAAGAAGTTTCTATTCTCTCTCTCTCTCTCTCTCTCTCTCTCTCTCTCTCTCCCTCTTACCCCACCTCTCCTCCCCTCTCCATCTCTCCCCCCTTCTCCCTCTCTCTCTCTATCTATCTCTCTCCCCCCCGCTTCTCTGCCTCTCTCTCTTTCTCTCTCTCTTCCTCTCTCTCTCTCCCCCCCTCTACTCCCCCACCCTGCCCCCCAATCTCTCTCTGTCTATTTCTCCCTACTCCCCTCTCTCTCCCTCTCCTCCCCTCTCTCTCTCTCTCCCCTTCCATCACCCTCTCCCTCTCTATCTCTCTCTCCCCCTCCATCACCCTCTCTCTCTATATCTCTCTCTCCCCCTCCATCACCCTCTCTCTCTATATCCACCCCCCGTCTCTCTCTCTCCTCCCCCCTCTCACCCCCCTCTCGCTCTCTCTCTCTCTCTCTCTCTCTCACACTCTCTCCCCCACTCTCTGTCCTCTCTTGTCCCTCTCTCTGTCCCCTCCTCTCTCTCTCTCTCTGTCACACTCTCTCTCTCTCTCTCTCTCTCTCTCTTGGCATCTCTCTCTCTCCCCCTCATTATTATCATTATCGTTAAACGATTATTATATCATTTCACATGTACAATCCACATCATGTAGCAAACAAAAACATGTTATCAATTAAAAATAAAAAATCATCATATTATCTAAAAAGACACAATCATTATATCATCAAAGAAACAATAGACATATTATTATCATATAAAATATACAAAAGAAAAAAAATACATACATAAATACATAGACATTAGACATGCAAAATATTTCAACATTATATTATATTTCACTATGATTATTTCATCTAATTAGCATAAGCACATCATGATATGACATAAACAAACAAAAATGACTTTCATTTAAAAGGATGTAGAAAATACACCATACAATAACACATAGACATTATAACTAAGAAGATAGATACAAATTTGGATTATGGATGAAGAATAGAGCATAGAAATCTAAAAACACTATGACTTAGATCTAACTAGTATCAAAGAAAAAGACCTAGTAAAAATAAAGATAAAAAATTGTAAAACATAAAAATCTAAAAACATCATATCTTAAGAAGGATGGATGAAATACATTAGAGAATTTTACTACAATATATGGAAACAAAACCAAAGAATAAAACATGAATAAAAAATAAATATAACAGTGTTACTTACAGGTTAAGTGTTTAAAAAAAATCCAATAAGTTAAATATTTAATGATATAAAATAAAATCATGGAAAATTGAGTATACGGCAAGAAAGATAAACGTGAAAGACAACGTACAAATTGTGGGATGTGCGAGAGAGTATTAATGAGCGTTTTGAAAATGAGAAACAGGCTCATGGGATTGGGTAGCCAGAACAGAACAGAGCAATTAAACATTAAAGGACATAGTAGAAAAGTAAAAAATAAAAAGAATTAATGTGATTGGGTAGCCAGAACAGAACATAGCAATTAGAGAACATAGTACATAAGAGATGAGATTAATGCGGTTAGGGATCGAGCATAAATATTAGGGCAGGCAGAGACGTAGTTCAGAGATGAACTCTGGAAAACTCATCCAATGACTAATCCAAAGGTATAACATTCACATATAAAATCATGATCAGGGCAAGAAACAGGTGACCTCGTTATTTTGAGATCAGGGCAAGAAGATCGAAAGAAAGGTAAACGAGATTAGGTCAGGGCAAGAGGAGTGAAAAAAAAGTAAACCACATATAACATTCACATATATAAAATCGAAAGAAAAAGTAAAAGTTAAAAAGAAAATCGAAAGAAAAGTGAAAATTAAAAAGAATTAATGGGATTAAGTAGCGAGAACAGAACGAGCAATTAAAGATTTAAGATCAAAGGACATAGTCGATAGGAGATTAGCGATCAAGCATAAAGATTAGGACAGGCAGATACTAAAGGAGGAGACAGAGATGAAATCCGGAAGACTCATCCAATCACTAATCACGTCAAAACAGGGTGAGGAAAGGTCGATCGCAGGAATGACAGAATCATGGGCTTTGAGAAGAAAATTGAAAATTCAATTCTACTTTAAACTGAAGAATATAAAATAAATACAAGAAACACATACCTGCAACAAATACTTTCTGGTTCCTCCTACTCTCAATTGATGTAAATACTTCACACAACGTCTTTCATTCGTCGATGCATCCATCATTTCTCGTTGATGGTCAATTCAGTCGTCTCTATCAAAAGCGACAGACAAAGACCCACCAGATAAAACACTTGCAGTCACCGTTACAGGAAACATTGACATTATACAGTTACAGAGAAAACACTTCCAATGAACATACAACAAAATTCGCTGCAAATACAAATACATAGTACAGATGATAGAAGAAGAAGAGGAGGATGTACAGATGAAGAAGAAGAGGATGATAGAAAATAAAGAGGATGAACTTGGAAGATACAGATGATAGAAGAAAACGAGAATGAAATTGAAACTATTCATTGACAAGCAGTCATATATATACAGATTCCCTCAAGAAAAAGCTTGATGGACCGTTAAAAGGAGCGGATCACAACTTACCAGCACAACGTCTATAACCAAAAAAAAGTTTGAGATGCTTTTCAAGAAATTCTTGTTCCACATCATCTGGTTCAAACCAGTTGGGGTTTCTTAAATTTAAAAAAATCTTGAGATGCTTTTCAAGAAATTCTTTTTCCACATCCACGTCATCTCGTTCAAACCTTTTGGGTTTTCTTAAATTTAAATTTTGAATGTTGACGCTTGAATTTGAATTTAAGGTATAATCTTTGATATTCCTTAATAATAAGTACTTTATTAATCTTAGCGCGGGCCCTTTTTGGTTCTGTGCCTTCTGCTGTCAGCAATTAGGTGTGCGTCCTTCCAATTAGAGCGTTGTTTATGCCATCAATTTCGATGATGCATTCAAATGCAGTAACTCCGGGAGACGATTCATGCATGGGAGATCCGGGAGTGCCGATGTCTTCGTGGGTTTAGAAATTCCGCAATTTAAGTGTAATTAATATTTGTGAAAGATTGGTTAATTGGGTGAATTAAAAAATAATTGAATTACAAAAAATAAAGCACAAAGCTAGTAATCCCATAAATATCATTCATTTACTGTAATTGCAATGATTTACTGTAGTAACAATCCCACGTGGGAGAGTGGACTAGAATGGACTCGTGTGGCTATTCTATTCCTAATTATATTTCTTCCTGCAATCTATATATCTTATTTTGTTTTAGTTGAAGTGGAATCACGATCACAATCACAATAAGAATGTATGGTTTTTTTTTTAAATTAGATGGTTCTTAAATTATATTTATTCTTTAATCATATATATCTTATTTTATTTCAGTTGTAACTGGAAATGTAATTTTTTTTCTTCTAATTAATTAGTTCTTTTTAAGAAATATAGAGAATTGTAGATGAAACAATAATTATGATAAATGTTTATTAAAATAAAATTTGATTGAAACTTCAAATAGGTGTTTTGAAATTTTTAATTTTTAATATAAAAGTAAGAGGTTAAGAAAATTCAAATTATTGTTAATGATTTGAAATCACATTTTAATAGGAGTGTATAGAAAGGGTTTCAAGTGAAAAGTGATTTTTTCTATTTTCAACTTATTCAAAATCACACAAATCGTTTTATTTGACTTTCTAAAATAATTCAACTTCATAATTTTAATTGTTATGGTATTTTATTTTTAAACTTTAAATTAATATTACATTTATATATTTTTATAATAACAATTTTTTTTTTAAATTTTTTGTACAACCCACCCTACAACCGTGAAGGCTCATTCTACAACCCACCCAATATGACAACATGTGTAAGTTGGTCTCTTTGTTTAAAATTAAAATTATATTCTAAACAGAAAATTAATGTGCACTATAATTAAAAAAAATGAATATACTCTAAAGTAATTAAAAGTAAAAAAATGTGTGAATAAGATGTTTAAATCTTATATTTTTCAAAAATATTTTAACTAAAGATTTAAATAAACTATTTGAATATTTATGTTAACTAATTTATGTAGAAATTTGTGTTGGAAGTAATGCTTCCTTGTCATATGTGCGAGTTATTGTGAGTCCCAATGTAAGATACATCAATTACTTCACATGGAAATACAAGGTTGTCGGTACTTTATACAAGTTACCCATGGGTAACCATTCAAATCACTATTAAATATTTCTTACACATCATTAGTTAGAATGTTCACCAGTTCATAGTGTAACCTTAGTTTGAGAATGGTAGATTGCTTAACCATTAAGAAATTTTATTGTAGTACATTAACATAAAACTGTATGATGTAACCTTCCATTCATTTCATCATTCTTGTAGTCATCACAACAAAAACATAGTCAACATCATCAAGTTGACACAATAATCAATCACATCATTAAACACCAATATACCGTGGAAAACCCCGTAGGGTGAAAACTAGCAAACATTTAATTTTATTATTAAATGCTCATGAGGGTGATCAACCCTCACTCAATGGCTTATAAGGGAGACCATCCCTTAAACACTTTTATAATTATTTACAAGGAAATATACAAATATCTATCTTAAAGCCATTACAATAATTATGATAGCATTTACCCACCAATATTCATAACTTCATCTCTTGGTGGCATGGATGTACCTACAATGTACCATCAGACAATGGACCATCCTATAGCTCACAGGCATCAGCTTGAACCATTAATTATTTACCTGCCACCATGTTAAGCATAATTCATTGATGTCATCAACAAGCTTTTATAGCATGATTAGATAAAGCCTTATTCAAGAAATAATCAATATTTAAGTGATCCTTTAACACTTATTCTTGTGCATACCTAAAATGTGAATACAACAACACAACATGCTTTGCTTATAGTTTCCAAAAGAGTCTTTCTAAAGGAATTATTAACACAAGAGAGCATGTAAACACATTTTTTCTTTTTATGTAAAAAATAATGCAACTAAAGCATACAAATACATGTCTTATTTTTCATTTATTATACTAACAATATTTCCCAACGTAGTCTAACACAACATGCTATCTTTTCCACATACAAATATGTATATTCTTATCAACAAAATCAATTACAAATATTGCATGCATATGCATGATATTATTCCAATTGCAACTACATAATAGTTATGATAGTATAATGTACGCATAAGTTTTCCTAAGGACACATGATAAGTCAATGTTTCTTCTATCCATGACAAGAACATATCTCTATAACAAAATGGCTATTATTTGCGCATACAGATCTTATCATAATAGCTTCCCTTCTTGAAATTACAGCTCATTAACTATTCTTTTAATGTAAAGATACACATAATTATTTTTCAAAAGGAAGTTAATATAACTTAGTTTCTTTATGTAGTTCTCATGCTTCCTTTTCACCAACTTATGAGAGATAACCATCTTTTATGCACAAAAATAAGAAATCATAATCAAGGTTAACTTAACCTTTAATACTCCTAAATCAAGAAGTTCACATAATTTATCTAGCAATGTAATATTTTCAAGAGGTGACCCTTTTCAAAAAAGTACCATAACTAGCAATTGCACCATATGTTGCAAAGGAAACACCGTAAGGTTGTGGTATAGGAAAGAATAACATATAAGAAATATAAGAAGGAAGAGGTAGTAAGAACTTTATCGAGTTCCTTTCTCGGCTCCAACTAATCCTCTAGAATAAGGAGTGGAGAGTTATGTGCTAAAACATAAACATAAAAGGCATCAGTAATTTGAAAACATAAACATAAAAGACATCACTAATGTGTCTCACTTCAATTTGTTTTATTTTTACAATATTTTTTTACTTTCACTTAATACTGAATTATCTTTCCATATCCCAATAATACATTAAGTTTGGTAGAATTATTTATCTTAGAGCTATTTTTATTTCTAGACATTTTGTTACTATATCCACTACCTAAAAACCATACTACACTAAACACATTGTTATGAAGTTCCCCACCTCCATTTTATTTGTAAAAGGAAACTTATTGTTTTAGTTTTTCTATAAATTACATTTATAATGACCAAATTTCTTTGAATCTTGTGATTTTCCATTTATTTCACCTATATCACAACTATTTTTTCCACTTCCACTAAAATATTTCTCAATCATTTTTTAGTCTTATCCATGTGTAAACATTCTCAATTTAATGAGCTTAATGTCTAAAATGTTGGTCCTTCCCTTAATTTGCTTTTCAAATAATCATTTTTAGTCTTATCCATGTGTAAACATTCTCAAAATTTAATGATCTTAATGTCTAAAAATATTGGTCCTTCCCTTAATTTGTTTTTCAAATAAGCATTTTTGAGTCTTATCCATGTGTAACATTCTCAATTTAATGTGCTTAATATTGATCTTTCCCTTAATTTGTTTTTTGGTTCATGATGTCCATATAAATTTAATGAAATATGTCGCATAGTATTTGAATTTTTTTTTCAAGTAAAAGTTCTGAGCCTTTTGTTAGAAATTCCATTTTAATTATTTTTATCTTATATATCATTTGATATGCTTATATATTTTATACCATATCTATTATTTTTTGTTTTTTAATTTTGGTTCATGATGCCCATATAAATTTCATGAAATATGTCTGCATAGTATTTGAATTTTTCAAGTAAAAGTTCTGAGCCTTTTCTTAGAAATTTCATTTTAATTATTTTTAACTTATATATTTTTTTATATGCTTATTTATTTTATACTATATCTATAATTTTTTGTTTTTTTACGACAGTTATTCTAAAAATAGAATCACACTATATTTGTTCATTGAAAAAGGAGCTCCTGAGTATTTTTTCTCATATTACTTGAATTAACCTCCTTAAGCTTTTGTCATAACTATAAGGAACATAACCATGAGTTAAATTTATCAAATAATATTCTCCCAAATCCCATAATGCTTGAGAAGCACATAATAGTTTCATTTTTATGTTTCAAAATCCTTAATTCTCATATTTAGAGAATGATATTTGAGGTGGCTGAAATTTACTTTGAATTTGGAAAAATTAACTTCATTAAGCTTTTCTCCTAGCTATAAGGAACATAACCATGAGTTAAATCTTCAGAAGAACATAATAGTTTCATTTTTAGGTTTCAAAATCCTTAATTCCCATATCAAAAATTTTCGAATAATACTCTGGAAAATCCCATAATTCTTGAGAAGCACATAATAGTTTCATTTTTAGGTTTCAAAATCCTTAATTCTCATATTTAGAGAACCATATTTGAGGTTGTTGGAATTTACTTTGAATTTGAAAAGATGTTAGAAACCAACTTCTTGACCAACTCAAGGTGCCATCCCCAGTACTGAGAGAGATGTCTTTAAGACATAGATGAGAAACTGATAGTGATGTATTTAAGACATAAATGAGAATATGGTACTATGTGAAATTCCATGGTCAATGCCATTTCCGACTTTTGAGTTAAGAGCAGTAAAAAAGCTAAATTTCCTTCTCTCCCTTCGAGTGGTATTATCCGTAAAGTGCTTACTCTCTAGACTTAAAACCTGGAATGGTAGAATTTTCCACCTACTTTCCTATATTCATTTTAATGACAGAAGAACACATAAATATTAAAACACTTAATAAAATATTTTCACTATAACTCCATTACAGATACCTGAACATAATTTTCAGCATGTCAACGGCCCTAGCCAAAGGAAGATTATGGATGCACTGAAGAGTCATGGACTGTACTCCAAAATAATCGAGCTCAACTCCTAGCTGGGAAAAAGCCAGATTAAGTTGTTCAATTATTCCCCCCATGCTGGCTTGAATTCACTGTTTTGCACGACCATTAAAAATAGCAGATACTTCAGCTTTTCATCATGTAACAGTCTATGAGACGCTAGTTCCAATCCTTCTGCTTTAGAAATCTCTCAAAGCTGCCAAATTCCCCCTGACCCATCATCTCAATTGCGCATCTATTGATTTGGCCCTGCTACATGAAATAAACAGGCGAAGTCTTTGTCTACCTACATCACTTTTATGCTTTATGTCACCAATCACTTTTTTGATTCCACACTACCAAGAAAGCACCTATCATGAAATTTTTAAAAATTTTATCATTCGATTCAATTCTTCTATAAATTTCAACGCCAAATGGTTAGATCCAAAAGATTTTATATATTCAAAGCATAGGAGCTTCTATTTTTATTATCTTTCAGAGCGTTTTGTCTGGGAAATTTGTATTGAAAAAGAGTGGAAGCCATGTATCCTCAAAGTAGCTTCAAGAATCCGTATTACAGAAACCCTAGGCAGCAATCCCTCGAAGGAATCAGGCCAGTTCCAATCCAATCTTGGCCTCAGGCGCCAAAAACACTCGAGCCCGAAAGAGAGGAGAGACAAGCTCCACAGGCGGCCAGGAAGGCCGAAGAACCTGCAAGCGACAATACTAGAGACATTAGACCTGATCAGCAGCTTGCTAGACAATAGTCATTTTAGGCCCAGCCTTAGGTGCCCAAGCCCCCACAGCTCCAACCTGAGGTGTCCAAACCCCAAGCCCAGCACCAGCCCTTGCAGCTCCAACTTGACGTGCCCAAACCCCAGCCCTAGCCCTAGTGCTTGCAGCTCCAACCTGAGGTGCCCAAGCCCCAGTGGAAGGAAGATCCCAAGAAAGCTGAGCAAAAGGTCCCAGAGGAGTCCAATGCTTCTTCTCCATTAACTAATGAGCATATTCAATCATTTTCTTTGCTCTCTGACATTGATAGCAGATTTGGGTAGATGATAGTTCCTACATATAATAGATCATAATAGATCATTGGTGCTCAGGGGTTCCCAAACGACTAGCTAACAAAAATATCTTTAGCAGGGAATCAAAGACGACATATCGAATCTCACTCGCACGCTATCCGAGCTCCATGGCCAATAGAGCCTCAACTCTAATGGACACCAAAAGCTTCAGGATTTGGGTGTGAGGGTTATCACTCTGGTTGGAGAAAACTGGGGAGCTACCATGGATTTGGGTTACGAATCCAGAAAGTACGACATGCTTGACTATCAGAGAGTGAATTACAAGCCCAATCGGGCTAATAAAAACGAGGAAATCCCTGATGAAAATCATCGTCACATGGCAGCTAGCCCTGTCAGTGACTTTCGGAATAGCAACATACAGGTTGCCAACAACTCCATTCTATATCACAACACTTGCCCTCACATAGACCCCGGTGTGCACTTGGCTCTCTCCAATAATCTTGTTTCTTCCAAGGGAATTGCTCCACCCAAGGAAAGCTAGGGAAAATTAGTAGTAAGAGCTGCACAACCTACTGCAACAACTTTGAGTGAAAAACCTGCTAAGTTGTGTAGGTTCGACACAACTAATTTGTGTAGGTTTGAACTTCATCTAGGGCAGTTGGCTCCAGATCAAGAAAAATAGCACTAATGATAATTGCCTCACCGAAAATTGTTATGAATGGATGCTTAAATAAAGGATTCTATTTAAAGTTGGTTTTCGGTGGTCGATCGAATGGTCAAAATTTTATGAATTGTCTAACAATCAATATAAGGGTGGAAAAAGGTGTAAAGTGGCACTTTAGGAGAGTTGTTTTCAAATAATTACGCCTTACAGCATAATTAACCCTTATTTTGTGCATAAGCACTAGGAAGGCATTTTTTAAAAATAATAACAAAGTTAAACATTTTATGTAGTATAACATGCAATTAAGTCAAACTGTCCAGTATTCAACACAAAATAACTTGTCTTTTTACCCACCAGAACATGTAACTTTTGCAAACTCTTGCAAATGAATTAACACAATGGACTTATATTTCAAGCACAAGATAAAGACATTCTTTCCAAAGAATATCCTATTACTTATGTTATCTCCATATATAATTTTTAGAAAGTAATTCCATAAGATATTACCTTTGACAACAATTACACTTTTCACCTTAAAAAGGGAAATCCCACTTCTTATATCTTCCCATGAAAAATCTTCTCATATATTTATTTCATCTTGATATGAGAATAAATTGGAAAATAAGTTAGGTAAATAATGAATGGTGAATTTGTTTCAGTCACATCTCAATAAGCTAATGAAATACCCTTTTCTTTCATATATATATAACTCATCCTAAAAAATTGAGTGAAATAATTATTACTCTTTACTATTTTCCCATAATTCGAGGAAAATATATATGATATATATTTTTATATATATAGACACTTCTTTCCAAGAAAATGTATTCATTAATAACCATGCAAATCCATACAATTTTTCTCAAGATAAAACGTAATGGACATGCTTACCTTTGAAGAACGCTCTTAATAAGAACTTCTATTATGCCATAATACTGCATAGCAATTCCCACGGCTGTCATAGTTGTATCAACAAAGGAACAAAGGTGGCCACGATGTGGGATCGATGCCTCGAGTGGATCAACAGACACTCTTTACTCTTTTCTTTTAAACACGTTGTTGGTCTCCTTTCCATTTTCACGCTCCCTTCCCTCCCAGTGAATGTAGAAAATAATAGTATATATCTTGTAATGGAATATGTGTAACGATTTTCTTGAAAAAGATGATAGGTTAGTTTCTAACTAAATCATAACCCTAACGAACTCATGAATTAGTTTCTTGAAAGCCAAATTCATGGTAACTACATGATAATTAAAACAGTTCCGTAAAAATCTTGAATGCCAACGGTTTTACAAGGGTGTTACTCCCAAAGTCAATCTATAAGTGGTTGATTCCTATGTTATGAATTGGAATTGTGTATTGTGTATGTTTGAGTATCAATATTGGCTAGGTAAAAGAACCTATAGAAAAGTTTATGCAAAAATTCAAATTATTATCAATAATTTGAAATTACATTTTAATAGGAGTGTATATAAAAAGTTTCAATTACATTTTAATAGGAGTGTATAGAAAGTGTTTCAATTGAAAAGTGATTTTTTCTATTTTCAACTTATTCAAAATCACATAAATCATTTCATTTGACTTTCTAAAATAATTCAACTTCATAATTTTAATTGTTATGGTATTTTATTTTAAAACTTTAAATTAATATTATATTTTTATATTTTTATAATAACAATTTTTTTTTTTAAATTTTTGTACAACCCACCCTACAACCTTGAAGGTTCATTCTACAACCCACCCAATATGACATCATATGTAAGTTCGTCCCTCCATTCCTCTCCCTTTAAAATTAAAATTATGTTCGAAACAGAAAAGTAATGTGCACTATAATTTAAAAAAATGAATATACTCTAAAGTAATTAAAAGTAAAAAAAAATGTGTGAATGAGATATTTAAATCTTATATTTTTCATCATTTGTAGAATTCAGTGTTCCATGTACTATATATTGTAACTGTTGTGATTAATAAAACAACAATGTGTGGTTTTTGTGTGCAACAATTGTCTCTAGCTCTCTTCAAATTTCTTAAAATTTGATCTCTCTTGGCTAATGTACTTAAGATGGATCTATGTTGGTTAGGTAAAAGAACCTAAAGAAAATTTTATGCAAAAATCCAAATTCTACACCTCCAGTCAATTTACTCATTCCAAGAACTATTGATATTTCCACATTCTCTTCATGGTTTTGGTGAACTTATGGTTTTTCTACTTCACTTGAAATTTGAAATTTATGAATGTTGTAGCAAAATATTTTTCATAATCAAATCTTCGTTAGTAAACATTTTTGTATATATTTAGTTAGCAAATAGATATTTAAGATAGAAAAAATTAGTTAAAAAAAAAATACATAACATTTTAAACTTTTATATATATATATATATATATATATATATATCAATTTAATGTTACATATAATAGCATCAAGATAGGTTGATACTTTTCTACAAAATTTTAAACTCAATTTATAATATTGACTATAAGATTTTTTATCATGATAAATTGTTTTTCCAATAAGTTAATCAAAGTTTGATTTATACTAATTATTTATTTAACATTAATTTAAATTTATTTGAAAATAAATATAGATAACAATTTTTAATTTTTAATTTTTTTTTAAATATATTCTTATTTAAATACGATATAAATTTTAATTTTATATTTCGATTATTTGGTTCTTTTAATTTTATTATAAATTTAAAATTAAAATAAATTAAATTTTAAGAATATGTTTTATATATTAAGCTTCTCTCAGAAAAATGCTTTGTATATTAGGTGAAACATTATTTTAAGTTAAATACATAATTTTGAATCAAAATTTAACTATTTCTTGTTTGTTAAAGTATTGTTATTTGTGCAATTAACCTATGATTAGATAATTTTGAATCAGAATTTAACTATTTTTTTTTGTTAAAGTATTGTTATTTGTGGAATTAACCTATGATTTGAATTAGTTGTTCCTTTCCCCTAGGTTACCACAGAAGCGGTGATCATTATATTTCATTATTTCTATCATAACACATTCAATATTACTCATAGTCTTCATTACCAGTACAACTACTCTATTTTATTTTAAATGAAAATCACAAGTTTTCCAATATGATGTTATATTTTACTCATTTTTAAATTAGTTATTTTACTTGTTTTCAATACTAATTTAATGTGTAGTATTATTAATAGACAAAAATAATTTTTTCACATTATTTTTTGTTAATTTTAACTAAAATTTGGTAAAGATATTTAAAAGCTTGAGTTTAATTTGTTTAATATGTCAAATTCTAGTGTCTCGGGGTTTGAATCTATTTATACATTCAAAAATATATTTTAAACAAAAAAAATCATAATCTTGTTAGAAACTGAATCTCCAAATTCTAGTGAAAATTCCATTTCATCTATAAATTAAACTCTACCCTAATTTTATATGATTTACAACTCAAGGCAAAGATAAGGCCAAACTTAATTTATAATTTTACGTTGGAAATATACTCCTTTTAATTCTTATATTGCTAATTTCTATATTTATAAAGTTTTTTTTTTTTTTATATAGTTTGTGTGGCTTTAAAGAAGTTTCTATTTTCTCTCTCTCTCTCTCTCCCCACCTCTCTCTCTCTCGCCCTCTCTCCCCCCTTTCTCTCTTTCTCTCTCTCTCTCTCTCTCTCTCCCCATCTCTCCTCCCCTCTCCATCTCTCCCCCCTTCTCCCTCCCTCTCTCTATCTATCTCTCTCCGCCCCCCGCTTCTCTACCTCTCTCTCTTTATCTTTCTCTTCCTCTCTCTCTCACTCCCCCACCCTACCCCCCAATCTCTCTCTCTCTCTCTCTCTCTCTCTACTCCCCTCTCTCTCCCTCTCCTCCCCTCTCCCCCCTGCCCCTCTCTCTCTCTCCCCCTCCATCACCCTCTCTCTCTATATCCACCCCCTGCCTCCCCCTGCCTCTCGCTCTCTCTCTCTCTCTCTCTCCCTCATCCCAACTTCTCTCTCTCTCTCTCTCTTTCTCACACACACACTCTCTCCCCCTCTCTTTGTCCTCTCTTGTCCCTCTCTCTGTCCCCTCCTCTCTCTCGCTCTCTCTCTCTCTCTCTCTCTCTCTTGGCATCTCTCTCTCTCCCCCTCATTATTATCATTATCATTAAATGATTATTATATCATTTCACATGTACAATCCACATCATGTAGCAAACAAAAACATGTTATCAATCAAAAATAAAAAATCATCATATTATCTAAAAAGACACAATCATTATATCATCAAAGAAACAATAGACATATTATTATCATATAAAATATACAAAAGAAAAAAATACATACATAAACACACAGACATTAGACATGCAAAACATTTCAACATTATATTATATTTCACTATGATTATTTCATCTAATTAGCATAAGCACATCATGATATGACATAAACAAACAAAAATGACTTTCATTTAAAAGGATGTAGAAAATACATCATACAATAACACATAGACATTATAACTAAGAATATAGATACAAATTTGGATTATGCACGAAGAATAGAGCATAGAAATCTAAAAACACTATGACCTAGATCTGACTAGTATCGAAGAAAAAGACCTAGTAAAACATAAAATTGTAAAACATAAAAATCTAAAAACATCATATCTTAAGGCTAAACAAATACGGAAGGATGGATGAAATACATTAGAGAATTTTACTACAATATATGGAAACAAAAGAATAAAACATGAATATAAAATAAATATAACAGTGTTACTTACAGGTTTAGTGTTTAAAAAAAATCCAATAAGTTAAATATTTAATGATATAAAATAAAATCATGGAAAATTGAGTATACGGCAAGAAAGCTAAACATGAAAGACAACGTACGATTTGTGGGATCAACAACAAATACAAAATACAGAGCGGGTTTGGGATGTGCGAGAGAATATTAATGAGCGTTTTGAAAATGAGAAACAGGCTCATGGGATTGGGTAGCCAGAACAGAACAGAGCAATTAAACATTAAAGGACATAGTAGAAAAGTGAAAATTAAAAAGAATTAATGTGATTGGGTAGGCAGAACAGAACATAGCAATTAAAGAACATAGTACATAAGAGATGAGATTAATGCGATTAGGGATCGAGCATAAATATTAGGGCAGGCAGAGACGTAGTTCAGAGATGAAATCTGGAAGACTCATCCAATGAATAATCCAAAGGTATAACATTCACATATAAAATCATGATCAGGGCAAGAAACAGGTGACCTCGTTATTTTGAGATCAGGGCAAGAAGATCAAAAGAAAGGTAAATGAGAATAGGTCAGGGCAAGAGGATTGAAAAAAAAGTAAACCACATATAACATTCACATATATAAAATCGAAAGAAAAGTAAAAGTTAAAAAGAAAATCGAAAGAAAAGTGAAAATTAAAAAGAATTAATGGGATTAAGTAGCGAGAACAGAACAGAGCAATTAAAGATTAAAGATCAAAGGACATAGTCGATAAGAGATTAGCGATCAAGCATAAAGATTAGGCCAGGAAGATACTAAAGGAGGAGACAGAGATGAAATCCGGAAGACTCATCCAATCACTAATCACGTCAAAACAGGGTGAGGGGAAGGTGAATCGCAGGAATGACAGAATCATGGGCTTTGACAAGAAAATTGAAAAATTCAATTCTAATTTAAACTGAAGAATATAAAATAAATACAAGAAACACATACCTGCAACAAATACTTTCTGGTTCCTCCTCCTCTCAATTGATGTAAATATCTCACACAACGTCTTTCATTCGTCCATGCATCCATCCCTTCTCGTTGATGGTCAATTCAGTCGTCTCTATCAAAAGCGACAGACAAAGACCCACCAGATAAAACACTTGCAGTTACAGAGAAAACACTTCCAATGCACGTACAACAAAATTCGCTGCAAATACAAATACATACAGATGATAGAAGAAGAAGAGGAGGATGTACAGATGATAGAAGAAGAAGAAGATGATAGAAAAGAAAGAGGATGAACTTGGAAGATACAGATGATAGAAGAAAACGAGAATGAAATTGAAACTATTCGTTGACAAGCAGTCATATATATACAGATTCCCTCAAGAAAAAGCTTGATGGACCGTTAAAAGGAGCGGATCACAACTTACCAGCACAACGTCTATAACCAAAAAAAAGCTTGAGATGCTTTTCAAGAAATTCTTTTTCCACATCATCTGGTTCAAACCAGTTGGGTTTTCTTAAATTTAAAAAAAGCTTGAGATGCTTTTCAAGAAATTCTTTCTCCACATCCACGTCATCTCGTTCAAACCAGTTGGGTTTTCTTAAATTTAAATTTTGAATGTTGACCCTTGAATTTGAATTTAAGGTATAATCTTTGATATTCCTTAATAATAAGTACTTTATTAATCTTGGCGCAGGCCCTTTTTGGTTCTCTGCCTTCTGCTGTCAGCAATTAGGTGTGCGTCCTTCCAATTAGAGTGTTGTTTATGCCATCAATTTCGATGATGCATTCAAATGCAGTAACTCCGGGAGATGATTCATGCATGGGAGATCAGGGAGTGCCGACGTCTTCGTGGGTTTAGAAATTCCGCAATTTAAGTGTAATTAATATTTTTGAAAGATTGGTTAATTGGGTGAATTAAAAAATAATTGAATTACAAAAAATAAAACACAAAGCTAGTAATGCCATAAATATCATTCATTTACTGTAATTCCAATAATTTACTGTAGTTACAATCCCACGTGGGAGAGTGGACTAGAATGGACTCGTGTGGCTTCTGTTCTATTCCTAAATTATATTTATTCTTTACAAATATATATCTTATTTTGTTTTAGTTGAAGTGGAATCACGATCACAATCACAATAAGAATGTATGGTTTTTTTTTAATTAAATGAATGCATGGTTTTTTTTTTAAATTAAATGGTTCTTAAATTATATTTATTCTTTAATCATATATATTTTATTTTATTTCAGTTGTAAGTGGAAATGTAATTTTTTTTCTTCTAATTAATTAGTTGTTTTAAAGAAATATAGACCATTGTAGATGAAATAAGAATTATGATAAATGTTTATTAAAATAAAATTTGATTGAAACTTCAAATAGGTGTTTTGAAATATTTAATTTTTAATATAAAGTAAGAGGTTAAGAAAATTCAAATTATTGAAAATAATTTGAAATCACATTTTAATAGGAGTGTATAGAATGCGTTTCAAGTGAAAAGTGATTTTTTCTATTTTCAACTTATTCAAAATCACACAAATCATTTCATTTGACTTTCTAAAATAATTCAACTTCATAATTTTAATTGTTATGGTATTTTATTTTTAAACTTTAAATTAATATTATATTTATATATTTTTATAATAACAATTTTTTTTTTTTTTTTTTGTACAAGCCACTCTACAACCGTGAAGGCTCATTCTACAACCCACCCAATATGACAACATGTGTAAGTTGGTCTCTTTGTTTAAAATTAAATTAAAGTAATTAAAAGTAAAAAAATGTGTGAATAAGATGTTTAAATGTTATATTTTTCAAAAATATTTTAACTAAAGATTTAAATAAACTATTTGAATATTTATGTTAACTAATTTATGTAGAAATTTGTGTTGGAAGTAATGCTTCCATGTCATATGTACGCGTTATTGTGAGTCCCAATGTAACATACATCAATTACTTCACATGGAAATACAAGGAGTTAAATTTTTTTATACAAGTTACCCATGGGTAACAATTCAAATCACTATTAAATATTTCTTACACATCATTAGTTAGAATGTTCACCGATTCATAGTGTAACCTTAGTTTGAGAATGGTAGATTGCTTAACCATTAAGCACCTCTATTGGAGTACATTAACATAAAACTGTATGATGTAACCTTGAATTCATTTCATCATTCTTGTAGACATCACATGCTTGACATTATGAACATCACAACAAGAACATAATCAACATCATCAAGTTGACACAATAATCAATCACATCATTGAACACCAATATACCCTAGAAAACCCCGTAGGGTGAAAACTAGCAAACATTTCATTTTATTATTAAACGCTCATGAGGGTGATCAACCCTCACTCAATGGCTTATAAGGGAGACCATCCCTTAACCATTGTTATAATTCTTTACAAGGAAATATACAAATATCTAGCTTAAAGCCATTACAATAATTAACACAACATGCTTTACTTATAGTTTCCAAAAGAGTCTTTCTAAAGGAATTATTAACACAAGAGAGCATGTAAACACATTTTTTCTTTTTATGTAAAAACTAATGCAACTAAAGCATACAAATACATGTCTTCTTTTTCATTTATTATACTAACAATATTTCCCAATGTAGTCTAACACAACATGCTATCTTTTCCACATACAAATATGTAAATTCTTATCAACAAAATCAATTACAAATATTGCATGCATATGCATGATATTATTCCAATTGCAACTACATAATAGTTATGATAGTATAAAGTACTTGCATATAAGTTTTCCTAAGGACACATGATAAGTCAATGTTTCTTCTATCCATGAGAAGAACATATCTCTATAACAAAATGGCTATTATTTGCGCATACAGATCTTATCATAATAGCTTCCCTTTTTGAAATTACAGCTCATTAACTATTCTTTGGATGTAAAGATACACATAATTATTTTTCAAAAGGAAGTTAATATAACTTAGTTTCTTTATTTAGTTCTCATGCTTCCTTTTCACCAACTTATGATAGATAACCATCTTTTATGCACAAAAATAAGAAATCATAATCAAAGCTAACTTAACCTTTAATACTCCTAAATCAAGAAGTTCACATAATTTATCTAGCCATGCAATCTTTTCAAGATGTGACCCTTTTCAAAAAAGTACCATAACTAGCAATTGCACCATATGTTGCAAAGGAAACACCGTAAGGTTGTGGTATAGGAAAGAATAACATATAAGAAATATAAGAAAGAATAGGTGGTAAGAACTTTATCGAGCTACTTTCTCGGCTCCAACTAATCCTCCAGAATAAGGAGTGGAGAGTTATGTGCTAAAACATAAACATAAAAGGCATCAGTAATTTGAAAACATAAACATTAAAGACATCACTAATGTGTCTCACTTAAATTTGTTTTATTTTTACAATATTTTTTTACTTTCACTTAAAACTAAATTATCTTTCCATGTCCCAATAACACATTAAGTTTGGTAGAATTATTTATCTTAGAGCTATTTTTATTTCTAGACATTTTGTTACTATATCCACTACCTAAAAACCATACTACACTCTTTGTTGACCTACATCACTTTTATGCTTTATTATCTTTGAGAGCGTTTTGTCTGGGAAATTTGTCTTGAAAAAGTGTGGAAGCCATGTATCCTCAAAGTAGCTTCAAGAATCTGTATTACACAAACCCTAGGCAGCAATCGCTCGGAGGAATTAGGCCAGTTCCAATCCAATCTCGGCCTCAGGCGCCAAAAACACCCGAGCCCGAAAGAGAGGAGAAACAGGCTCCACAGGCGGCCAAGAAGGATGAAGAACCTGCAAGAGACAATACTAGAGACATTAGACCTGATCAGCAGTTTGCTAGACAATAGTCATTTTAGGCCCAGCCTTAGGTGCCCAAGCCCCCACAGCTCCAACCTGAGGTGTCCAAACCCCAAGCTCGACACCAGCTGCTGCAGCTCCAACGTGACGTGCCCAAACCCCAGCCCTGGCCCCAGTGCTTGCAGATCGAACCTGAGGTGCCCAAGCCCCAGCGGAAGGAAGATCCCAAGAAAGTTGAGCAAAAGGTCCCAGAGGAATCCAGTGCTTCTTCTCCTTTAACTAATGAGCAGATTCAATCATTTTCTTTGCTCTCTGACGTTGATAGCAGATTTGGGTAGATGATAGTTCCTACAGATAATAGATCATAATAGATCATTGGTGCTCAGGGGTTCCCAGCCAACTAGGTAACAAAAATATCTTTAGCAAGGAATCAAAGACGACATATCGAATCTCACTCGCAGGCTATCCGAGCTCCATGGCCAACAGAACCTCAACTCTAATGGAGACCAGAAACTGCAGGATTTGGGTGTGAGGGTTATCACTCTGGCTAAAGAAAATCGGGGAGCTACCATGGATTTGTGTTCCGAATCTAGAAAGAACGACATGCTTGACTTTCAGAGAGTGAATTACAAGCCCAATGGGGCTAATAAAAATGAGGAAATCCCAGATGAAAATCATCGTCACAAGGCAGCTAGCCCTGTCAATGCCTTTGGGAATAGAAACATACAGGTTGCCAACATGTAATATTCCCTTTCTTGATCCCGTCAAAGTGGATAAATTGACCCGTGGTTTTTACCCATGGTATTTCCCCATGGTATTTCTTGATGGTATTTTCTCATGGTATTGACCCATGGTATTTCTTGTTGGTATTGACCCATCAAGCCTATAAAAGGGGAGAGAAGCTAGGCGTTTGGGGCATTCTAGATTATTTATCTTATTTGTTTAGGTTCAGAACCTGGCCTGGCCAGTTCTATTATTGATCCCGGGACGAAAACCCCGCGGTAATGTTTATGTGGTGAATCCATTCAGGATTCACAATTGAGCTTCAATTTCTTATGTTTGTTGTGTTGTGTGATGTGTTTATTTATTTAGAATTTTGATCTTTGGGATACTACAATGGTATCAGAGCTGGTTTTTCTTGCCAGCCTGAGGGTTTTAAGAGTACTAGTTTCGGTGATCCTTCATAATCACCCTAGCTAGAATCTCATCAATTTCGGTGGTCCTCCATAACTACCCTAATTGACCATTGTAGAGAAATTACTTGTCCACTATTGAGTTGATTGGCGGGTAGAATTTTTAATTGTGGAGGCAGCTGCTGGAAGCGGAACTAGAACTGCAAAAGGCATTGACGCAGGTGCAGTTGGAGAGACACAAACTCTTATAAGAAGCAGAAGAAGTAGATGTTTTATGGTCGACGAAGAACTTAGTCGGTAACAATCCACACCTTTCACTTCCACCATTTCTTGCTTCCCTCTGCAATTCAATTTAGGGGAAGTCGAGGCGAGCAACCCGAGTCGGGTTGAAACTGTTCCTTCATTTGAAACAGGGCAGCCGCGGGGAAACTGCACTGACCATTGGAGCAGATGCCATAGGCCCCACAGACAGAAGGTAAGCTAAAGTTGAAACACGAGAGGAAGAGGATCAAAACCAGAGGATCGCTTCCAAGAATTCTGCAACATACGCTCTTAGGTTCCAGTCGGAGTCCAATCTCACAAATATTAGCAAGGACTGATCCTCAGACCTCAAGGTACCGAAAGGCAGAGTATCAGACAACAAATTGGGTGAGAATGAAAATTTCTTATTCCCAGAGCTCCCTATGTTGTCCATTTCAGATAAGGGCCGCTCAACAAGTTGCAGATTGAAGCTAGACGGCTGAGGATGTGAGACACAAGATCGTGGAGCTCCGTGTAACACTGAAGAGCCATTCATCGCCACAGTTCCGCGTAATCTATTCACTGCAACAGAGAGAGCGCCCTTACACCAACCAAGTGGGACGAAATTGCTAGAGTAGGTCACAGAGATTGGGCCCAACTTCTCCCCGACTTGCAACAAGGTCTTCCCATTGCACATTTGTGGTAACCTCATCACAGGTTCCATTGTTGTTAAGAGCCCGGGACTATAGATTATCTAAGCGCCGTCAAAGAGAGGGTTGTGTGCCACGTATCACCACATCTGCAGTGCAGTGAAGAAGGTTGATTGATTGAGGTTCCAGTGGACCCTTTCTGCAGAGTAGTGAGTACGATCCACCCAAGAAACGCCTCCAGATAGCACTACCGAGCCTTGACACCCTGCGCAACAATCTATATAGCTCATAGGTGATCTCTGTCTGCGTAGACAGATCTGCAAACTACAGTTTGATCCTTTTGGAATCAGATTCAGTGATGATTCGGTAAAGAATATTACCTACCAAACAGTCTCTCCAAGGACTGTTGTTGCACAGTGCCAAAACACTTAGTGGTGAATGAAACTGCAGCCACGAAGGACCTAAATATATCAATCAGCGGATTTGTGAAGGACTGAAATATTTTTGGGCCAGTCATGGGTCATCATTGGGCAGCAAGAGCATGGAAGACCATGGGCCATGAGTAGCAATCGAAGGGTCATTAAACTGTGAGAAATAAAGTTACTTGTATATAGTAAAAGTGGTTGGAGGTATAAGGATATGTGTTTTTATTCAATATTTATTTGGAGAAATAAGGGTATTGAGATCCATTAATGCCAATGTCATCATTTTGTTTTTGGAAATGCCACAAGAATCAACATAATGATATATTAGTCGATTCTCTGGCCTACAACACTTCTGTGGATCAAAGAGGGCAACAACATACAAATAAGAAGCAAGAGCACAGCAACAGGCCTTTCTCTCGAAAGGTCCATGTTATCCTTCAACAGTCAAAAGATATCTGGAAGGAAGATGTAACAAGCAAGTGTCTCTTCGAACTCGGATCCAAATTGCAGGGTGCAAAGTCAAAAGATGTTCTCCTACAGCTAGACAGATTAAATGCGGCTTTGAGCTTGATAGATAAATCAGAATGGGAAGGGTCAAGCTGGGCCTTGAAGCCATCCATGCTTGCTTTGATACAACCTAGGTTCTTGGAGCATTCTTGTGAAAATGTTAGACTCACCGTCGCTTCTTGTCTCAGTAAAATCATAGCCTTAACAACACCACTATTGCCCTATAATGATGACATCGTGAGGAGGACTTCTAGGGTAATGGTTGAAGCACTCCAAGGGTTGGACAACACAACACCACCATTCTTACTTTTTTTCTAGAAGCGCACAATTTTGGAACGCATGGCGAAATTCAGATTTGGTATGCTTATGCTGCATCTAGAGTGTGATGATTTAATCCTTCAGATGCTCCAATGCTTCTACAATGGAATTACAACATCTCATCCAAAATACATCAAAATAGACATGAAAAAGATCATGTCTCCAATCTTAGGAGAAGATAGGGCCATCTGCGAACAATTGAGATCCAAATTGTTGGCCATTTGGAGGAAGGAGCTAATTGCATCACCTGCTGCTTATGAACTAGTTGAGGGGTTGATCAAACAGAGCATCAAACTACTTAGAAAGAATTTAACCAAGGAGTAACTAACAAAGATTTGTGGAGATAGCAAGAATGAACTAAGGAGGAAAGGCCTATGCTTTGTATGCAAGGGAGTTTGGGCACTTGACCATTCATGTCCAGATAATAAGGAGGCAAAAAGGATAGCAAAATTAGAGACTTCTTCAAATCATGGGAATTCATCCATTGATGGGTTTGCTGGTTTTCAGGAGAGGACCTATGAAGGATCTGAGCAGTCAAATACAAATGGTGAACAACAACACAATGCTCTTCAAAGAAACTTGCAGGACAAGGTGATCAGTCAACTTGAAAAAGTACATGACGAAAGGAAGGATGCAATTCCTCCTGATGATGTGGTATTTGAATCTATAAATACAACGGAGGACATCCATAAAGAGTATGGGCAATCAGGTATAGACAACAGTACACTAGTACATCCATGTTTGACAACCAGAAAGGATGGACAACTCATCCTCACATGTGAAGAGGTCCAGGATGAATACACTCAAGGAGAATCAAATGAGGAGAGGATCACGCATCTTGAGGAAAGGATACTCACGGCCGAGGGCATATAACAGCTTGGGCCCTTTGGTGCGGACAACGATGGAGGGTTGAAATGGTACCATAACCCACAGGTCCCAGGATTTAGGTGGCATTGGGATCCGGGAGAATCCATTGGGGAAATGATTGGCCAAAGGATTGTTTGGGATCCAAGTATTGAAGGATCCATTCAGAATCATTCAACATGGAGGGCACATCGGATTGTATGGGATCCTGGTATCAATGTAAGAATACTTCTGTTGTGGATAGAAGTGGATCGCTTGAGGACAAGCAATCTTTGGGCGGGAGGATTTGTAATATTCCCTTTCTTGATCCCGTCAAAGTGGATATATTGACCCGTGGTTTTAACCCATGGTATTTCTTGATGGTATTTTCTCATGGTATTGACCCATGGTATTTCTTGTTGGTATTGACCCATCAAGCCTATAAAAGGGGAGAGAAGCTAGGCATTTGGGGCATTCTAGATTATTTATCTTATTATGTTTGGGTTGAGAACCTGGCCTGGCCAGTTCTATTATTGATCCCGGGACGAAAACCCCGCGGTAATGTTTATGTGGTGAATCCATTCAGGATTCATAATTGAGCTTCAATTTCTTATGTTTGTTATGTTGTGTGATGTGTTGATTTATTTAGAATTTTGATCTTTGGGATATTACAGATACCACAAAGGCCCAACCACTACACCAAAAGCTCGAACTATTAGTGAGGGCGGCATCCCAGTGTGTTAAGGGTGGGGTCTTAAGGCCCACCACAGCATCTCAAGATGGGGACCCTCGCGCAGTCCCCCAATTATGCAGACCCCGGCAACGTGGTAGGGCCCACTGGACCCTCAACAGGGAGGCTGCCCTAAATAGGGATATTACAGCCCACCACGCTCCACGAGTCTCGACCTCGAGACCTCGGCTTTGATACCACAAAGGCCCAACCACTACACCAAAAGCTCAAACTGTTAGTGAGGGCGGCATCCTAGTGTGTTAAGGGTGGGGTCTTAAGGCCAACCAGAGCATCTCAGGATGGGGACCCTCGCACAGTCCCCCAATTACGCAGACCCCAGCAACGTGGTAGGGCCCACTGGACCCTCAACAGGGAGGCTACCCTAAACAGGGCACAACAACTCCATTCTACATCACAGCACCTGCCCTCACACAGACCCCGGTGTGCACTTGGCTCTCTCCAATAATGCCGTTTCTTCCAAGGGAATTGCTCCACCCAAGGAAAGCTAGGTAAAATCAGTAGTAAGAGCTGCACAGCCTACTGCAACAACTCTGGGTGAAAAAGCTACTAAGTTGTGTAGGTTCGATGCAACCAATTTGTGTAGGTTTGAACTTCATCTAGGGCAGTTGGCTCCAGATCAAGAAAAATATCACTACTGATAACTGCCTCACCGAAAATTGTTACGAATGGATGCTTAAACAAAGGATTCTGTTTAAAGTTGGTTTTCGGTGGTGGATCGAATGGTCAAAATTTTATGAATTGTCTAACAATCAATCTAAGGGTGGAAAATAGTGTAGAGTGCTGCTTTAGGATAGTTGTTTTCAAATAATTACGCCTTACAGCGTAATTAACCATTATTTTGTGCATAAGCACCAGGAAGGCATTTTTTAAAAATAATAACAAAGTTAAACATTTTATGTAGTATAACATGCAATTAAGTCGAACCGTCCAGTATACAACACAAAATAATTTGTCTTTTTACCCACTAGAACATGTAACTTTTGCAAACTCTTGCAAATGAATTACCACAATGGACTTATCTTTCAAGCACAAGATAAAGACATTCTTGCCAAAGAATATCCTATTACTTATGTTATCTCTGTATATAATTTTTAGAAAATAATTCCATAAGATATTACCTTTGACAACAATTACACATTTCACCTTAAAAAGGGAAATCTCACTTCTTATATCTTCCCATGAAATATCTTCTCATATATTTATTTCATCTTGATATGAGAATAAATTGGAAAATAAGTCAAGTAAATAATCAATGGTGAATTTGATTCAGTCACATCCCAATAAGCTAATGAAATACCCTTTTCTTTCATATATATAACTCATCCTAAAAAATTGAGCAAAATAATTATTACTCTTTACTATTTTCCCATAATTCGAAGAAAATATATATGATATATATATATATTTTTATATATACACTTCTTTCCAGGAAAATGTATTCATTAATAACCATGCAAATCCATACAAGTTTTCTCAAGATAAAACGTAATGGACATACTTACCTTTGAACAACGCTCTTAATAAGAACTTATATTATGCCATAATACTGCATAGGAATTCCCACGACTGTCATAGTTGTATCAACAAAGGAACAAAGGTGGCCACGATGTGGCATCGATGCCTCGAGTGGATCAACACACACTCTTTACTCTTTTCTTTTAAACACGTTGGTCTCCTTTCAATTTTCACACTCCCTTCCCTCTCAGTGATTGCAAAAAATAATAATATATATCTTGTAATGGAATATGTGTAACCATTTTCTTGAAAAAGAAGATATGTTAGTTTCTAACTAAATCATAACCCTAACGAACTCATGAATTAGTTTCTTGAAAGCCAAATTCATGGTAACTACATGATAATTAAAATAGTTCCGTAAAAATTGTGAATGCCAACGGTTTTACTAGGGTGTTACTCCCAAAGTCAATCTATAAGTAGTTGATTCCTATGTTATGAATTGGAATTGTGTATTGTGTATGTCTGAGTCATCATTTGTAGAATTAAGTGTTCTATGTACTATATATTGTAACTGTTGTGATTAATAAAACAAGTGGTTGTTGTGTGCAACCATTGTCTCTAACTCTCTTCAAATTTTTATAAATTTGATCTCTCTTGGCTCATGTACTTAAGATGGATCTATATTGGTTAGGTAAAAGAACCTAAAGAAAATTTTATGCAAAAATTCAAATTATTTTCAATAATTTGAAATTACATTTTAATAGGAGTGTATATAAAAAGTTTCAATTACATTTTAATAGGAGTGTATAGAAAGTGTTTCAAGTAAAAAGTGATTTTTTCTATTTTCAACTTATTCAAAATCACATAAATCCTTTCATTTGACTTTCTAAAATAATTCAACTTCATAATTTTAATTGTTATGGTATTTTATTTTAAAACTTTAAATTAATATTATATTTATATATTTTTATAATAACAATTTTTTTTTTTTAATTTTTGTACAACCCACCCTACAACCTTGAAGGTTCATTCTACAACCCACCCAATATGACAACATAGGTAAGTTCGTCCCTCCATTCCTCTCCCTTTAAAATTAAAATTATGTTCGAAACAGAAAAGTAATGTGCACTATAATTTTAAAAGATGAATATACTCTAAAGTAATTAAAAGTAAAAAAAAATGTGTGAATGAGATATTTAAATCTTATATTTTTCAAAAATATTTTAACAAAGCATTTAAATAAACAATTTGAAGATTTATGTTAACTAATTTATGTAGAAATCTGTGTTGGAAGTAATGCTTCCATGTCTTATGTAAGTGTCATTGTGATTCCCGAGGTGTCAATGTATAAGTTGTTGATTCCTATTTTATGAATTGGAATTGTGTATTGTGTCATGTCTAAGTCATCATTTGTAGAATTCAATGTTCCATGTACTATATATTGTAACTGTTGTGATTAATAAAACAACAGTGTGTGGTTTTTGTGTGCAACTATTGTCTCTAGCTCTCTTCAAATTTCTTAAAATTTGATCTCTCTTGGCTAATGTACTTAAGATGGATCTATGTTGGTTAGGCAAAAGAACCTAAAGGAAATTTTATGCAAAAATCCAAATTCTACACCTCGAGTCAATTTAGTCCTTCCAAGAACTATTGATATTTCCATATTCTCTTCATGGTTTTAGTGAACTTATGGTTTTTCTACTTCACTTGAAATTTGAAATTTATGAATGTTGTAGCAAAATATTTTTCATAATCAAATCTCCGTTAGTAAACATTTTTGTATATATTTAGTTAGAAAATAGATATTTAAGATAGAAAAAATTAGTTTAAAAAAAAAAAAAATACATAACATTTTAAACTTATATATATATATATATATATATATATATATATATATATATATATATATATATATATATATATATCAATTTAATGTTACATATAATAGCATCAAGATAGGTTGATACTTTTCTAAAAAAATTTAAACTCAATTTATATTTTTGACTATATTTTATCATGATAAATTGTTTTTCCACAGTTAATCTGTGTTTTGATTTGTACTATTTATTTATTTAATATTAATTTAAATTTATTTGAAAATAAATATAGATAATAATTTTTAATTTAAGTTTTTTTAAATATATTCTTATTTAAAATACCATATAAATTTTAATTTTATATTTCTACTATTTGGTTCTTTTAATTTTATTATAAATTTAAAATTAAAATAAATTAAATTTTAAAAATATGTTTTATATATTAAGCTTCTCTCAAAAAAATGCTTTGTATATTAGGTGAAACATTATTTTAAGTTAAATACATAATTTTGAATCAAAATTTAACAATTTCTTGTTTGTTAAAGTATTGTTATTTGTGGAATTAACCTATGATTACATAATTTTGAATCACAATTTAACTATTTCTTGTTTGTTAAAGTATTGTTATTTGTGGAATTAACCTATGATTTGAATTAGTTGTTCCCTTCCCCTAGGTTACCACAGAAGCGATGA
This sequence comes from Pinus albicaulis, assembly GCA_034641835.2. Lineage (NCBI taxonomy): Eukaryota > Viridiplantae > Streptophyta > Pinopsida > Pinales > Pinaceae > Pinus > Pinus albicaulis. Next base: position 788,383,973 of record CM076583.1, read on the forward strand.
TCGTTATATTTCATTATTTATATCTTAACACATTCAATATTACTCATAGTCTTCATTACCAGTGCAACTACTCTATTTTGTTTTAAATGAAAATCACAAGTTTTCCAATATGATGTTATATTTTACTCATTTTTAAATTAGTTATTTTACTTGTTTTCAATACTAATTTAATGTGTAGTATTATTAATAGACAAAAATAATTTTTTCACATTATTTTTTGTTAATTTTAACTAAAATTTGGTAAAGATATTTAAAAGCTTGAGTTTAATTTGTTTAATATCTCAAATTCTAGTGTCTCGGGGTTTGAATCTATTTATACATTCAAAAATATATTTTAAACAAAAAAAATCATAATCTTGTTAGAAACTGAATCTCCAAATTCTAGTGAAAATGCCATTTCATCTGTAAGTTAAACTCTACCCTAATTTTATATGATTTACAACTCAAGGTAAAGATAAGGCCAAACTTAATTTATAATTTTACGTTGGAAATATACTCCTTTTAATTCTTATATTGCTAATTTCTATATTTATAATTTTTTTTTATATAGTTTGTGTGGCTTTAAAGAAGTTTCAATTTTCTCTCTCTCTCTCTCCCCACCTCTCTCTCTCTCTCTCTCTCTCTCTCCCTCTCTCCCCCCTTCTCTCTCTCTCTCTCTCTCTCTCGCTCTCTCTCTCCCTCTTACCCCATCTCTCCTCCCCTCTCCATCTCTCCCCTCCCGCCCTCCCCCCCCCCTTCTCTCTCTCTCCCCCCCCCCCCCCCCCTTCTCTTTCTCTCCCCCCCCCCCCCCCTCCCCTTCTCTCTCTCTCTCTCTCTTTCTCACACACACACTCTCTCCCCCTCTCTCTATCCTCTCTTGTCCCTCTCTCTGTCCCCTCCTCTCTCTCTCTCTCTCTGTCCCACACACACTCTCTCTCTTGGCATCTCTCTCTCTCCCCCTCATTATTATCATTATCATTAAACGATTATTATATCATTTCACATGTACAATACACATCATGTAGCAAACAAAAACATGTTATCAATTAAAAATAAAAAATCATCATATTATCTAAAAAGACACAATCATTATATCATCAAAGAAACAATAGACATATTATTATCATATAAAATATACAAAAGAAGAAAACACATACATAAACACATAGACATTAGACATGCAAAACATTTCAACCTTATATTATATTTCACTATGATTATTTCATCTAATTATCATAAGCACATCATGATATGACATAAACAAACAAAAATGACTTTCATTTAAAAGGATGTAGAAAATACACCATACAACAACACATAGACATTATAACTAAGAAGATAGATACAAATTTGGATTATGGACGAATAATAGAGAATAGAAATCTAAAAACACTATGACCTAGTATCGAAGAAAAAGACCTAGTAAAAATAAAGATAAAAAATTGTAAAGCATAAAAATCTAAAAACATCATATCTTAAGGCTAAACAAATACGGAAGGATGGATGAAATACATTAGAGAATTTTACTACAATATATGGAAACAAAACCAAAGAATAAAACATCAATATAAAATAAATATAACAGTGTTACTTATAGGTTAAGTGTTTAAAAAAAATCCAATAAGTTAATTATTTAATGATATAAAACAAAATCATGGAAAATTGAGTATACGGCAAGAAAGATAAACGTGAAAGACAACGTACGATTTGTGGGATGAACAACAAATACAAAATACAGAGCTGGTTTGGGATGTGCGAGAGAGTATTAATGAGCGTTTTGAAAATGAGAAACAGGCTCATGGGATTGGGTAGCCAGAACAGAAAAAAGCAATTAAAGATTAAAGGACATAGTGGAAAAGTAAAAATTAAAAAGAATTAATGTGGTTGGGTAGCCAGAACAGAACATAGCAATTAAAGAACATAGTACATAAGAGATGAGATTAATGCGATTAGGGATCGAGCATAAATATTAGGGCAGGAAGAGACGTAGTTCAGAGATGAACTCTGGAAGACTCATCCAATGACTAATCCAAAGGTATAACCTTCACATATAAAATCATGATCAGGGCAAGAAACAGGTGACCTCGTTATTTTGAGATCAGGGCAAGAAGATCGAAAGAAAGGTAAACGAGATCAGGTCAGGGCAAGAGGATTGAAAAAAAATTAAACCAGATATAACATTCACATATATAAAATCGAAAGAAAAAGTAAAAGTTAAAAAGAAAATCGAAAGAAAAGTGAAAATTAAAAAGAATTAATGGGATTAAGTAGCGAGAGCAGAACAGAGCAATTAAAGATTAAAGATCAAAGGACATAGTCGATAAGAGATTAGCGATCAAGCATAAAGATTAGGCCAAGCAGAAACTAAAGGAGGAGACAGAGATGAAATCCGGAAGACTCATCCAATCACTAATCACGTCAAAACAGGGTGAGGGGAAGGTCAATCGCAGGAATGACAGAATCATGCGCTTTGAGAAGAAAATTGAAAATTCAATTCTACTTTAAACTGAAGAATACAACATAAATACAAGAAACACATACCTGCAACAAATACTTTCTGGTTCCTCCTCCTCTCAATTGATGTAAATACCTCACACAACGTCTTTCATTCGTCCATGCATCCATCCCTTCTCGTTGATGGTCAATTCAGTCATCTCGTCCATGCATCCATCCCTTCTCGTTGATGGTCAATTCAGTCATCTCTATCAAAAGCGACAGACCAAGACCCACGAGATAAAACACTTGCAGTCACCATTACAGGAAACATTGACATTATACAGTTACGGAGAAAACACTTCCAATGCACGTACAACAAAAATCGCTGCAAATACAAATACATACAGATGATAGAAGAAGAAGAGGAGGATGTACAGATAATAGAAGAAGAGGAGGATGATAGAAAAGAAAGAGGATGAACTTGGAAGATACAGATGATAGAAGAAAACGAGAATGAAATTGAAACTATTCGTTGACAAGCAGTCTTATATATATAGATTCCCTCAAGAAAAAGCTTGATGGACCGTTAAAAGGAGCGGATCACATCTTACCAGCACAACGTCTATAACCAAAAAAAAGCTTGAGATGCTTTTCAAGAAATTATTTTTCCACATCATCGGTTCAAACCAGTTGGGTTTTCTTAAATTTAAAAAAATCTTGAGATGCTTTTCAAGAAATTCTTTTTCCACATCCACGTCATCTCGTTCAAACCAGTTGGGTTTTCTTAAATTTAAATTTTGAATGTTGATGCTTGAATTTGAATTTAAGGTATAATCTTTGATATTCTTTAATAATAAGTACTTTATTAATCTTGGCGCAGCCCCTTTTGGTTCTCTGCATTCTGGTGTCAGCAATTACGTGTGCGTCCTTCCAATCAGAGCGTTGTTTATGCCATCAATTTCGATGATGCATTCAAATGCAGTAACTCCGGGAGACGATTCATGCATGGGAGATCCAGGAGTGCCGATGTCTTCGTGGGTTTAGAAATTCCGCAATTTAAGTGTAATTAATATTTGTGAAAGATTGGTTAATTGGGTGAATTAAAAAACAATTGAATTACATAAAATAAAACACAAAGCTAGTAATCCCATAAATATCATTCATTTACTGTAATTGCAATAATTTACAGTAGTTACGATCCCACGTGGGAGAGTGAACTAGAATGGACTCGAGTGGCTTCTGTTCTATTCCTAAATTATATTTATTCTTTACAAATATATATCTTATTTTGTTTTAGTTGAAGTGGAATCACGATCGCAATCACAATAAGAATGTATGGTTTCTTTTTTAATTAAATGAATGTATGGTTTTTTTTTTAAATTAAATGGTTCTTAAATTATATTTATTCTTTAATCATATATATCTTATTTTATTTTAGTTGTAAGTAGAAATGTAATTTTTTTTCTTCTAATTAATTAGTTTTTTTTAAGAAATATAGAGAATTGTAGATGAAATAATAATTATGATAAATGTTTATTAAAATAAAATTTGATTGAAACTTCAAATAGGTGTTTTGAAATTTTTAATTTTTAATATAAAGTAAGAGGTTAAGAAAATTCAAATTATTGTCAATAATTTGAAATCACATTTTAATAGGAGTGTATAGAAAGCGTTTCAAGTGAAAAGTGATTTTTTCTATTTTCAACTTATTCAAAATCACACAAATCGTTTCATTTGACTTTCTAAAATAATTCAACTTCATATTGTACAACCCACCCTACAACCGTGAAGGCTCATTCTACAACCCACCCAATATGACAACATGTGTAAGTTGGTCTCTTTGTTTAAAATTAAAATTATATTCTAAACAGAAAATTAATGTGCACTATAATTTAAAAAAATGAATATACTCTAAAGTACTTAAAAGTAAAAAAATGTGTGAATAAGATGTTTAAATCTTATATTTTTCAAAAATATTTTAACTAAAGATTTAAATAAACTATTTGAATATTTATGTTAACTAATTTATGTAGAAATTTGTGTTGGAAGTAATGCTTCCATGTCATATGTACGAGTTATTGTGAGTCCCAATGTAACATATATCAATTACTTCACATGGAAATACAAGGAGTTAAATTTTTTTATACAAGTTACCCATGGGTAACCATTCAAATCACTATTAAATATTTCTTACACATCATTAGTTAGAATGTTCACCAGTTCATAGTGTAACCTTAGTTTGAGAATGGTAGATTGCTTAACCATTAAGGACCTCTATTGTAGTACATTAACATAAAACTGTATGATGTAACCTTGCATTCATTTCATCATTCTTGTAATCATCACATGCTTGAAATTATGAACATCACAACAAGAACATAATCAACATCATCAAGTTGACACAATAATCAATCACATCATTGTACACCAATATACCCTGGAAAACCACGTAGGGTGAAAACTAGCAAACATTTAATTTTATTATTAAACGCTCATGAGGGTGATCAACCCTCACTCAATGGCTTATAAGGGAGACCATCCCTTAACCATTGTTATAATTATTTACAAAGAAATATACAAATATCTAGCTTAAAGCCATTACAATAATTATGATAGCATTTACCCACTAATATTCATAACTTCATATCTTGGTGGCATGGATGTACCTACAATGTACCATCATACAATGGACCATCCTGTAGCTCACAGGCATCTGCATGAACCATTAATTATTTACCTGCCACCATGTTAAGCATAATTCATTGATGTCATCAACAAGCTTTTATAGCATGATTAGATAAAGCCTTATTCAAGAAATAATCAATATTTAAGTGATCCTTTAACACTTATTCTTGTGCATACCTGAAATGTGAATACAACAACACAACATGCTTTGCTTATAGTTTCCAAAAGAGTCTTTCTAAAGGAATTATTAACACAAGAGAGCATGTAAACACATTTTTTCTTTTTATGTAAAAACTAATGCAACTAAAGCATACAAATACATGTCTTCTTTTTCATTTATTATACTAACAATCTTTCCCAATGTAGTCTAACACAACATGCTATCTTTTCCACATACAAATTTGTATATTCTTATCAACAAAATCAATTACAAATATTGCATGCATATGCATGATATTATTCCAATTGCAACTACATAATAGTTATGATAGTATAAAGTACTTGCATATAAGTTTTCCTAAGGACACATGATAAGTCAATGTTTCTTCTATCCATGAGAAGAACATATCTCTATAACAAAATGGCTATTATTTGCGCATAGAGATCTTATCATAATAGGTTCCCTTCTTGAAATTACAGCTCATTAACTATTCTTTTGATGTAAAGATACACATAATTATTTTTCAAAAGGAAGTTAATATAACTTTGTTTCTTTATGTAGTTCTCATGCTTCCTTTTCACCAAATTATGACAGAAAACCAACTTTTATGCACAAAAATAAGAAATCATAATCAAGGTTAACTTAACCTTTAATACTCCTAAATCAAGAAGTTCACATAATTTATCAAGCGATGTAATCTTTTCAGGAGGTGACCCTTTTCAAAAAAGTACCATAACTAGCAATTGCACCATATGTTGCAAAATGTAATCTTTTAAAGAGGTGACCCTTTTCAAAAAAGTACCATAACTAGCAATTGCACCATATGTTGCAAAGGAAACACCGTAAGGTTGTGGTACATGAAATAATAACATATAAGAAATATAAGAAAGAAGAGGTAGTAAGAACTTTATCGAGCTGCTTTCTCGGCTCTAACTAATCCTCCAGAATAAGGAGTGGAGAGTTATGTGCTAAAACATAAACATAAAAGGCATCAGTAATTTGAAAACATAAACATAAAAGACATCACTAATGTGTCTCACTTGAAATTGTTTTATTTTTACAATATTTTTTTACTTTCACTTAAAACTGAATTATCTTTCCATATCCCAATAATACATTAAGTTTGGTAGAATTATTTATCTTAGAGCTATTTTTATTTCTAGACATTTTGTTACTATATCCACTACCTAAAAAACATACTACACTAAACACATTGTTATGAAGTTCCCCACCTCCATTTTATTTGTAAAAGGAAACTTATTGTTTTAGTTTTTCTATAAATTACATTTATAATGACCAAATTTCTTTGAATCTTGTGATTTTCCATTTATTGCACCTATATCACAACTATTTTTTCCACTTCCACCAAAATATTTCTCAATCATTTTTTAGTCTTATCCATGTGTAAACATTCTCATTTAATGAGCTTAATATTGGTCCTTCCCTTAATTTGTTTTTTGGTTCATGATGTCCATATAAATTTAATGAAATATGTCACATAGTATTTGATTTTTTTTTTCAAGTAAAAGTTCTGAGCCTTTTCTTAGAAATTTCATTTTAATTATTTTTATCTTATATATCTTTTGATATGCTTATATATTTTATACTATATCTATTATTTTTTTCTTTTTAATTTTGGTTCATGATGCCCATATAAATTTAATGAAATATGTTTGCATAGTATTTGAATTTTTCAAGTAAAAGTTGATCCTTTTCTTAGAAATTTCATTTTAATTATTTTTATCTTATATATTTTTTGATATGCTTATATATTTTATACTATATCTATAATTTTTTGTTTTTTTACAACAGTTATTCTAAAAATAGAATCACACTATATTTGTTGAATGAAAAAGGAGCTCCTGAGTACTTTCCTTTTTCTCATATTACCTGAATTAACATCCTTAAGATTTTGTCCTAACTATAAGGAACATAACCATGAGTTAAATTTATCAAATAATATTCTCCCAAATCCCATAATGCTTGAGAAGCACATAATAGTTTCATTTTTAGGTTTCAAAATCCTTAATTCTCATATGTAGAGAATGATATTTGAGGTGGCTGAAATTTACTTTGAATTTGGAAAAATTAACTTCCTTAAGCTTTTGTCCTAACTATAAGGAACATAACCATGAGTTAAATCTTGAGAAGAACATAATAGTTTCATTTTTAGGTTTCAAAATCCTTAATTCCCATATTAAATTTTTCGAATAAAATTCTGGAAAATCCCATAATGCTTGAGAAGCACATAATAGTTTCATTTTTAGGTTTCAAAATCCTTAATTCTCATATTTAGAGAACCATATTTGAGGTTGCTGGAATTTACTTTGAATTTGAAAAGATGTTAGAAACCAACTTCTTGACAAACTGAAGGTGCCATCCCCAGTACTAAGAGAGATGTCTTTAAGACATAGATGAAAAACTGATAGTGATGTATTTAAGACATAAATGAGAATATGGTACTATGTGAAATTCCATGGTCAATGCCATTTCACTCTTTAGTTAAGACAGAAAGACAACTTCCCTCTCTCCCTTTGAGTGGTATTATCTGTAAAGTGCTTACTCTCTAGACTTAAAACCTGGAATGGTAGAATTTTCCACCTACTTTCCTATATTCATTTTAATGACAGAAGAACACATAAATATTAAAACACTTAATAAACTCTTTTCACTATAACTCCATTACAGATACCTGAACACAATTTTCAGCATGTCAACAACCCTAGCCAAAGGAAGATTACGGATGCACTGAAGTGTCATGGACTGTACTCCAGAATAATCGAGCTCAACTCCTAGCTGGAAAAAACCCAGATTAAGTTGTTCAATTATTCCCCCCATGCTGGCTTGCATTCACTCTTTTGCACGACCATTAAAAATAGCGGATACTTTAGCTTTGCATCACGTAACAGTCTAGGAGATGATAGTTCCAATCCTTCTGCTTTAGAAATCTCTCAAAGCTACCAAATTCCCCTTGACACATCACCTCAATTGTGCATCTATGGATTTGGCCCTGCTACACGAAATAAACAGGTGAAGTCTTCGTCGACCTACATCGCTTTTATGCTTTATGTCACCAGTCACTTTTCTGATTCCACACTGCCAAGAAAGCACCTATCATAAAAATTTTAAAAATTGTATGATTCGATTCAATTATTCTATAAATTTCAATGCCGAATGGTTAGATCCAAAAATATTTTATATATTCAAAGCATAGGAGCTTCAATTTTTATTATCTTTGAGAGAATTTTGTATGAGAAATTTTTCTTGAAAAAGAGTGGAAGCCATGTATCCTCAAAGTAGCTTCAAGAATCCGTATTACAGAAACCCTAGGCAGCAATCCCTCGGAGGAATTAGTCCAGTTCCAATCCAATCTCGGCCTCAGGCGCCAAAAACACCCGAGCCCAAAAGAGAGGAGAAACAAGCTCCACAAGCGGCCAAGAAGGCCGAAGAACCTGCAAGAGACAATACTTGGGACATTAGACCTGATCAGCAGCTTGCTAGACAATAGTGATTTTAGGCCCAGCCTTAGGTGCCCAAGCCCCCACAGCTCCAACCTAAGGTGTCAAAACCCCAAGCCCAGCACCAGCCCCTGCAGCTCCAATGTGAGGTGCCCAAACCCTAGCCCTAGCCCCAGCGCTTACATCTCGAACCTGAGGTGCCCAAGTCCCAGCGGAAGGAAGATCCCAAGAAAGCTAAGCAAAAGTTCCCAGAGGAATCCAGTGCTTCTTCTCCTTTTCCTAAGGAGCAGATTCAATCATTTTCTTTGCTCTCTGACGTTGATAGCATATTTGGGTAGATGATAGTTCCTACAGATAATATATCATAATAGATCATTGGTGCTCAGGGGTTCCCAACCGACTAGGAAACAAAAATGTCTTTAGCAAGGAATCAAAGACGACATATCGAATCTCACTCGCAGGCTATCCGAGCTCCATGGCCAATAGAGCCTCAAATCTAATGGAGACCAGAAGCTGCAGGATTTGGGTGTGAGGGTTATCACTCTGGCTGGGGAAAACTGGAGAGCTACCATGGATTTGGGTTCTGAATCCAGAAAGAACGACATGCTTGAAATTCAGAGAGTGAATTACAAGCCCAATGGGGCTAATAAAAATGAGGAAATCCCTGATGAAAATCATCGTCACAAGGTAGCTAGCCCTATCAATACCTTTGGGAATAGCAACATACAGGTTGCCAACAACTCCATTCTATATCACAGCACTTGCCCTCACATAGACCCCGGTGTGCACTTGGCTCTCTCCAATAATCCTGTTTCTTCCAAGGGAATTGCACCACCCAAGGAAAGCTAGGGAAAATCAGTAGTAAGAGCTGCACAGCCTACTGCAACAACTCTGGGTGAAAAAGCTGCTAAGTTGTGCAGGTTCGACGCAACCAATTTTTGTAGGTTTGAACTTCATCTAGGGCAGTTGGCTCCAGATCAATAAAAATAGCACTACTGATAAGTGCCTCACCGAAAATTGTTATGAATGGATGCTTAAATAAAGGATTATGTTTAAAGTTGGTTTTCGGTGGTGGATCGAATGGTCAAAATTTTATGAATTGTCTAACAATCAATCTAAGGGTGGAAAACGGTGTAGAGTGGCACTTTAGGAGAGTTGTTTTCAAATAATTATGCCTTACAGAGTAATTAACCCTAATTTTGTGCATAAGCACTAGGAAGGCATTTTTTAAAAATAATAGCAAAGTTAAACATTTTATGTAGTATAACATGCAATTAAGTCAAACTGTCCAGTATACAACACAAAATAACTTGTCTTTTTACCCACCAGAACATGTAACTTCTGCAAACTCTTGCAAATGAATTAACACAATGGGCTTATCTTTCAAGCACAAGATAAAGACATTCTTTCCAAAGAAGATCCTATTACTTATGTTATCTCTGTATATAATTTTTAGAAAGTAATTCCATAAGATATTACCTTTGACAACAATTACACATTTCACCTTAAAAAGGGAAATCCCACTTCTTATATCTTCCCATGAAATATCTTCTCATATATTTATTTCATCTTGGTATGAGAATAAATTGTAAAATAAGTCAGGTAAATAATCAATGGTGAATTTGTTTCAGTCACATCCCAATAAGCTAATGAAATACCCTTTTCTTTCATGTATATAACTCATCCTAAAAAAATGAGCAAAATAATTATTACTCTTTACTATTTTCCCATAATTAGAGGAAAATATATATGATATATATATATTTTTTTATATACACTTCTTTCCAAGAAAATGTATTCATTAATAACCATGCAAATCCATACAATTTTTCTCAAGATAAAACGTAATGGACATGCTTACCTTTGAAGAACGCTCTTAATAAGAACTTCTATAATGCCATAATACTGCATAGCAACTCCCACGGCTGTCATAGTTGTATTAACAAAGGAACAAAGGTGGCCATGATGTGGTATCAATGCCTCGAGTGGATCAACACACACTCTTTACTCTTTTCTTTTAAACACGTTGGTCTCCTTTCCATTTTCACACTCCCTTCCCTCCCAGTGAATGCAGAAAATAATAGTATATATCTTGTAATGGAATATGTGTAACCATTTTCTTGAAAGAGATGATAGGTTAGTTTCTAACTAAATCATAATCCAAACGAACTCATGAATTAGTTTCTTGAAAGCCAAATTCAAGGTAACTACATGATAATTAAAATAGTTCCGTAAAAATTGTGAATGCCAATGGTTTTACAAGGATGTTTGTAACATACCCCGATAACCTCGCAGGAAAAATGC
>CM076583.1:788395094-788669841 GCA_034641835.2 Pinus albicaulis
TGAAAAGAAAAACAAATGCCATCACAAATCAATTAAAGGCTCAGACCATAAATAAATGGTTTAAGAAACAAAAAGAAAACTGGCTCCAAAAATTTTTTTTCTCACTGAAAAGACAGTCAAAGGAAAGAAATAAAAAGTGGAGTTAGAACTTTCCAAAAGTGGGCTTTTGTTCCAAATTATTTCAAAAAACAGGGATATAAATACCCCCAATGGCCTTTTTCCATTCATTTCATCTTTAGCAAAGAGGAGGAGGGATTTTGATTTTTTTGAAGAAGCAGTCTCGGGCAGAAAAATAGAGACGCTGCGCGCCTGTAGACTGGCGTTGCACGCTTGTAGACACGCAAAGTGCGATTTGTAATGGGACGTTGCACGCCTAAAAATCAGTGTTGCGTGTTCTGTCAACCGCCCGACGTGCAGACCCTGCCACCTGACAGCGCCCAGGCTATCGCCCGACACCGCGTGCAGAGGCCACCTAGCCCGACAGTGCTGCGCGCCCAACACTGCCATCATCGCACCTCTACGTGTAGAGGCCGCTTGGGCCGAGGGTGTTGCATGCCCAGTATAGTGCTCGTCGCAACACCGCGTGCAGAGGTCACCTGGGCAGACACTGCACGCCTGAAGGAAAAAGCATAGCACCACCTTGAAATTCACAGAAAAGGCCGAAATTTCTTGTTTTCACCCATAATTGGTTTCTCATCACGAGGAAGAGTTTCTAAGAGGTATTTTCCATTATTTTACATCTCCCCATCAGGTTTTTGAGTTATGAAAGCGCCAATTAAGGCTAATATTGTGTCTAAAACAGTTTGAGGGAAAAATTTGAATACAAGTGTAACCTATTCTCTGTTGATCATCTAGCATTTTTTAGAGGTCCTAAGTCTCCTGAAAGCATCTTTCCTCTGCACTTCATCTACAAAGATGTTTTCTGTTTTAGAAAATCGAAAGAAAGGGAAAAGTAATCACCATGTCTCAAGAAGACAGTGATGAGCCTCAAAGACCAAGAAGACAGGCCAAAAAAGGAGGCAGGCCCAACAGATTCGAACCTACAGAAACCAAAGATCTGATTGCCTCACCTTCTGTCTTGGCTTATTTCCAAGAATTAGGATGTTTGGAGTTCTGCAACAAGGTACAAGAAATCAAAAGCCATCCTAAATTGACTGAGTTATTTGCCTCAAGACTTCACGGGCATAATATTCATCTGGCAGGGTTAATTTTGAGTTGACCCCTAAAGCTGTCTCTAAAGCCACTAGGATCCCTTGCATAGGGGAGAAATGGTTTAAACAAACACATCTTGACTTGATCCATTATCATCCTTTTCTAAAGCCTAGCTGTCAAGCTGCATGTAAAGCCATTTTTCCTTTTTCCCATCTACTGGAAAAGTATGCCCTCCTTATGAAGATTGTCATGAAATACTTTACCTGTGAGGGTCTCTTTTCCCAAATCTATTCCTATCATATTATAATCCTCATGCACTTCACCAGGACCAAACTGTTGAACTTACTTTATTTCCTTTGCAAAAGCATTGAAAAGATGTCCACCATCATGAAAAAGAAGCCTCCAGCTCAGCAAATGGCAAGCCTATTTCATCATTCTCTTGTCAAAATCATTATAACTCACCAACTGGAGCAATAAGGTGTTCCTTGAGAAGCCTTTATCACCCATGATGAATTTACCTCTTCATCCTCCATCCCATTGCAAAATGTGCCATCCTCTTCTCAAAATATTTCTCATACTCCTTGATTTCCCTCCACTGACTATGTTTCACTTTCCTCCCATGAATCACTCTCCCAAGCAAACATTCTTCAAACAACTTCTCCAAACAGAAGTAATCCTGAAGAAAGCAGTGGTAGCCCTAAAAGAAGCACTGCTGATCCGGAAGAAAGCAGTGATGATCAAAGTGAGGAAAAGTATGAGGAAGATGAGAGTGAGGAAGAAAGTAGTGATAATCAAAAGGAAGATGAAGGTGAGGAAAAGTATGAGGAAGATGAGAGTGAGGAAGAAAGTAGTGATAATCAAAAGGAAGATGAAAGTGAGGAGGATGAGAGTGAGGAAGATGAGAGCGAGAAAAAAGATAATGAAAGTAAAGAAGGAGGAAATGGCCTTGAAGAAAGCGGCAGAGGCCCTAAAGAAAATATTGATGATCACAATAATGAAGACAAGGGAGATGATACAAACAGTAAGGGGAAAGATGATGAAAACCTTGAAGAAAAGTGTACTAATAATGAAAAAAACAACAGAGAAAATGAAGACAGCAAAGGGGAAGATGAAAAAAATAGCAGAGAAAATGAAGATAGCAAAGGGAAGCACAGTAAAAACAACAAAGGCACTATCAACCAAGTACAAAATAGCAGAAACAACAACATAGATAGAAACAGGAAGCAAGAGGAAGACAATCACAGCAAAGAGGAAATTGATGAGGATAGTTTTTAGAGATAGTTTTTAGAGATAGTTTTTAGAGTGGTCTTAAATACACAAGGAAATGATGGAAAAAGTCTTAATGATGTAAACAGTCAAAACAACAATAAAAAGGGTAAAGGCATGGACAGTCATGAAGATGAAAGAGTATCATACTTGGGCGCCTCCCACCAAGTAGAAACATAGCATAACCCTTTTGAAGGTACTCTTGGTGATAAGAGCATAAAAAATGTTGAAATTTCTAATCAAGAGGTTTTCCCACAACAAAGTGACAAAGAAATGCCCACAGAAAACATTTTTGAAGGAAAATATAGTACTAGGGCTATAAGTGACCAAATTGAACAAGCCCAGTTTGCGACACCTCTCATCATCCCTCATCAGAAAGGTGAGAAGCATGTGCTTGCTGCCTCCCAAAGGCAAGGGGCCATGCACTCCTCCTCAAAGCAAGTAAAAGGTAAAATCACCAAAATAGTGAGAGATAAAGTCACTCAAGCAGTGAAAAGCAATGTCACCATGGCATTGAGGAGCAGAGGTAAACTGCCAAAGAAAGGCAAGGATAAGAAGCCCATGAAGGACAAAGGCAAGAAGGCCATGGAAGAGAAAGAAAGCAGCCATGAAAAAGAGAGGGAATTTGAACTCATCCACATTGACAGTGACGAGGACAGTGAAACAAGGATTCTTAACTCCCTCTTACAAGACTGGGATGCACAAGTTAGAGATTTGGTGATTGATTTGGAAAGATCAAAACATATCATTCATTTCCTACAAACAAAAAACGCGCAAATGAGTGGCCAACTTGCCATTTATGAAGCCCAAGCATGCAAGTATGAAAGAGAGAGTCAGAAATCACAAGTGAAGCTAGAAGATTACATGGGTGACTATGAAGAAGATGATGAAGAAGAAGGGCCAGCTAGGAAGAGGCCTATGACTATGGGTCTTAGGAGAGCATTAGAAAAACTGAGAGAAGAAGAATCATCATGAATGCAGCAATTCCATCTCACTGAGCTCCTAGCCTTGGAAATTGAAAATGACAAAGAATCATGGCTAGAAAGGGAAAACCTGCATTTAGAGGCCAAATTGGAGAAAGCAAACAAGGATTTATGCTTACAAAGAAAGATTACTCAGCATTACAAAAAGCTAAATCAGTTTGCTAGGAAAAAGCTCACAGCTGCCCAGAGGAGGCGCTTGATGCGAAAATATGGTAAAGACCAAGCTAGGATTAGAATTTTGGCCCAAGCTTCACTACAAGTTTCTAAAGACCCTTGAGGGATCCACTAACCAAATTTGGGCAAAATTGTACACCTTTTTGTTTTTTGTGAATTTTCAAGCCTAGGAGCGTAGCACCCCAGACGCTGTGTTTTTTCTCAGAGCATTTTCAGTAGGAAAAGTTTACATTTTTAGATTCCTTGGCACTAGGGGAGTATGCTCATTAATTTTCAGCTCATTTGGATTTGTTTTGGTCCCTCAAAAGGCCCAAAAACAACCTTTTTTCACCTTTCTGCCACTGTTTTTGAGCAGGTGCTGCGCCCCTAGGTTTCTGAACCTTTTCCAAAATTTGAGAATCTTCTAGAGATCGTATTGGAAAAAATAAAGTATATTTGGAGAGTAGACATCCATATCTTTCCAACAGGCCATCATGGAGCCTTTTTCGACTTTGGGAAGGCCTCCAAAACCTTGCTGCAAAAAGGCCTTTTTTGGTGTTGTGCGCTTGGAAATCCTGCTAAAAAAGAGACAGTTTTCTGCATTCCTGTGTGAGGACAAGGAAAATGTGCATTAGACAAGTTTATCATGTATGTCAGAGCCTAAAAGTCAATATTTTGGCTATTTTGGTCCGAAAAGGATATTTTGAAGAGATATTTTGTGCCTTGGACTATGTAAGGCCTCAAGGGCAGTTTTAGATATTTTGCTTTGGCCAATGGCCTTCTAGCTGCTCTAGTAAGTTTTTTCTCCTCTTGGCTTATATAAACCATGAGGATTCATTGTAAAAGCAGGCATAACTTGACATGTTAAGAGCAATACATAGTTTTATGATCTTGAAGAAAATACTAGTTTTATGAAGTGGATGAATGTCTTGCTTGGCTTGATGGTGGAGGAGCATTGTGTGCAGGATTCCATAGCTTGGTGAATGGTGATGTTTCCCTGATTTGTTTATGTCTTCTTGTTTCCATTAATGTTTCATACTTATTATTTTCTGTAGATCAGAAATGTATATGTTGAGATATGCTCATGGAAGCACCTCAAACCTCATGTTTATTACAACTTTGATGTTTTCTTCTTCTTGGTCATTGTAAGGAATTCTTAACTGCTCCTTAGGTCCACCAAGAAATTGTCATTTGTTTTAATAATGGTTAGTTGTTAGCTATCAAATCTGATTCAAGGCATGCCCTGCTTATTTTTTGTTCTCAAAACTCTATTTTTGAAACCTTTCTATGAAATACTGATTGCTTAGGTTAAATTAAAGAGGTCTCGTTCAATCTTGCCCTTTGTCCATGCTTACCAACCTATTTCACAGTTGCCGATAGTTTGATATATGTTGTCTAGGAGCTCCCTCTTCATATATTAAGTTATTTTTTTATCTTATATGTTTTCCCAACAACTGAAAGGTGAATTTCCAAAGTTAGGAGTTCTTATGCTTCTATATCTCACCTGAATGTTTATCTTTTATGTTTATCAGCTTGAGTATTATTCATAGAGATTAATGGTTTGCCCTACCTCATGAGTATTTTCTTTCAAACTATATATGTTTAATACTTCTTCGTTTTTCACAAACTTAATGTTCATTTCACCTCATACCTCACCTAAAGGATCCATTAACCTTGCTAAATCGGCCCTGCAGTACACCTTGTCCATCATTTAGACATCCTTGACTTTAGCTGAACCCATAGCCCTGTTGATTTGATAAAATATCTTTATATTTTTCCTACTTGATCAGTTTTACCTCAAAATCAAAACAAACCAAAATATACTTAACAACTAGCCTAAAATCAAAACATACAAAGCGAACAAGTTCACATCCTTCACATAATAGAGAGAGCCCTCTCTGAGTCCAGGAAGGCTAGGTCCTAGGACTCCAAAGATTGGTCTGATGTTACCCTGTCATTTGGTTTACCAATATTCCAAATTACGGGACACAAACAGGTGGTAGAGGAAGATATACAACACCTAGAGAAGGATCTAGCAGCAGCTCAAGTCAGCATACATCCACAGAAGGTGATGCAAGTGGCAGAAGGATTTTTTCCAGAGGAAGAGGAGGCAGAGGTAGAGGAAGAGAAATAAGATGTTATAGATGTAAGAGGCTTGGACACAGAGCTTATGAATGTCCAGAGAATGTGGGGACAAGTCAGAGAAATGTAATTGTTGCTCAGAATGAAGAAGAAGCAGCAAAAATTCCAGAAGCAGCAAAAGTGCCAGAAGCAGAAAATACACCAGAGAAATGAGAATCTTTGGTAGTTAACAAAGTTTTGTTAAAACCAACAAAGGAAGTTGTTGAACCAACACAGAGAAAAACTTTGTTTAGAAGTGTGTGCAAAGTTCAAGGATAATTTTGTCAATTGGTAATTGATAGTGGCAACACTGATAGTTTGGTCTCTACAGAAGTTGTGGACAAATTGAAATTGAAGACAAAGAAAAATCCAACACCCTACAAGGTGCCATGGCTTCAGAAAGGACATCAGCTATTACTGAATGAATAGTGTGAAGTGGAATTCCAGTTGGGCAGCTACAAAGATAAGATTATGTGTGATGTAATTCCTATGGACGTATGTCACATATTGCTAGGTAGACCTTGGTAGTATGATAGAGGAGCTATGCATGATGGGAAAAATAACACATACAAGTTTTGTAAAGATGGTATCAATCATACATTGTTGCTGATAGAAGAAGAAGATGCATAAAAAAGAAGACCTGATCCAAAAGCTTTGTTACTAAGTGGGAAATAATATCCACAACAGATTGAAGATGATGAGGTAAACTTTGCATTAGTTTGCAAACCCAATATAGTAATTACTTCCACTAAAATTTCTGATTTACCAATTTAAATTCAAGAGATGCTGGAAAATTATTGTGATATCATTGTAGATGATTTTCCAAATGAATTAACGCCTATTAGAAAGATCAGCCATCATATAGATTTGATTCCAGGAGAAAATTTTCCAAATAAAGTAGCATAGAGGATGACTCCCACATAAAATGAAGAAATAAGGATGCAGGTGCAAGAGCTGTTAGATAAAGAACTGATTAGAGAAATTTTGAGTCCTTGTGCAGTGCCAATAGTGTTGAGTCCAAAAAAAGGTGGAGGTTGGAGAATGTGCATTGATTCAAGAGAAATCAACAAAATAACAATCATGTATAGATTTCCTTTACCCAGAATTGAAGATTTGATGGATTGTTTAAGTGGTGCAAGATATTTTACAAAACTGGATTTAAAGGGTGGCTATCATCAAATTAGGATAAGGGAAGGAGATGAATGGAAAAAAATTTTTAAAACAAATGAAGGATTGTATGAATGGATGGTAATGCCGTTTGGATTATCAAATGCTCCTAGTACATTTATGAGGCTTATGAATTAAGTACTGAAGGAATTTATTGGTAAATTTGTAATAGTATATCTAGATGATATATTAATTTACAACAAATCTAAAGAAGAACACATGAGACATCTGAATTATGTCTTAAGGAAGTTGCATCAGGAAAAGTTGCTGGTAAATTTAAAGAAGTGTTCATTCATGAAGGAATAATTGGTATACTTATGTTTTGTTGTTTTTGCTGATGGATTGAAGATGGATCCAAAGAAGATAAAGGAAATCATAGAATGGCCTTCACCCAAGAGTGTTTTTGAGGTAATAAGCTTCCATGGTCTTGCTATTTTTTATAGAAAATTCATAAGGAATTTTAGTAAGATCAATGCTCCTATTATTGGAACCATAAAGAAGGAAAAAAACCATTTAAATGGACTGATGAAGCCGAAAAAAATTTCCAGTTGTTGAAACAAAAGATAACAGAAAAACCCATTTTAGTTTTGCCTGATTTTAACAAACCTTTTCAAGTGAAATGTGATGCCAGTGGAGAAGCTATCAGAGCTGTGTTAAGTCAAGAAGACAAACCTGTAGCTTATTTTAGTGAAAAACTAAATTATACAAGAAGAAAATATTCTTCTTATGACAAGTAATTTTATGCAGTTGTGTAGTCATTAAAAAATGGAGACACTACTTGATGTCTAAAGAGTTTGTGCTTTATTCAGATAATCATGCATTGTAGTACATTATGCAGCAACCAAAACTAAATCAGAAACATGCAAAATGGGTAGAGTATCTTCATAGTTTCAATTTTTTATTGAAACATATAACTGGCCAAGAAAAAAAATTAGCAGATGCCTTAAGTAGAAAAAGCATCTTAGTTCAAGAAAGTAAAATTCAAGTGTTGGGTTTTGATTTTCTTAAAGAATTGTATAAAATAGATTTGGATTTTAAAGAGGCATTTGAAGCATGAAATAATCCTGTTTTGTTGGACATAAGTAAGTGGCTGGATTTTTTCTTGCAAGAAGGTTTGTTGTTTAAAAGAAATGAGTTGTGCATACCAAATTGTTCTATGAGAGAAAATTTAATTAAGGAGAAACATAGTGGTGGACTTGGTGG
Source organism: Pinus albicaulis (assembly GCA_034641835.2). Lineage (NCBI taxonomy): Eukaryota > Viridiplantae > Streptophyta > Pinopsida > Pinales > Pinaceae > Pinus > Pinus albicaulis. The sequence continues at coordinate 788,403,140 of CM076583.1, forward strand.
AAATTTTGGTGCAGACAAGACTTATGAACAGCTGAGTCATTTTTATTTTTGGCCAAAGATGAGATTTGAAGTGGCGAAGTATGTGCAAAACTGTAAAGTTTGTCAGTATGCAAAGGGAAAGGATCAAAACACAGGTTTGTATGTTCCATTACCTATTCCAGATAGACCTTGGGATATGGTAAGTATGGATTTTGTTTTGGGTTTACCGAAAACACAGAGAGGAAATGATGCAATTTATGTTGTATATGACAGATTTTCTAAAACCAGTGATGCTACTCATGTTGCTAATTTGTTTTTCAAAGAGATTGTAAGGTTGCATGGGTTACCTAAAATCATTCTCTCTGATAGGGACACCAGATTTGTTGGTCATTTTTGGAGGACATTGTGGAAAAATCTTGGTACTAAACTAAGTTTCAACTCATCTTATCACCCTCATATTGATGGACAGACTGAGGCGGTGAACAAAATCTTGGGTAATCTTTTGAGAAGTCTTGCAAGTGAACATCCTAAACAGTGGGATCAGATTTTGGCACAGGCTGAATATGCTTATAATGAATCTCCTAACAAGAGTACAGGGCAGAGTCCATTCCATATATTTTATGGAATGCACCCAAGAGGAGTGTATGAATTAAGGAATTTGGGAAAATTAGAGATGATAAGTGCTGATGGAGAAGATTTTGCTTCAGAAATTCAAGTAATACATGAGCAGGTAAAACAACAATTACAGGACATCAACATCAAATACAAAAGCAGAGCATATTTGAAGAAAAAAGAAGTTAATTTTGAGGTTGGAGATTTGGTTCTAGCACACCCGAGGAAGGAAATATTTCCAAAAAGGGCATATAACAAATTTAAATTTAAGAAAATTGGGCCATGCAGAGTATTGAGAAAATTTTCTGCAAATGCATATGAAATTGAATTACCCCCTGACATTGGAATATCTCCAATTTTCAATGTTGCTGATTTGTACAGGTATGAGGATGGAGACACAGGTGATATAGTTGAAAGTAAAGAAGAGATCAACTGGTTGAGACAGTTACCCATAGCAAAAACATTGTAGCCAGAGAAGATTTTACACAAAATATTGTCTAAGAAGACAAGAGGACGAGAATACTTTGAGTATTTGATCAAGTGGAAAGATCAACCAGTTATAGAAGCTACTTGGATGACGAATACCATGCTACAGAAATTGGGCAGTTCTGTGGAGGAACTCATGGGCAAGAGTGCATGAAGAATTTTGTCCTCAGGAGTCTGATGCATGAGCATGAGGCTCGAGGGATAAAAACTTCATTTTATTCCAAAAATACAAAAAAATTTACAAGCAAAGGAGTGGGATCCTTTAGCTGGAGATTTACTGTTTTGATAGAGAGGGATTTGAACCACTTTGTATTTGATTCATTGAATTTAGTTTTTAGTTGAGGATTTTTAGGAAAATAACATATAATCGGATTTTTTTTCCAAAATTAGAACAACTTGATTCAAAATAATTGAATTGAAAGGATTGTATATATATATATATATATGTAAGTTGCAATGTATTAAAAAAGGAGGGATGATTTTGATAGAATAAAAAATGGAATAGAATAAACTCGATTTTCCTCTGTACCTATGCATAAATGCCAAATCTGAAGGTTATACTCATCTTTCGACAAGTCTGAGTTGATAATAATTCAGGAAAGGTCCTAGTTAATTGATTTCTGTTTGTATTTCTTCCTTAAAAAAAATTCCGCATTCATCGTGGAAGTGAAATAGTCAAATTGCGTTAACATTGTATTAGTCGTTGACATATAGAAACTGTATTTCTTTGTGGAAATGTAAACTTAACGAAATTAAAGAAATAGAGATGCTATAATGCGTGATGAGTCAAGGAGAATTACAGTCCTTCGAAATCAATTCGAAGACAAATCACATTTTATTTGCAGAGAGGTTAATATTAAATAGATTTGAATTTTATTAAACAGAGAATTGAAAATAGCATAACCGTTCGATCAAGGCAACAAACATATCTAACGGATATCACAATTTAAGTTGCGCAGAGGTTAAATTGAAAGTTGGACGTGATGATTTTATAAGCCGGATTTGATAATACAAGTTGACCATCCAGCATGCATTAAATCGGACGACCATCGCATGAGAGATTTAGATCCAATGGAAATCGCAATTAAACTTGCACGGAGTTTAAAGATAATTTTGGATGCGATATTTTCATAAAATATAGTTTAATTGAGTTGAGTTCTGTGTTTGATACAAGGTTTTAATGTTGGTTTAAATCTATTTCCAAATCGAATAAAATCGACTTAGCAAACATTGCTATGATTAGTTTTATTATTGCTGCATTATATATATATGTTATGCAATTATGATTTCGTCATTATTGGAAGGGTTGTAAAGTGGGTATTTTAATGAAATTTTAGTTTTGTGGTCTAATAAAACTTTGAAGTTGATGACTGATACGAGTAAGGAAATAGAATAAGTTCCACCAGAACTTGAAGAAATTGTTTCAAGATTTGAGAGCTTATCACTTACACCTGCATCCAGACCATTACAATACAAAAGAATAAAACCCCTTCTCCTCCTAGTATCTTGGTATTTCACATAACCCAATAGCTATCTACAATTATAGAGAGAAATATCGTCATGCCTAGACCTAATGGCCTAGTCTAGAAAAATGGAAAACAAAGAATATAATGTTTCCATTAAAGTAATTGAACAATGAGATGAGGCTTACCTGAGATCTGTCACAAGCTTCAATCTATTCTTGGATTGTATGCTCCAATCCTAGCTTTGATTACTATAATTAGAACCCGCACATACAAACACAACAAGCCAAATATCTATGCCATCTATGTAGCATTATCCAATCACTTCATTGAATGGATCAAAAAAATATTGGAACATATGAACATAAACATCATATATAGGAAAATAATGTACTCTTTGTATCAATAGAAATGGAGGGAGTTACAACCAAATATAGGAGATGGTCATGTAGAGAACTCCCCAAGTTGACTTGTCCTTCCTTGCCAAAAAGCACACATGTATGTCACCTCAATGCATGGAATGATGAATATATTAGGTCTAAAGCAACATCATGAGGGTAAACAATCTCCAAAAGCCAACCCCTAGCTTGTGGATGGCAGTAAATATATAGGAGAGGATGGTAGTTTAGAAATTCTTATCCATTTACCAATCTAGGCTTGAGATCCACTCTTGATGGGAGGATGAGATTAAGGGATAAGAGGTGAAATATACAAGGTATGATGAGATAGGATTTTAAGTTATTATCTAAGTTAAATTGTTAAAACAACTCCTGGAAGCTTATGGAATAGGAAGCTTCATGATTATTTTTATCTTTCCCAAATTTCTAGAATAAGTGCACCCCAAAAAGGGACAACATGCTAATGATCATTGCAGGTGAAGAGTGGAGCAACCTACACTGAACATAGTATCCTAAGGGAACAGGGTGCGTTGGGCCTTAAAAACATGGAAATGAAGGATTTAAGCCCAAAAAATCAGGTATCAGGGAGAGTCATGCATAGGGCTTTGTGCAGGGATGATGACAAGGTGTTGATGGATGTTTATTAATCTAGTTTGTAGGCCTATTGACCAGATGTGAAAAAATGTCCTATAACAAAGGGTTTGAATCCTTCAACCCTAAATGTGATAAGTTTCTAGACCTTTTAGAATCTTCTAGAAATCCTTCCATGGCTATCCCCACACGTGTAAATAACAAGGGCTGAGGTGGAATCCACTCATACCATGGTGGTCAATTAGGTAGGTCAACTTGTAGGAGACATATGACATTCCCGTAAAATTTTTTATTGTGGTGATGTTTGCACCATTGGAAAGGTATCAAAGTCTAGATCAATGTTGAGGGTGTATGCACAATTTATAAAGCCCACAAACCCAAAAAACATCATTTGATGCATCCAAATTGACCCATAAGGTTTGAGACCCCAATCTTCCAAATGGGATCTTGCTACTAAAATGGGACCTACAAGCTAATCCCTCAAAAATTTCCACCCAAAAAATATTGAGATAGATGAAAAATAGTATGATGACCCAATATAGATCCTTTGTGCACATTTATGAAGGATTTTTGTTCCCAAAATCTATATTCAATGAGGTGAGGAAAATTTTCCTTTGCCTTCTCCTCGCATCACCATTTTTCTTTGCTTGGAAGTTGTCCTTTCAACACAATCTACCAAAGTTAATATTTTGTTGTCTTGTAATTTTGAATTTCTTCTACAAAATTATGTATTTTATTAGCTATTCCCAAGCATCTAGAGCTAAGTCCTCTAGTAGGTATGATCTTCTCCTCCTCTTGATCTAACATGGAAGTTTAAAATAGTTCTATATTCTTCACATTAAATACTAAGTAAATGTGCATGTATGGGGATAAAATAAGTCTATAGGAATTATCTCCCACCTTCTCCAATACCCCAAAAGGACGATAACAAGAGCCTTGGTATTATTACAAGGGCCCTATAGTATTTCCTTATTTAGTTGTAACCAAAGTTGTCCCCCACTTTTAATTATTTATCTATTCTATATTGATCACATCGAGCCTTGTACCTTTCCTATGACTTCTTCAATGTCTCATGTACTTAGAGATGGATCTTCCTAATATTTTCAATGAACTTCTATACTTTCAACTATTCTCCTATTATGTCTTCCCTCACTCCTTATTATCCATATACAACATCCAAAGGTGAAGGGGCCAAACACCCAAAGTAGGTTTCAAAAGGGGAACAACTAGTAGATGTGTGAATTGCAATAATTATAAGAGTGTTGAATATAAATCATATTAAATTAGGTCTTGAATGCTTCTAATTGTAACCCCTTAAAATATGCACACAAGTCTTGTTTACTACTTATGTCTTCCCATATATCTATGGATGGTATGTTGTATACATCCTCAATTTAGTGTCCATGTTTTCCTAAAGGGAAATCCAAAAGGCATTGAGAAATTTGGCATCCAACTTGTTTGATATGATTCTCCTTGGTATTCCAAAGTGCACCTAGACCTGTTCAAAGAACACGTTCCCTGCCTCATGTCCTTTGATGGTATTTTTACACAGCATTAAAATGCACATTTTGTTGAACCTATCCAATTCCACAAAAAAAATAGTCATGTCCCTTTCATATTGTTGGTAAGCCACTGGAAATATCTATGGATATGCTTTCCCAAGGTCAAGTGGATATAAGTAAGGGATAGTATAGACCTTTTTATTTTTTATTTGGCTTATTGGTACAAAACATTATGCATAATGTCATATACAATGCTATATTTTTCATCATGGGTAGATATTCATACCTTTGTAAGTTAGCATTTGTTTTACTAACACCAAAATATCCTACAACCTTGGACTTGTAATCCTCTCTAATAAGCTACCACATTCCACCTTTAGGGACTTAGAGCTTTCCCAACTTGCAGAGTAACCCATTGTGGAAATGATAGTCATCCTTTTTGACACCTTCTTATACATGAATTTGGCCCTATAGTTGTTAAAACACCTCCTTGAAGTCCTCATCTTCAATGTATGTTTCTTTGTATACATCATGGGTAAATGGCTCCATGTGCATAAAAACAATAAGTTTCTATTATAGATAATATCTCATTAATATTATTAATTTAGCCTATTTTTTTTAATCTTTATTTTTTTTTCATTAATGTAATCCTCATTTCTATTGGCACAATTTTCCTTTATAAATATTTAGTCAATGGTCAAAATATTGTTCCATTATCAAAATTTCTTGGTCAAATTTATTAACAAAATTTATCGATTTTTTAAATAAATTTAACATGCACATTAATGTTTCTTCCTTTATAATCCATCCCAACACTATTTTATGATCCAAAACACAAGGAGTTCTCTTCTTTCAAAATTTCTTGGGCTCCTTGCACTCGCTGGTTGACTGGTCTTGGGTCCTATGCTAGTTCCACGAGACCCAACTTCTGGAGCTCTTCCCTCACCCATCATCAAATTAAATTTCAATGATGTGATTGTAGGGTGATCACATCTGACGACTTGCTATCATTGCAGGGGGCGATACCTTACGTAAACAACTGGGGTGGGGTACAATTGTCCCTCGTCCATGAAATTAATTGAATGATGGAGAACCAATGGAAAAATTCCACGGTTCTTGTGGATTGTGGGGAGGTTTTTTAGTCAGCTCCTCCTTCACAACTGCGATCCTCCTCTACCATGATATTATCTTCTCCATGCTACTATCCTTTTCACATTCGATGGGATTTATCATGTGGTCGGATGAGCATACTTTCAATTACGTTGAGATTCCATGCCCCTGTGATTTTGGTCATGTCTTCAAGCTATCACAATTCTTATGGCATTGGTTATTTATGCCCAACTTAATTTATCACTCTTTCTCATATGCATTGATATAACACATCTTATAATCAACTAAACAATAAAACCCACACACTGCAATAATGATTCATTGTTAAAGAAATGGCCTAGTTAGTGAACTGATCTGGACTTATGCAGGAATGCAATAAAATACAGAAATACACATAAACACAGGATGCAGCAGAAATAAGACTTAATTTCATTAATATCTCATAATTGAAATATGCTTACAGACAAAATGGAAATAAACTAGCTAGGGTGTTGGTGGTTTATCTTTGAGAAGAGATGTGGTGGCTACCTACCTATGAACTGTGTTATAATGAGGCTCAAAGGCCTATTTATTATTGATAAACAATGGAAAAACCTAAACATCCAAAAACCTAAGCCTAGGATATGAAACACTGGACTATGGGCCCCATCGGAGTAAATTGGTACATCAATTTCCCGGGGTCATAACTTTTGCATACTATCTCTGTTTGACGCACATGATACATCGTTAGAAATATATATATGAGGAATACAACTATTGACAAATAATATTGAGTCTAGAAAAATCATATTAGCCGGACCTTCCATGCCCAAAAAACATCGCCTAGGGCCTCAAAATGGCTCCGGAAGTTCAAGACCCGAAAAACTACCAAAAATAGTAAATTGTGCTACAATTAATGAAACTGAAAAATTGAAAGAAACAATGGTGGGGATACAAGTGGAATAGGTGGGTGGCCATCAATATCCAACTGTATCATTTCCCCCCCTTAGGAAGCAATGGTCCCCATTGCGTTGAGTTCCTCCATGAGATGAGGAAACTTCTGCTGAACTTGGTCCCTAGTGAGCCACTTGCCCTGGTGAAGGAGTTGGCCTGCTTTGACAAATCGATATAGTTGGATCCTCTGGTGGCCCGTGTTCTTGATATATGTATCCATAATCTGATCAGTTGTGGCTTATTCTAAGTTGTCTGGGTTTAACTCTGTTGGCATGAGTTTTTCTTCCATGTTGGATGTGTCCAATAGAGGTGGAAATTAGGGCCGAAGGTAGTCCACATTGAACACTAGATGTAGACCAAGGAATGGTGGAATATTGAGCTCGAAGTAATTTTCCCCTAAAACCTTGGTAATGGTGTATGGCCCATATCAGAGCAGGTGAAGTTTGCATTGGGGTCCAGCGAGATGCTCCTTCTGCAAATGTAGCCACACTTTTTCACCCACCTGGAAGTTGTGTGGTACCTGATGTTGATCATGCCGCTGCTTGTACTTAGCATTGGATCTGTCCAATATGTCATGAACCTATTGGCGGATGTGATGAATGCACTCAATGAAGCTGTTCTCCTTGGCAGACTCGGCTTGGACATGAGCCAAATCGGCCTGAGTAACTGCAAATGGCATGGCTATGTCAATGGGACATAGTGGCTAGAATCCCAAGCCCACCTGAAATGGGCCATGGTCGATTGAGCTGTGGAGGGCCCGGTTATAGATATGATATGCATTGGGGAGGCTCTCATCCCATGTGTGTGGATGCTTTGAGATGTACATGCACAGAATGTGTACGATCATCCTGTTGACAACCTCTGTTTGACCATCAGTTTAGGGATGGAAAGCTGTGGACTTGGTGAGCTTGGTGTCCAGCATTGACCAGAGGCTAGAACAAAATGTATTGAGGAACCTGCTGTCCCGATCTAAGATGATAGAATATGGGATCCCAAAGTGTACCCATGCTTGTTCAAAGAAGAGTTTAGCAATGACTTCTGCTATGATATTCTTCTTGCAGGCTTCCATAATGGCCATCCTCGAGAATCTGACGACGACCACGAAAACACAGTCATTTCAATGCTTAGTAGAAGGAAGGCCCAACATGTAATCCATGGAGATGGATTCCAAAGGTTGATTAGGGGTGGGCAACAGAGTATAGAGGCCTCGCTTCTTGATGGTCAGTTTGGAAATGATGCAGATAGTGCAAGATCTGATGTACTTCCCAAAATCCTGTCGAAGGTTTCACCAATAGAAATACTTCTGCAGTACTGCCATTGTTTTCGTGACCCCAAAATGCCCAGTGACCCGACTGTAGTGTGCTTCTCAAATCATCTTGGCACACCCGCTTGAACGAACACAAAGGTGTCCTAGGTGACATAGCAGTGCATCCTGGAGGTGAAAATTTGGAACTTGGTTACCCTCAAAGGGTGCCTTGTATGCGTGGCCGAATTCTGGATTGCTCTTGTAGAGAAGCGACAAATACGAAGTCTCATGCTCACAAGAGTTGAGCACGGTGGTTAACGCCATGATCGGTGGTTAGCTTAGGTAGTCTACAACATTATTGGTGCTACCCTTCTTGTACTTGATGTTCAAATGAAACTGTTGCAGATATGTGGACATAAACATAAATTAATAAAAAACTATTTTTATCAAACAATGTTTTTTGTCAGTATGTGCCCAGTGCGTTATACTACAATCGCGCATCGGTGCGCTATTTTAAACAATGCGCACTGATTATAAATTTTTATTTTTTTAAAAATCATGCAAGGGCCGACATGGATTGGGATCCGGCTGTGCAAGTGATCCCGCGGGTTAGATGTCATACGCATATATATATATATATATGTTGGATGTGTATAGTAATTTTGGTTTCTTTATCAGCCTCAGACAGTACATGTGTGGATTCTGTATGTGTAGTTGCATTGGAGGTATGGCAACATAGGCGGCGGTGCGTCAGGGGTCAGATCAAAGGAGTGCTTGTCTTGACGGTTTAGAGGAACCTCTATGAGTGAGGAGAGAATGTCCTCGTATTCCTCCATGACTTTATCCAACTACTACAGCTATGCATGGGAGCCCTGTTTCGATGTTGTGGCCACAATATTATTCTTTCTCCGTGAGCGAGTTGTAAGGAAAATAAATTTCCTAGTTTGGGAAACAATCTTACTGCGTTGTTTTGCAGTAGTCAAAGAGATGACATGAGGCGATACTACCTCTGGTATCCTGTACAAGTTATTTCCCAAAGTAATAATAATAGCACAAGGCCTAGACTCATACACAACATGTCGCCTCCACAAGTATGGTTGGCCCAATAATACATCAGCTACATCAAGAGGAGCAACATCACATAATACCTCATCCGTGAATGGCTTGATGTTGTACGGGAGGTGGCACTATTGGCGGATGTAGATATCTCTCCCTGGGTGAAGCCACCTGATGGTATATGGTTGTGGGTGTGCTATAGTCGGTAGGCCAAGCCGCTTCACGACCTCTAGTGAAATGAGGTTCTTTTGGCTTCCGCTATTGACAAGGAATTGCAGTGGAGAACCCTTCACCCACATCTGCAAACGGAAGAGACGCTCCCCCTCCTCTGGTTCCTCGGGACCCTCCCTCTGGATCTTGGTGGTGGCAACAATGGCACTGGGATCTGCATCAATTATTTTCTTCCCTTTGTCATTGCCTTTGTCTGGTTCTGACTCAGAATCAGAAAATGCATCTGATTCGGGTGTCTTTAGTTCGGCCACCAATGACTGTTTGGCCCGACACTCGTTTGTGCTATGAGTGGGTCTGTTATGAAATTCACACCACTTCCTCATGTCCTTCTTTGGATTTGTGGTGTTGTTCTGAGTCACCCCACTTTTCCCTTTCCCCTTGTTCTACAGTTCGGGGTCACCTTTCCCTGGCTCTGGATTCACAGATCCAAAGTCTCGCTTCTTCTACTTAAATTTCTGCTCGATCTTAGCGGCATAGCAATATGTCGTGCCAAGAGATGTAATGTTGAGGAACTCCATTTCCTCCTGAATGTGTTTGTGCAGACAGCCGCGGTACTTGAGCAGCAAATGTCTCTCTGAATATTTAATACCCAACTTTGTGTGCAGGGTATGGAACAAATTCGTCAGTTCGTGCACATCTTGATCCCTTTGCTGCCGCAGTGTGGTCCATTGGATGTATTTGTCCTCATAGCTCCCCACAGGGTAATATTTTTCCTTGATGCCGTCTTGGAATGAATTCCAAGTGGGTGTGGCCGAGAACGGAGAGAGTTCCCCTTCATCCTCTTGCTCACAGTAGGTTTCCCACCAGTCTTTGACATGGGGAGCAACTTTTAGGAGTGCAAAAATAATCTTTTCTCGGTCAGAGAAATACCCTTCCAGCAAATTCAACCATATATCTATGGCGTCTGCATCTATCTATCCTTCAAATACAGTATTGTAAAATTTTACCTGTACCTTGAAGGGAGTGGCGCCTCTAGAGTGGCTGTTGGATGCAGATGCACCATAGGTGGGCAGTCGTTGAAGGATCTGAGCAAAGTTATCCATCATCGCATTCCTTTGTTTCTCGAGGGCCTCCTTGAGCAATATTTTGATAGGATCTCCTGATCCCTCGTCTTTCTTTTCTTCCGCCATGGGAGGTCGTCGGGGTTTGCGAGGCTGATCTTGCAAGGGTTCAACCAGATCGAGCCCTAACTCCTTATACCCTGACCACGTTGGGGACATGCAAAGAAAAACAGAGAAAGAGCAGACCGCTCTGATACCACTGATCCGGATTTATGCAGGAACATAATAAAATACATAAATAGACATAAACACAAAGATGCAACGGAAACAATACTTCATTTTATTGATAAAATAATGACTGAAATATGCTTACAAACATAATGGAAATAGAAATAGCTAGGGTGTTGGTAGCATATCTCTGAGAAGAGATGTGGTGGCTACAGACCTCTCAAATGTGTTACAATGAGGCTCGAGGGCCTATTTATTATTGAGAAATAATGGAAAAAATGAAACGTCCAAAAACCTAACCCTAGGAGATGAAGCGCCAAAACTGTGGGTCCCGTTTGGGTAAATTGGTGTTTCAACTTCCCGGGGACGTAACTTTGGCATCCGATCTCCATTTCATGCGATCAATAGCTTGTTAGAAAGATCAATCCGAGTACAACTTTTGGTGTGAGCAACATCGGTCCATGGACCCATGTTGTTCCCTGTTTTCCCAAAAAACGTTGTTTAGGGCCTCAAAATGGCTTCGGAAGTTTAGGACCCGAAAAACTACTAAAAATATTAAGTTGTGTTGCAACTTAAAAATTGAATGAACTGATGGTGGGGGTTCAAATGGAATAGGTGGGTGGCCACCAATATCCACCTAGATCATTAAGGTCCCAAAATGGCTCCGGGAGTGTAAGACCCAAAAAACCTGCTAAAAATAGTAAGTTGTGCTGAATGTGAAAAGCTACAATAATTGATGGTGCCGGTCCAAATGGAATAGGAGGGTGGCCACTGATATCCACCTGGATAATGGAGGTATGTGATATTTTTTTAGAGGCTTTTTGGGCTTAAATTTCAAAGGACATTTTTTGGAGGTATTTTGTTTTTAGAGGTTTTTGGGCTTAATTTTCAAAAGAAATTTTTTGGAATTTTTATGGGCTTAGTTTTCAAAGGAGTCTTTTTAGGCTTAATATTCAAAGAAAATTTTTTGGAGGTATTTTTTAAAGTGATATTTTTTTAGAGGCGTTTTGGGCTTAATGTTCAAAGGACATTTTTTGGAGGTATTTTGTTTTTAGAGACATTTTTTTAGAGGTTTTTGGGCTTAATTTTCATAGGACATTTTTTGGAGGTATTTTTTAAAGTGACATTTTTTAAGATGTTGGGCTTAATTTTCAATGGACATTTTTTGGAGGTATTTTTTAAAGTACGTGTTTTGGGTTGAAATAAATATTTTATAATGATTTTTTAAAATGAGTTTTTATCTAACTTTTTAAATGAATTTTTTTTGCAGGACTTGGAAGGAAATATTCTGAGCTTCATTTCATTTTTAGAAGATATTTTTTTCGCGGATTTTTAAAAGTAAGTGTTTTGGGTTGAAGTATGTCTTTTGTACAAAAATTTTAAAATGTTTTTTTTTTTTAAATTAAATCTTTTGTGATGCTTTTTTTAATTGAGTTTTTTGAGCTTCATACTCAATTATCATGGGAAATTGAAGGAATTGAAAGAGAAAATATAATCGAACAAGAGACCCTAGGGAACGTAGAGAACAAGGGAGAGAATATCATAAAAAAAAGAGAGAGAAGAAAGCTCAAATATTGAAAGGGAAAATCAACCTCAACTAGAAGTTGAAGCAGGGATGTTAATGTAAATATTATAAATTTGATATTTAAACTGACTAGTGTATTGTGAAACTTAATTTTTATTTGATGAACTAATTTGAAAAATATTTTTTAATGTAAACAGAGAGAGATATTCCTCAAAACATTGATGATGAGATACCAAATTTTGAAAGAGATATTGAACCAATGATTGAAGATGGTGAAAATGTTGAAAGAAATTCAAGTGAAGAAATTGAATCACTATATCACTATATATATATATATATATATATATATATATGTTGAACATGTGTATTATTGAAATTGTACATATTTATTAATTTATTTATTTATTGAATATGCAAACTTATTATGTACATTTAATTCTAATATGTACAGATGAAATCAATATCGATGTTGAGATGTTAGAAAATGTTGACACTCACACATATGGAGATAAAAAAGCTAACCATGTTATACGATATCGTGTTAATCACAATATTGATTTGTTCTTCAAAAATGAAATTGTGGCATTTCAAGCCCAAATGTTGAGAAGTCTCTTAACATTTAAGGAAATTAAAAGAAGCTACGACTTTATTGGGTATTTGAAAATCAACAAAAGATAAAAAATGAAGGAAAATGTGATACAAAATATAAATAGTGCTCTAAAGTCAATTAGAAGGTCTAGAAAGAAAAGCGATTCAGATGTATGTAGATATATAAAAATGGAACCTAATCTATGGCACGAGAATTAGGAACCTCATGAAAACCTTTGCACAAACATCAGAAATTTCGATTGCAAATAGATGTAAATGATGAACTTGCTTGTTGGACAACTATTTGTAGGCAACCATACAAAGATAGACTTGGAGAAGATGTTAAAAAAATAATATATGAATATTGGATGAAAAATTCACGTGTTTCACCAAAAGCAAGGGATGTGATGCGAAGAATAATAAAAAGAAATCAATATGAAGAACATTCAAAACATTTCTTGGACACCACTCAGATAGAGTTGTTCAACAAGTTCAAAGAAGAGAATCATGAAATTGATGTCTCAATCAGTGCTTTTGTGCATCAAAAGCCATGGTATGCAAAACCTATCATTGTACGCGATACTTGTTGTTGTTGTTATCATGTGGAATTTCAGTTATATTATGACACATTCCTTAATTTTGGTAAATTTTTTTGGAAATATTCACCTCCTCCTTCCACTATCCATGATTTCATATCTCAAATTCTATGTGGAAGAGAAAGCCATGAATTATTTTACCAAAAGAAATGTATTGGTGGTAAAAAATGCGATGATTGTGGAAATTTGACTAAATTTCAGAACAAATATCATACAGATATAAATGATCAATCATTGTCCAACATGAAAGTGAAATGGAAGAGATATGAATATATCCATACATCGATTGGTTCAAGTAGTACTACAAGTGCTAACAATATTGATTTACAAGAAGAAGAATTTTTTGTGATAGATTTTTTGAGAAATTTTGAGGCAGAAATTTATAAATACACCAAGAATTCCCATAGAGATCGATGGCGGGACTTGCAATTCAAAAAATAATGTGAATTTTTTCAAATAGGGACCATTTTTTCAATAGTTGATTTTGCAGAAAACTACACATTTGTTCCACAAAAATAAATTCACAGTGAATACTATCATTCTGACCAAGTCTCCATGCTCGTCCATATTCTATTTAGAAATGCTGAACAAAATGTTGATCATATAGAAAGCACCAGTGAAAATCAACATGTTATTAAATAATATCACTTTACATCAGTGACGATCGTACACATGATACATATTTTGTACAACACTATTTTGAAAATATTTATGACTCCTTGAAAAGTCGTGGAATAAAATTCAATGAACATTGGATATAGTCAGATGGATGCACAGATCAATTCAAATCTTCAGGATCATTCTTTTGGTTCTGTCATTTTCATATGAAAACCCGCATTAAACATTGTTGGAATTTATTTGAGACAAGTCATCGTAAAGGAGAGCATGACGGTGTAGGGGCATGCATAAAATGAGCACTTCGAAGATATCAAATGGACCACTTTGCAAACCGACTTGTCTCAGCTGAAGAAATTGTTCAATGGTGCATCGCTGCACTAAGCCATGAGACTAACCGATCAAGGGAAGTACGAAGTTACATTCAATTTAATTTTTATTGGATTTCTAATTTTAAACAATAAATTTATCATAATCATTATCTTTGATGGTATTTTGATATCATATTTATATTATTCTTTGAATTTTCCATATAGTTTTTTTTGGCATATTGGGGTCCAAGATGTAGATAGATCGATGTGAGATGACGTTGAAACAATAAAATGGACTGAAAAATTGCATTCAATTAAAACAAAGTTGTCCAAAAATGTGTTTTCATTGGATAAAAGAAAATATTCTTGTTTTTCTCAAGTTTGCATAGACAACACAAAATCCAATGATGTTTGTGAAAACAAAATGTATGTAAAAGATTGACAACATACATAACTAAATACAAAGAGGAAAATGTCTGTTGCAAGCTTTGAAGAAATGAAATAAAAGGAGACTAAAAAATCATCTAATGGTGATCGAGTTTCTGATCTTGTTACAGAAGGTAACATTTCAATTGCTTTCAAATGATAGAGATCTAGAAATAGACAATAAAATCAAGTACACATGTTAATTTTAAAGTTAATTTTTCAAGTTAATTATGATCTAAATTTAAATACATAAGTTTGTTTTATTGTGCAGGAGATGTTTTTGATGTAGTTTCACCTAATATCAACGATGAAAGTTTGAAGTATTATTTGATGTGTTGCACTGAACGAAAGATGAAATGATTAGAAAACTATGATGATAACAAGTTTACATATGACAGAGGGTATATTATACCAAAAGGTTATTTTTTCCAACAAGCTAATCAAAGTGGGGATTTGTTTTTAATTTCAAGACTATGAACTTGATGTCATAAATTGTCAATATAGTCACTTGGTGTGTACAACATGCATAAAGTTGATAGAAGTTCCATCAAAGAAAAAAATGAAAATTAAGAAATGGAAAATGTCAAAAGCTGATCATGAACGAATCATTGAAGATGGCATTCCATTGGATTTTTTTTTGATTGAACTGCCCAACAATTTCTTCTCTTTGGATTCATCTTTTAGAACTTCTAGAACTCAACTAAAAATTGAACTGCCTTTTTATGTTACATATGTACAAGTGTTTGCACATGTACATTGTTTTGGTACATGCACACAAGTAATTTATACACGTGTACACATACACATGTCTAGATTATCTGGTCTTCAAGGATTTCATACATTATCTAGTATAATTTGTCATAATGTCATTATTGCAAAATGTACATATATGTGTATCTAGCATAGTTGATATATTGCAAATTTGAAGTTGCACGATTTTGTTTTAGATGTGTTCATTAAGTAAATTATAATATTCATTCTTGAATGCAAAATGTTTGGTATGTGTTTTGTAATTTCCAGTTTACTATCAACTGAAAGTATCTTTTCTATGTACAATAATGAAAAATGTTGTGTACTGGATATATATGTTTTAATGAAATTTTAAAATTTTATGATTGTTTGACACATCTAAGAACACCTAGAATTTTATGATTGTTTTTAGATATATACATTGATATGTATTGTACTTCAATCTTTTTTACATATATTCAAACATGTAATTCAATCAGTTTTATCTACATATATTCATGTGAAATTTTTTTGTTTGTAACTTGGGCTAAACTATATTAAAAGAATGAAAAATTGTACAGAGGCAATGGGCAGAGATGGCAAGCAGTGCTTAGCCTATCCCTGCCTTGGTAGTCTTCAAAATAAACCAAGTTTGGGGCTGTCTCAAAGGATGAGACTAGGCCCTTAATAGTGTCATCCAGCCTTGTAATACAAAACATTCAGTGGTCCATATAAAAACAAAAGAGCTAAAGTATATCCTGAGGTGACAATCATTGAGTTCATTCATCTTCATCTGTCGCCTGTTCCTATTCCTCTATCAGGAACCCATATTCTCTAGCAATGGCTTCCTCCTCAGCTGTGGGCATTTGAGGAGGCTTCGGAGGGGTCTCATGGATGATGGGAGAAACTGGGTACTCCGCACCATAATCTCTAGTCCAGACACCATCCGAGTCCATAACCCAAACGCCTATCTTCTCCATCATGGGCTCATAACTTGGAAGCGGGTTGGTTTTCCTGGTTAAAGGCTGCACATATTGCAGAATAATGGATTTCCTGTAGACTCTTCTACCCTTAGGCTTCTCTGGAGGCAAAACAATCTCCCCATGAATGTTATCAAATGCTTGAGGAGCTAACACCTCATGGCTATCAGATGCAGAAATGACATGTATGTATGGTTATCCTTAAATTTTATGGGAGAAATGACATAGAAATGACATGTACATGGTTTGCCTTAAATTTTGCCTTAAAGTTTGCAAAATTATTTTATGCACTTACTAAAACAACTAGTGGTAGTGGTTGATGAAGTGATCTCAAAAGTCACACCTTGATGAGTTTGTGGGAGAAATGACATGTTCATGGTTTGCATTAAATTTTATGGGAGAAATCACATCTAGAAACCTTTACTTTGACATCTATAAATAGGCTAATAACATTAATAAAGAAGTTTCAACTTGCATTAGTTATGTCCTTAATAAGAAGTATGATTTAGCACCTAACAGATTGTCTAATAATATAATAATGTCATTTTTGGATTATACTAACATTCATCCTTGATATGTACAATAATTTTACAACTTGAACATCAACCTACACACTATCATCATATCACTGTACATAATCAAGATTAGTAATATCCATTACATCATAAAAGACTCCACTTTTAACATTTTACAAGATTAGAAAAGTAAATGACAACACTAGGAGAGGAAGCATCATGGAAGGTGTAAATTTAGGTACATTAATAAAAAATAGTTAGCATCAACATAAATACGAATACAGTGGAAAACCTATAGTAGCATTATGGTAAGAATAAAAGGGTCTTCATTACTCGAATAAACCATTTCTATCAATCATTTCTACTAACATCACGCCTCCAAATGCATAAAATGATAAACTATAGTCAACATGCATTTCACCTTTTTCATAGAATACCATTCAATTTCACTTCATATGTATTCCCAATATTCATTTTTCCAACCACTATCAAAGGTATCCAATGAAATTATATGAACTTATAAGGAATCAATCTTTTTTCACTTCTATAAAAAGGTACAAGAAAATTTGTGTGCATCTACTATAGGAAATAGACAATAAGGAAGCTATAAGAATCCATCCTATAACACATTTTTTTCAATTCTTTGAGGAAAAATGATGTCTAAGAATAAAACAAGCTCTTATGTACACATGAATCAACCATAGTTAGCCATTTCAATCCATTGTACACAAGGAAATAAATTGCTATAAGATTTTGTAAGTCCCTCTGAAAGGGACAATATCTTATGAAATTCCATGTTTTCACCTAAAAGACATAATCTAAGACATGGAAACTTTTTGTGATTAAAAAAAAATTCATAAAAACCACGAAGAAACCAATTTAAATGCATAAGAGTCCAAAAAAATGAAAAGTATCACTAAATCAATGTTTGGTTAATTTTTTTAAAATAGCCAACCTCAATCCTAGTAATTTAATCATCTCAATTACAATAAAACCACCACATCATCTAGTGAGGTGGGCCTAAAATCTACACATTGAAACTTATGATTGAAATAATAATTGGAAAGGGGTGACAAGTTATTTTATGCACTTACTAAAACAACTAGTAGTGGTTGATGAAGTTATGTCAAAAGTTACACCTTCATGAGTTTGTGGGAGAAATGACATGTACATGGTTTGCCTTAAAGTTTATGGGAGAAATCACATCTAGAAATGACATGCATTAAAGTTTGCCTTGCCTAGAGTTTAAGGGAGAAATGAAATGTATATGATTTGCCTTATAGTTTACGAGAGAAATGACATAGAAATGACAAAGAAATGACATAGAAATGACATGCCTTAAAGTTTGCCTTAAATTTTATGGGAGAAATGAAACATGTACACGGTTTGCCTTAAAGTTTGCCTTAACGTTTATGGGATAAATGACATGTACATGGTTCCAAAAAAACTAGCAAATGCCTTAATGTTTATCGGAGAAATGACATGTACATGGTTATCCTTAAAGTTTGCCTTGAGTTTATGGGATAAATGGGATAATTGACATGTACATGGTCATCCTTAAATTTTGCCTTCAATTTTATGGGAGAAATGACATAGAAATGACATGTAAATGGTTCCAAAAACACTAGAAAATTCTTTAAAGTAAAGTTTTCCTTAAAGTTTATAGGAGAAATGACATAGAAATGACATGTACATGGTTCCAAAAACACTAGAAAATGCCTTAAATTTTATGGAAGAAATGACATGTACATGGTTATCCTTAAAGTTTTCCTTGATTTTATGGGATAAATGGGAGAAATGACATGTATGTATGGTTATCATTAAAGTTTGAATTAAAGTTTATTAGAGAAATGACATAGAAATGACATGTACATGTGTTACACAACAATTTGTCACCGTCCCTGCAATTCCCCATCCCGCACAATTGGAGGGCTCATTCCGTGACCTGTGAGTAGTGACATAACTTGAAAACACTTTCATGGCATTCCCCTAAACATGTACTCTCATTTCCCTGAAGAAAAATCCTTGTGAAAAACCCTAAAAACACCCCTTTTTGCATTGGCGTGGGTAGCCAGTTCATTACCCGCGCCAATGGGGGAAATCCTTCAAAGAGGGCGCGCCAATTGGCACTCTGTCCCAGAGTCGCACTCGCGCCAGCCATTTTAAGGAGTTTTTTTTTAAAATAAATGGTGGAAGTTTCGTCCTAACTGATCCAGGAACTGGTATCTAATTTGAGTTTGGAGGTATGGCTCTGGATCTCCATGTAGAGGAAGTGGTTTGCCACCTCTCATGGAAGCTTCCTTGAGGATAGAGCCAATCCCATGATTATAGGGATCCCAAATCCCCTTCCTCCATCTATAAAAGCTTGCTCATCTCATTTGCAAGCTATTCTCCAAGTTCCCAAGAGCCTAATGCTGCAAGAGCTTTGATCCATTCCCTTAAGGCCAAATCCAAGCAAGGAAATCATTGTCGAGACATCCGAAGAGAGAGGTTTGTCCCATCCCTGACAGGTTTTATCGAGACACGTTTTTCTGACAACCCTCCGAAGGAGAATTCAGCGTCAAAGCTATGGTTGTATTCTTCTTTTGATTAATTAATGATAAGCGAATATTGGTTATGGTTCCACTCTTGTTCTTGATAATGATAATGAGTTATGTCTTCTCTGACTGACATATAGTTGCATATACTGGATTTTACTCTTGCATTTGTTTTGTTTTTGGCGTGTGCAAGTGTCTGATCACGGAGATAGTGAGGATTGTGATCTTCCAGAGCTAAGGAACGGGAGCGCTACTTTCTCTACGAGCGACAGCGTTGGATTCCAGGTAAGCCTTCATCGCTAGTTGGTTTATCTGTAATTAGGAACCTGCAATATAGCGTGAACGATTGTTGCTAGACCCGGTTTGGGCTAGTAGGGATCGCCTCTGTCCGTAGAGGGGATTTACCTCCACAACAAATTGGTGACTCCACTGGGGATCGTTGGCTTATTGTTGTTCTGCTTTGTGAGCTACAGACGGAGCCTGAAGTTAGCCAGATAGCCTTTGAAACGCTTTTGCTTTGCATTAGCAGAGTAGATCAACGCTGCTTCAGTCAATCTCTGGTTTAGTTTATGAACTGAACGCTTGGAGTGTCGTCTTGTATTTTCGGTTGATTCTTGACCTTGCTTTCTTGGTCATCTCTTTGGGTTTGTTTTTCTATTTGTTTGGTCTTGTCATCACTGGTTTGTGTCTGGACTGCTCTTTTTTATTTTTTCCCATAGTTAACTCAACTGGCACGCTTTTCAGCTTGACAGTCACGCCCATTGGCGCAGGTTGCTTGTGTATCACCCACGCCAATTCCGTTATGGCGCTAATTTCAGTCTCACAGTCACGCCAATCCTGTGAGGTATTAGGGTTTTCTGTGTTTTGAGCCTTTTGAGACTGATCTCTGACTTTGGCCTTGTTTTTTCGCTTGTTTGAGTGTTCTGGAGCCTTGTTTGACTAGCTGTGACCTTCGTCCTTTGGTTGTTTGCCCGTTTCCATCGATTTCACTTTCTAGCCCTAGGGCATCTAGGTCCTCTTGTGTGTCGAGCCTCCCTTGGGATTTTTGGGTTTCTATCGGTCCAGTCGACCTTGTGATTGCTTCTTTACATTCGTTTAGCGATTGATTATCACTTTATTGCATTATTTGAGTGTTTGTTCTCTTCTTCATTCGGATTTCGCTTTGCCTCGTTTGGGCCTAGATTACATGGTCCATTTGAGTCTTTGGGATTCTTTTAGTTTTGAGGGAATTTTTTGTCAATTTGAGGTCTGATTGCGTGTTTTTCATTGAGTGATTTGCTCATTTTTTCTCTCTTACTATCGCATCTCAAATTTCTCTTCATTAGTTTTCATGTTGTTTAGTGCTTATTGCTATTAAACATTGAAAATATTAAAAAAAAAAAATCTCTTTTTCTTTTGATCAGTTAGTGCAAATTAAAATCTTTTCAGTGTTATTAGTGATTAGTGAATTTGAGAGAAAAGTTTTTGGTTACATTAGCTGCATTAGAGGCTTTGTTGGTTGTTTTCTGATCATTTTGTTTGTGTGAAAATCTCTCAACTCTCTCGTAGTTAGCTTTCATCGAATGAAATGATATACTGTGGCATATAGTGTGCATATAGGATATTTTGTGACATCACACTCGCTAGGGCCTAAAAACTAAAATGTAATTGAAGATAAACATTAAAATTTACTCAATTTACACTAAGGAAGCATTGAAAAATTAACGCAACATTTAGTGGTCTAGGCTAGAGACGTGTTCCGGCGTCTTTAAACCTAGTAGCTGTCGTTCGCCTCTTGGCTTTAGACAGCACTAGTACGGACTTGTGCTCCCCGTACCATCGAGTATATAAAGGGAGACCCCACTAGGTTTCTATCCTTTATCCATAAGAAGCCGATTCTACCACCCTATATCCATGATACACCGGACACAACATTCGGGGATATTGCCTGCACGTACGTTAAGTCCTTGGTTGATTTCTCTTTCATTTTTGAAACCAAGGTGTATATTGTAGTTCACGGTTATTTGGTACGCCCTTTGCCTAGTATTCCTGAGTAGTCATTTGATCTTTTCTGACTCTTTAAATTTGAAAGGATCACCAAGCGCTTTTCCTTTCACGCTTGTTTCAAAACTGAAAGAGATAGAGTCACCTTTCTTCCGTTTCTCGACTCTTAAAACATGAAACGGTGAAGTTTATAAGTTTCAATGTGGTAAAATTAATCACCCGCGATCACACGCCCTGTTAGATTTTTCTTGTTGGCCGTTTGATTATGTGTCTTGACTCTTTTTCAACCCATGTGTGTTGTGCTTGATCTTTTGTCATTGTTGTCATAGTGGCGGAACCTCCTGTTTCGTCTACTGGTAGTCCATATACAAACGATTCATCAGAGGCTTCTCAGTCCTCTGCTGAACCTCAGCAGCCCATTGTTTCCGAGTTTCTTGACGGGGGACCGGTTCTATCTTGTCTGAGCATCCCTTTGGAGGACCAGTTGAGTTCAATTGGCCCTTTTCCGACCCTTGGTTTGGATTGGGAGTAGGAGAATATTTCTCTCCTCTTACATCGGGTTCGCCTTTTGTAGCTGGTGTTATTCCTCCTAGTCCTCGCCGTCTATTACGATATCTAGCGGCAGGCTCAAGCATGAGTGAATATAGCGAGGAAATCCCCACGTCCGGTGAAGATTACCAGTTATTTCCTCGGAGATTATTTCCAGGAGACAACCTTGAACCATCTGTTATGTCATCCCCTGGTCCCTCATTACTCGTCGGGTATAGATCCTTGGGTCAGATCATTGCCGCCCTGCCTCTATGGGGGTATCAGCTCCTTCTACGAGGCCGGTTGTTCCTTCATTGGGGATGTCTCCACGGACACCTGTTACATCATCCCCTCAGGTTACTTCTGTACCCTCCATTCCCACTGTTTGTGTGGCCGCATCTGCACCCGCGGTTACTACCCAGTCCGTAAGGACCACATCCCTTCCCGAAGATATCTACATAGCATCTGCTATGCCGGAGAACATCTCTCCGGAGGAGTATCGATTGTCTCTGCAACATTCGAACCCCGAGGTCGGACAGTCCTCTCAAGATCCCAACTGCTCATACTTTTCGCATTATGCACAGGATGGTACACCCGTGTACATTTTTCCATATCAGTACGATGAGCATGGGAACCCTTTACGTTTACCTAATCCTAAGGCTCAAATTCATGCTCAGGGTTTACCTTATAACCAAGCTGGATAACCTTTTAACCCGCAAGGACAACCTTTTCAAGGCCAACCTTCGGGCCAGCCTTCCTATCCTTATGACCCGCAGGGACAACCCATACAAGGCTACCCTCCGGGCCAGCAAGGGCCATTATACGGTCCGCAAGGATAGTATTACAACCCTTTCGGTCAACTCGTGTAGCCTCTCCCCGGAGTCCCAACTGGGCAACCTCAGGGACTCACAGGTTAACCGGGGTACCAACCCGGGCCGGTATACGGTCCTGGGGGGCAAGTCCAACATTCTCAACCTTTGCAACCGCAGTATCCTCTTGGTCCCAACGTTTCACATCAGCCAGGACCATCTTATGGTCCTGCTGCGGGTCAAACCGGTTATCAGCAACCACTTGGCTCCATTCTGCTACCAGGCCAACCGACCCATCCGGCACAACCTGGTATCCCGACACCAGGCCAACCGGCCAATCCGGCACAACTTGGTGTCCCTCCACCAAGCCAACCGGCCCATCCGACACAGCCTGGTGCTGCTCAACAACCAGGACAACCTGCACAATCGGCACAACATGTTTATCCGGGTCAACCTGTTTATTCAGGGCAGCCCGCTCACCCAGGTCAGCCTGTTCAGCTAGGCCAGCCTGCACATCCTGTCAACCCTGCCCAACAGCCGACTTATTCAATTCCGCAACCAAATCAACTGTCGCGCCCTAATTATCAGGCTCAGCAGGGTCCCACCTATCAGCAGCCCACTCGACCCCAAGGCGGTTACTATTCTCATGGTCAATATCGACCGAATTATAGCCAGCCCCAAGGTTCTAAATATTACTCTTAGCAACCTGGCTACACCTATACTCAACAGCCAAATCCAAATGCTGCTTACACAGGGCCAACTTACAATCAGGGTCCATACTCTGGTTATCAAGCCCCATACGTTGGTTACCAACAACCAAATCAGGCTGGATATATGATCTATACCCCCTACAGTCAGAATCCTATGGGATAGAACCCCTAGGGGCAAGGTTATTCTCAACCAGCGTGGAGTGCAGGTACTGGTCCTTATCCAGGGTCAGGTATGCCGTCAAATCTGCCATTGCCGTTTTTGGCTACCTTGGAATTACCAGATGTTTCAAAATTAACAAATGATCCAATTCTGCACAATCCTTATTGGCCTCCGGTTCCTACCAAGGTGCCCGGTGATTGCCCCAAGTTTGAGGGTAAAGTTGGGGAGGACCCCCAAGCTCATGTGATGACTTACCATCTTTGGTGTTCGTCCAACTCTTGGGTGGATGATTCAATGATTCTGCGCCTCTTCCAGCGCACTTTGACTGGCGCTGCTGCTAAGTGGTATATCAAATTATCTCGTGGCATCTTTCAAGATTTCAATACGTTAGCCATGGATTTTCTGACTCACTTTTAGTTACCGGTTCGCTACGAAGCCGGGACGCACCTCCTGACTTCTTTGAAGCAGGAAAAAGCCACCCACATTTCTGATCACATTCATGAGTGGCGACGTCGTCGTAGACTGATCAATTTTCATATACCTGATCAGATACTAACTCATTGGTTCACCACCTCCTTCGTTAACAAAATCGCTCAAGATATTTCTATGGGAGCGTGTGTGACGGAAGAACAAGCCATAGCGCATGCCCAATATCTAGATCTAGTATACTCTCAGTCCGGCACACTTTATGATATTTTTCCTAATGATCCATGGTCTGGAACCTTTAACGCTCCACCTAGCCTCGCGGTGGATGGTGTTATTGGTTCCGTGTCTCAGAATTCGAAGAAATATTCGAATGGGAAGCAGAAGTCCAACTCATCCAATAATTATGCTCCTCCCGCTCCTCCCGATTCTGGCAAAACTGCGGAGGTTAATGCCGTTCAGGCCAATCCTACGGAGAAAGCCTCCAAAGGGAAAAAGAAGGGAAAAGGTAAATCCAAATCTGACACCCCAAAGCCAGAGTCCCAACCTCGTACTGAGGACGGTTCCCAACGCAAACCGAAGTACCCCTGCCTCATTTGTGAAGGAGATCATTATACAAAATATTGTCCACGGCGATCTGAAGTTAGTCAACTTCTAAAAGGCTCCAAAGGGACTCTGGCAGTTCTTAAAGAACCGTTCCCATTTCAACAGACCCAGATGGTTGAACAGCCTTCACCATCTGCACCATTTGGGTCTCAGGTCTTTATGATGAATGGTGCTGCACCTATCTCTATTGCTACATGTTTGAAGGAATACAACGAATTGCATAAGGCACCTGGGAAGGCAGTTGTGGATGGTCCACCTCCCCCACCTGTCTCCAGTTTGTTGGAGATTGAGAAGCCTACTGTCGAACCTGTTGTGAGGCCACCTTCTAAAGGTGTTCTAAGAAGATCTTCCTACAATCCGAATGCCCATGCCACTCAGCACTACAGTATCGTTGAGGATCTGGCACAGGCGCCTTCTGCCATGTCTGCATTGGAAGTTCTTCAAAGTTTCCCGTCACAACGAAAATCTTTGTTGTTTGCAATTGGTGGGATCGATCCCATTGATTCTAATCTTCTCACCTTCGACTTAGAGAACTTTACCCCCCGACTTCCACATCATATCGCTCTTGTTATTCAAGTCGGGATCAACGATCTTAACATCCATAGGGTCGTTGTGGATGAAGGTGCTTCTACCTGTGTCATGTCATCTGCTTGCTGGAAGGCCATTGGCTCTCCGACCCTTTCATCATCTCCTAATGCCCTAGAGGCATTTGATGGTCGGGAATCGAAACCCCTGGGTGTTCTCGAGAGTTTAGCGATTACCTTACAGGGGAAGACAGTCAACGTATAAGTAGAAGTAGTTGACGCCAAGCTTAACTACAATATACTTCTCGGCTGCAGTTGGACTCACACCATGTTATGCATGCCGTCCACCCTCTTTCGACTTATTAAGTTCCCTCACGAGGGAAAAATCGTTACTGTGGATCTGTTTTCTTTCTTCACCTCCACCTCCGAGAACAACGTTCCGTACGTGGATCAGATCGCAAATCCCCGTGACAGTGTAGGACCTGGTCTCTTCAAGGACCTCGTCGTCATGGGTATTTTTCCCGCACCACCACCGCACACCGCTCAAGTTAATATGATCTCTAGGTCTGACGACCCATGGCTCATCCCTACGCCTGAGCAGGTGGCTGAGTTTGTAGAATCGATGCCTTTAACTCCAGTAGAGATTAACTACTATGAAATCGTCGCCGCATCTGATCCTCCCCCTCCTCAGCATGCTCCTTTGAGCATGGCTTTAGACATCTATTCTCAATCCCCCTGGCTCGGCGAGGCCGACTCGCCTGATCCTCTTAAAGAGATCTTCCCTTCTAATAAAGCCATTGTTGAAACAATGTCTCTTGAGGAGCTGCCTTGGAGCGATGGACATCATCGTTCCTCATTCATGCCTAGCTTGGGGGCAATGTCAGATTGTCTAGAGCGTTTTTCATCTCAGGTTCCCACTCCACCTCTCTAGACGCCCATATTGACACATGAGGTGCTTTCAGAGGGAAACCTGAGCAACATCACTCAAACCATTCCAATCGACATCTCCGTTAAACTGAGGATAGTTGAGAATATACACGTGGGAGTGACTTGTTCTCCTGATGAGATACGAGTTTATACTGATCTTCTTCGAGAATTCAGAGACGTGTTCGCCTGGTCCTATGAGAAAATGCCCGGGATTGATCCCAGCATAGTAGTGCACGATATTCCTACCTATCCTGGTGCAAAACCCATGCGCCAACGCCTATGCCTGGTGCATCCTCGTAAAGCTGCTGCCATTAAAGTAGAAGTTGAAAAACTTCTGAACGCGGGCTTCATTTACTCGATTCCACTCACAGAATGAGTCTCCAACATTGTCCCTGTAGATAAGAAACAGGGCACTATTAGAGTTTGTGTTGATTACCGAGATATTAATCGGGCCTGTCCAAAAGACAATTACCCCACTCCTTTCATAGATAAAATCATTGATGAATGTGCTGGGAGTGAGATTTATTCCTTGATGGACGGCTTTTCCGAGTATAATTAGATAAATATTCTACCCGCTGATCAACACAAGATTGCATTCATCTGTCCGTGGGGTACTTTCACTTATAAAAAGCTCCCGTTCGGCTTGAAGAATGCTGGAGCTACTTTCCAGCGTGCTATGTCTTACGCGTTCCATGACATACACCATATCGTTCAGCCTTATCTGGATGATTTGCCAGCTCACTCAGCTAGGCGAGAGGACCACCCAGAACACCTCCGCCAGATTTTCCTTCGCTGTCGACGCTATAATATTCGGCTCAATCCTCATAAATGCATCTTTTGCGTGGATTCTGGCCGTCTATTGGGGTTCATAGTCTCCAAGGACGGAATTCGCCTCGACCCCCTCAAGGTCGAGGCCATTGTCAATCTCCCATCACCCTCTTCGTTATATCAATTGCAGAGTCTGTAGGGAAAAGCTAAATTCCTACGACGCTTTATACTGAACTACGCAGAAGTGGCCAAAGGATTCACGCGTCTTTTAAAGCAGAACTTTCCCTTTCATTGGGACGACATTGCTCAACAATCCTTTGAGAATCTGAAGACATTACTGGTTAATGCTCCGTTGCTTCGGCCTCCAAACTATCACCGTGATTTCACTTTATACTTGGCTGCCGCATTTAGCACCATAGCTATGGTTCTGGTACAGGATGACGATGATGGCAACGAAAAAATTGTTTACTATCTATCGCGGAATCTTCTCGACACGGAAACACAGTACGCTCACGTCGAGAAGCTAGCTTTAGCAGCTGTACAGGCTGTGCAACGTTTCCGCCACAACATCCTGTTGCGTACCGTAACCGTGGTTTCGGATTGCAACCCCATGACATATA
Organism: Pinus albicaulis; assembly: GCA_034641835.2. Taxonomy (NCBI): domain Eukaryota; kingdom Viridiplantae; phylum Streptophyta; class Pinopsida; order Pinales; family Pinaceae; genus Pinus; species Pinus albicaulis. The sequence continues at coordinate 788,430,856 of CM076583.1, forward strand.
TTCTTTCCTGACAATTACAGGGGGTAAAATACTCCAAACAGATCGTTATCCTTCAGGAGTTCGACCTAGAGTTCACTACTGCTAAGTCGACCAAATCACTGGTTTTCACGGATCTTATTTTCTCCCTCCCGACAGACTCCCCCCCATCTCATTCAGAAGAACACATACCAGATGAAACCATATTCCTTATCAGAACCCGTGACCCATGGTATGGCGATATTATAGTGTATCTTCAGACGTCATCGTTTTGGCTCTGAGTTGACCAAAGATGCTCGACGTCGGATTCGGCATCAGTCTCAACCCTACCGCATTGTAGGAGATACATTATACTGGGTTGGAGTAGATTCGGTGCTCCATCGGTGTCTAAATTTGGAAGAGGCCGAACGAGTCTTAAATGACTGTCACAGTGGTTCCTGTGGCGGTCACATGTCTGGATATGCCACCGCCCAGAAGATTTTGCGTGAGGGTTACTTCTGGCCGTCAATCTTCAAAGATTGTATTGTTGCAGTCCGCAAATGTTGCGCGTGCCAGGTTTTTCAGCGCAAGATGCGCGCGCCACCCGTCCCTCTGCATCCTGTCATTACCGTCGGCCCTTTCGAAAAATGGGGCATAGATTTTATGACGTGTAACCCTCATTCGACCGGGGGGCATGCATATATAATCGTCGCTATCGACTACTTTACTAAGTGGGCCGAAGCGATGCCTACACTAGCCGCCGATGGTAAGACAACTGCCCAATTTATCTTCAACCATATCATTGCACGTTTCGGGGTCCCTCAGGCCATTGTTACCAATCAAGGTACTCACTTTCGATATTAAATGATGGCCGAGCTGACATCAAGATTGGGCTTACGACACGATAGCTCAACGCCATATTACCCCCAGGCAAATGGTCAGGTTGAGGCTGTGAACAAGGTTTTGGTCACAATGCTTCAACGAACAGTTGGAATTCATAAGTCCAATTGGCACCTCCAATTGTTCTTAGCTCTATGGGCATACCGGACGTTAGCAAAGAATGCGACCGGATTCACACCATTCCAATTGGTGTATGGTCTGGAAGCGACTCTTTTGGTTGAGTGCGAAATTATTTCCTTAAAGCTAGCTGTGGAACTTTTGCCTGATACTTCTCCTGAAGAAGAACGTCTCTTGTATTTGGAACGGTTGGATGAAACCTTCCGCTTGGATGCTTTAGTCCTTGAAGCACAGAAAAAGTGGGTCAAAGCACACTTTGATCAATCTGTCTCTCCACGTTCTTTTTTCGAAGGGGACCTTGTCCTCCTGTACGACCAAGCGCACGACAAGCTCGGGGCAGGAAAGCTCCAACCCATGTGGCATGGGCCCTATATAGTAAAATGAGTATTGAAGAATGGGGCTTATGAGCTCATTGATTATGAAGGAGTTCCGCTGGTGGAGCCTAGAAATGGGCTATACCTTAAGAAATACTATGCTTGAAGTTATTTTTGGTGTGGTGTGTGTACATAGGTGTGTATATTCATTTTGTGCATGTGTGGTGTGGTGTGCGATGTAAGCGTCTTTCTGCTGATCGGGTTTTCCTAATTGTGCAGATGTCCATTGCTCCGTTTGTGGGTTTCGCGGATGGTGCCTCTCGCAGTACCAGGAATCTGTCTTCGGCAGCTTGGGTAATCTATGATCCTGCTGGTGAGTTGGTTAACCTGCAAGGTGTGTGTCTGGGTCCTGCTACAAATAATATCGCGGAATATAGTGCTGTATTGGAATTGTTAACCGAGGCTGTGGACCTCGGAATTCGTGAATTACTTGTGTATCTAGACTCACAACTTGTAGTATTACAGCTTAGCGGGAATTATTCAGTAAGAAATCCATCCATTTTACTTTTGTATTTGCGTATTCGTCTGCTGGAAAGAAATTTTGACTACATTACATATCAGCACATACCTAGACATATGAATACATTAACATATGCAGTAGCTAATTTGGTTTTAGATAGACATTTGCGCAATTTTAAAACATCATCACATGTGAGAAGATCCATCCAGAAATAGGTATGTATATATATGTGTGTCAAAATGTTTACATAGTGTGCATCACATAAAATCAAAATATACATGTTCGTCTTAATACACATGAAAGAAGCCCTAGGTGTCTAATCCACATGGTGCTCGTGGTAACATGCTACCGTGTGCACTAAGCGTCTCAGTAGTCGGTGGAGGCGACTGGGCACCCCCACAGTGTGTTGTTGGTATGCTAGCGGAATATCTGCTAGCCGTGCATAGTCCGGGATCCCCCGGGCAATGCCCTCCAGGTTCTGAATTAGTTCACCTCCCTCGCCACCCTCAGCCTGAGGGTCATGATCATCATGGGTTCTCCGCGCAATGGGCGACATGCCTGCGGGTCTCTCTGGGCCAACATCTGCATACACATAACAACTGTTATTAGAACGGACATGTATTACCAAAAAAAATCATAAAACATGAAAATCAAAAAGAGAGGTCATACCCAACTCTTCATCCCAATCATCCCCCTCTGGGAGCGGAAGGTCTGGGTCTCCGGTGAAATAGGTCCCTGCATAAGGCCAATCCTCGACCACGATCAGCTGCCGCCGTAACCATCCAAAAAAATCCGGCCTGCAGGACATCTATTGGCCTCCTCCTGATCTGGGCATAAGTACTGCCCAGTGAGCCATCCTTGGCTCTCTTGGTATCGGCTCAGCAACTATGGCCCCTTGGCCCTGAAATTTTGGTAATCGCTCCAGGATGAACGATACCAAAATGGAACCGTAGCCAAACTGTTTCAGCTTGGCTTGCTTGCACTTTGTAAGCTGCCTCTTGATATTGGTTGTCACCGTTGTAGCCCAATCAAATAGTGTAGGATTCATACACTCAGAGGCTAATAGGAGTTGGGCCTTGGTGGCCTCGTGTGGAGCTTGTGATCCTGTAGCTCGTGTGATGGTGTGTAGCACTACTCTCAGTGCTAGATCCTTGATAGTGTGGATATCCACCTTCTCGCTTCCTGATCCGGTCCGTGCCCTTAGCCACACCCTCGCCATTACCTGGTCCATCTTTTCACCAGATGGTCTGCTGCCTGTCAAGATGGGCACTGGACCTCTGTGCGACAGTTCGGTTATGAAGTATACATCAGAAACCTCTAGTTCTAGCACTTGGTCCCAAAGTTTGAACACCCCTTCATTTTCGTCCCAAATACTCACCAAGTACTGTAGGAGCTCAGGTTGAGCTCGTAAGCAGGGCGTCAGGAAGAACTTCTTGAGTCCATAGTTCTTAAGTGCATTCATACAAGCCTCATTCTCCATGGCCAGTTCATCCTCTTCCCCATGCTCCCTTTCCTTCCATTCGATAACCATTGTGTTTGGTTGCCTGCATCAACATGAACAAAAACCCTTGATTAGACCTCTGTTACTGTTGAACCTTTAGTTAAACTGAGAGGGGGGGGGGGTGAATCAGTTTAACACATTCCTGATCTCTTAGAACTTTTTATTAAACTTATTTACACTTTCATTTCATATCCAATTTAATGTGTGAGGAATCTTAGAATGTAAGCAGCATGTGTTAGTATAATATAGCAGTAGACTTAATATGAGAGTAGCAGGTATTAAGCAGATGATACATATCAGATCAATACATAAATATCATGCACAGAGACACCAGATATAAGTGGAAACCCATAAAGGGATAAAACCACATCTTATTATTGTTGTGATGCAAAGGCAAGCTCCAACTCCCTTTCACCACTGTTTTTCTGCAGGCACCAACCTACAGGAGGCTCCAACCTCAATTCTGCAAGCTACAACTTGCAAGGAAGCATCAACTCCCTTCAATTTTCTGTAGGCACCAACCTACAGGAGACTTCAACCTCAGTCAGCTACAACTGACAGCTATCAAGCTACAACTTGATAGGGAAGCTCCAACTTCCTCAATTTATCAAACTGAATGTTTGCTGATTTACTCCAGATATTAGCTCTTTTTTGTATCTGCTCTTCTTCTCTTAATCTTCTCTGTTTTATTCTTCTATATTCTGCATTCTCTATATTTTCTCTCTCTTTCACACCTCACACTTTTGTATATCAAGTTGATATTACTTATAGAAATTTCTTGATGAATATTTGTTTTCCTCTAGGAATTCGAAATGGATGGTCATACCCCTTGGTCTTCTGCCTCCTCATTTCTTTATCCAACTCAATTTAAAATCATAAAAATATGTACAAAATTTCATGCTACAGTGGGATTTTGACTTTTCTTTAGGATACTTGCCTTTGCATCAGAAACAATAAAAAAATAATTATAACATTTACATTCACATTTTTAATTACATATTTCAATTTTACTCAGCTCCTTTTCTGGATTTTGGCTTTACTGGATTTGTCTTTTCCTGCTGCTGTTAAGACCCTGTTTTGCATACTCTTTGTTCACTGTCATCTGCATATTCCCTGTTTTCTGTGCTTATTCTCCTGTCCAACTCATTCCTGTACATATTCCTGTCAAACATGTAATCTCTGTGTATCTCTGCATGCTCTCCTCTTCTTTTTCCTTTTCCATAATTGCATTCAAGTTTTATGCCCAATCATTTCCCAATCTGGGAAATCTCACACTTCTCTTTAATTCCACGCTGGAAATTTATATAAACAAGTCTGGGTTATTTTAATATCTCAATTCAAATAATTGCAATATTAATTCAATACTCCTCTATAGTTATAACCCGACAATCTCTTATGTGTACATATGCACTAATTTTGCATTTACAACCATTCTATGCAACATAATAATTGACCCTCGGCGTATTAAACCATATTCACAAATTCCATGTTTCGCCACTTCAAATATACAGTCATTATACATAATATATCCACACATATATTACGATTTCTTTAATATTGGAACCATTACAACGGAGTCCAAAGATAATCGGCAATCTTTTATTAATTAGAAACCTTAGTCTTCCACCGTATGTTAATAACCCGTCAAAATTTAATAAACATCATTAATATAAACCAAATTCATTGTATATATCTTTTCCCTGGGCCCACAGTACCATCGTGAATGCATAGACCGTACCTTTGTTAACTCACGCGCCCATCCGACGACTGTCATTGCATTGCCCGATCCAACGGATATCGCACGGGAAACTTGCGCGAAAGATAACACGCGATGTCGTGTCACATCTGGACTATCGTTCACGCACCTTGGTTAAACTCCGGGAAAGTATGACGCACGATCACTGTCCGATGGCCCTCTTCCAGATCAACGGCTTGTGTCAATTTCGCTCGGTGTCTCTGGTCGATAGTTAATGCACGATGGCGCAAGTTAAAGAGCGGTTTTGGAACAGTAGTCTAGCCATGTGTCAGATAGTCTATGGAATCGCTGCCCATTCCTCCAATACCGATTTCCGACAGATGGTGGTGCGATGAAACCCACGGTTTCACTCCAACCCACTGTTACTATTCATCTGGTCACAGCTCCGCTTCCTCACGCAAGGTTCCGTTCTCGTCCTTTTACTCCGGGTTTCGTTCTCCTCCTTTAAACTCAGATTCCGCCCGTTATACATTAAAGGGTTCTTTTATACTCTGACGCAGAGTTCCGCCACTTTCTCGGTTCCGTCTATCCTTATGCAGAGTGCACACAACCACTCCTCAAGAACTCATGTGTTCACACGGAGTTAATTCGACCATTACACAATAATATTAACTCAATGTCTCATGCACAGAGATTTGCATTGTACATAATTACAGGGAATAATCAACCAATGCATAATACACAAGGTATTCCTCACACAGGGTTTAGTATTTACCACAGGGTTTTAGTCTTCAATCAAAGTCTATGCTCAATAATTGCTCAATAATTCATCTGCAAACTGTATTACACTGCTTTTCAACTCCACTGCTCTGTCTCTAATTCCTTTGTTGCTTCTACTTCAATTTATCTGTTTCTTCTGCTGCCTCTGCTACCTCTCTGTCTCTTTTGCCTTATGGATAGTTTAGGCGCTGCTCCTTTGTCATCTCCTTTGCCATCAATGACAACATTTCCAACAGTCTCCCCCTTTGGCATTGATGGCAACATACTTCCTCTGCTTGCCTTTTAAAAGCCCCTTTTTATTTTTTCTCCCCCTTTGACATCAATGGCAAAGGGTTGACTTGTTGAGAGAACACTTTGAGGATTATCGAATTTGAATATACACTGTAAATTTGAATAATCACTACTCATATTTTATGTTTCATAACACAATACTGATCCTTTTGCTCTGTAATTGTCCTTTTGATGCCTGAATAATGCAGATAACTTTAGGATAATAACTTGGTGTTCTTTTGCCTTAATCCTTTGATCCCGAGGACCTGATTCATGCTTTCCTTGCTGATTGTTCTCCTCCTGGAATGATATTTTCATTTTTGTTCTCCCCCTGAAATTGTTTTTTCTCTTTATATCAGAGAGTAGCATCTGCAGATACTACCCCTAGTTTATCTCTCAAATATTGAAATGGTTCTCTAGCAAGAGGTTTGGTAAATATATCTGCTATCTGTTCTTTCGTTTGTACATATTCCAGCTTTACTGTCTTCTGAGCCACTTGTTCTCGGAGGAAATGATACTTGATTGGAATATTTTTAGTTTTTGAATGAAGTACAGGATTTTTAGATATACTTATAGCACTTGTATTATCACATTTGATTGAGATAGGTTCATCAATGCTTACCTTCATGTCTTGAAGATTTTGCTTCATCCACATGACTTGTGTACAACATGCTGCTACTGCTATATATTCTGCTTCAGCTGTAGATAGAGAGATGGATGTTTTTTTCTTGCTTAACCATGCCACCAGACTTTCTCCTAGATAGAAAGCACCTCCACTTGTACTTTTCCTGTCATCAACACAGCTGGTCCAATCTGCATCTGTGTATGCTGTTAAAGTGAAGCTTTTGCCTTTAGGATACCAAAGTACATACTGTGTTGTTCCTTGTAGATATCTGAGTATTATTTTTACTGCCAGAAGATGGTTTTGTTTAGGTGCTGCTTGATATCTTGCCACTAGTCCTACTGCTAGCATGATGTCTGGTCTTGATGCTGTCAAATACAGCAGGCTTCCTATCATGGATCTGTAGAGTTTTTGATCTACATCTGCAGTCCCATCCTCAACACACAGCTTGCATCCCGTGATCATGGGTGTTGTCACAGGTTTGCAGTCCTCCATTTTGAATTTTTTCAGCATTTCTTTTAAGTATTTTTCTTGAGAGATGAAAGTGCCTATGTTCTTTTGTTGAATTTGTAGTCCCAAGTAGAAACTGAGCTCTCCAATCATAGAAATTTCAAACTCTATTTTCATCTCATTAGCAAACCCTTTTTCCAGTTCATATTTGTTGCTTCCAAACATAATGTCATCGACATACACTACAACAATCAGGAGTTCCTTTTCATGGGATTTTATGTATAGATTGTTGTCTACTCCACCTCTCTTAAAACCTTGTTTTTGCAAATATTTATCCAGTCTTGAGTACCAAGCACGAGGAGCCTGTTTCAGTCCATATAGGGCCTTCTTCAGTCTGCATACATAGTCTTCTTTGTCTGTCAATGAGAAACCTTTTGGTTGTTCCATGTACACTTCTTCTTCTAGATCTCCATTAAGAAAAGCGGACTTTACATCCATTTGATATACTTTGAAGTCTTGGTAGCATGCAAATGCCAGGAACATTCTGATAGCTTCCATTTTGGCTACAGGGGCAAATGTTTCTTCATAATCAAGTCCTTCAATTTGTGAGTATCCTTTGCAGACCAGCCTGGCTTTATTCCTGATTACTTGTCCTTGCTCATTCATTTTGTTTTTGAATACCCATTTTGAACCAATGATATTCTTCTCAATTGGTATAGGAACTAGTTCCCAAGTATTGTTCTTCTCAATTTGGTCCAATTCTTCATTCATTGCTTTTACCCAATACTTGTCCTTGCTAGCTTCTTCAAACTTCTTTGGCTCTATTTGTGATAACATGGCTATGTATACTTCTTCTGTCTGTTCAGTTAGCTGCCTTCTTGTTTGCACTCCTACACTCTTGTCTCCTATGATTTGATCTTCTGGATGGTTCTTTTGAGTGTATCTTGAGGGGGTTTTTGAGTTCACTTCAACATTTTCTGATGTTTTTCTTGTTTCTTCATCATCTTGGTCCTCTTCTTCATGATTTTCAGGATGGCTACTGCAATCTATATCTCTTGTCTTGTTTGGAAGTTCTTCATCAAATCTTACATCAATACTTTCTACAATTTTTTGAAGAGTCTTGTTGTAGCATCTATATCCTTTACTCTTGGATGCATATCCTAAGAGTATTCCTTCATCTGCTCTTGCATCAAACTTCCCCAGATTTTCATCATTATTCTTTATGTAGCACTTGCTGCCAAAGACTCTAAAGTGCTTGATTGATGCAGGTTTAACATGCCATAGCTCATAAGGTGTCTTGTCACTGTTAGGTCTTAAATGAGATTTGTTTAGAATATGTACTGCTGTGTGTACAACTTCTACCCAAAAGGTTTGAGTAATGTTACTCTCTTGCATCATAGCTCTAGCCATTTGTTGTAGAGACCTGTTTTGTCTCTCTGCTACTCCATTCTGCTGAGGTGTCCCTGCAATGGTAAATTGTTGCTTTATTCCATGTTAATTACATAGGTCTGCAAAGTCATAATCTGTGAATTCTCCTCCTCTATCTGATCTGATACATTTTAGCTTGCATCCAGTTTGATTTTCTGCTAATGCTTTGAATGTCTTAAACTTTTCCAGTGCTTCTGATTTGTTCTTGAGAAAAGCAACCCATGTCATTCTGGAGAAATAATCTATTATCAGCATGAAGTAGGATTCTCCACTTGGTGTCTTAGTTCTAGCGGTCCCACACAGGTCCATGTGCACAAGCTGGAGTGGTCTTCTTGTTGATAGCTCATCTTTAGATCTAAAGGATGTGCAAGTCTGTTTCCCCAATTGACAAGATTTGCATATGGTATTTGAAGGCCTTTTTATTTCTGGCATATCTCTGACAGCTTTCTTCTTGCTCAGTCTGATGATATGGTCGAAGCTGAGATGTCCCAATCTCCTATGCCATAACCATGACTCCTCAAGTTTGCTAAGATGGTAGGCTTCATCCTCCTCTTTTACTATGTAAACATTACTCTCTGTTCGAACACCTTTGAGCAGAGTCTTTACTATTGTGCTTGATCTGACTTCACAATCTTGTGCTCTAAAGAGAACTTCACAGCCTTTGTCACACATCTGACTGACACTCAGTAAATTTGCTTTCAGCCCATCTACAAATAGTACATATTGGGCCTTTCCTCTTCCATTATCTATGCTGACTGAGCCTTTTCCCTTGATCTTACCTGATTTATCATTGCCAAAAGTAACATTGCCAGATTTCTTTTCATCAAGAGTTATAAACTTGCTTTTGTCTCCATTCATATGTTTTGAGCAGCCAATGTCCAGGTACCACTGGCTTTTCAAGTCTTGAGCAGTTAGGGCCAGGTCACATTTATTCTCCTTTTTTATCCACTGGAAGCACCCTTTTGTTTGGTATCTTTTGTGGGATGATGGACTACATTTTCTTAGAGGAAATTTAGAAGGTATATGTCCAACTTGATTGCATACACAACATTTGATCATAATTTTTGCAGAGTTATGAGTATGAACAAAATTTATTTGAATCATAAACCTCCTTGAGGTGTTAAACATCAATCTTTGTCCATAATTTCTACACTCAATGATTTTATGACCAAATTCCTTAAAATAAAATCAGTAACCATAGAAGCTATTTGCATACCTGATGTAAGGTTGTCTCTTCCATTTGTTTGCTTGAGGCAGTCTCTTCAATGTTTGGATCTTTTGCTGGTTTGAATTACTCCTTCTTGCATGACAATATGCAGCAATGTGTCCCAAGTTGTGGCAGACATAACAGGTGGCATTCTTCATTGGAGGGAAGAATCTTCTTTGATGGTTTCCAAATTTTACATATTCAGGGGTCTTAGTATTTATTACATTCTTTGCTACTAGTGGTTTCTTCTGATCTCTGTCTTCCTTATTGAAGATTTCTTCTTTTGTAGGAATTGTTTGAGCTACTTCATCATTCTTCTTAGCTTTTACAAAAATAATATTTTTGTTTTCCTTTTCTTTGCCTTTACTCGATTCTCCTTCATAGCCTATTCCTGTTTTTATCATTGGGGATCTTTGAGCAACCAGAATTTCATTCAACTTACTAGAGCTTGTTTGAGAAGAGTTTATAAGCACTGTCCTTTGAGCATTTTCTAGTTTCTTCCTGAGACATACTACTTCTTCTTCCAATTTCTCTTCTTCTTGGTTTTTATCTTTGAGTTGCTGAAGTAACATGTATTCTATCTTCTTGGCTTCTTCAAGCTCTACCTTTAGCTGCATGAGGAATTCTGAATTTTTTTCTTCTCTTACATACTTAAGAAGAATGTCCTTTTGTTTTCTACACTTCAGTTTGAGTCTGTCAATCTCTTACAGAGCACTTCTTAGCTCCCCCTCAAGGTCGACTTCCCCTTCTTCTTATTCATCTTCTAGCAGGAGTCCTTCAAGATCTTCTATGGCCATCAATAAGAATTCGGAGGTTCCTTCTTCACTTGAGGGTTCATCTGAATCTTCAGATGTACTGCTGTCTTGTTGAGCATAGAAGGATTTTCTGCTGAACTTCTTTCCTTTCTTCCAGTTCTTTGATTTATTTTTCTTTGACTCTTGAGCCTGATTCCTTATTTTCTTGTGAGGACACTTAGCAGCATAGTGTACCACTCTTCCACAGTTAAAGCATTTGAAGGGGAGTTTACCTTTGTATTTACCTGAGCCTCTATCCAATTTCTTGACAAAATTTGCCTCTTCTTCATCTGAGCAAGAGCATATGTCTCCCTCTTCTTCTTTCTTCTTTTCTGTTTTAAAGGCTTCTTCCCTCGTACTTGGCTTCTTCTGTGGGAGCCTCATTTCATAAGCTGTTAGATTTCCAAGTAGCTGGTTCATGGTCAAGGTCTCCCAATCAGCTGTTTCTTCTATTGCAGACACCTTTGGATTAAACCTGGATGGAAGAGATCTTAGAATCTTTTGCACAATTATAATTTCTGGCATTTTTTCTCCAAGAGCTTTCATATTGTTAATAATTTCTGCAGCTTTTAGGAAGAAAATGGCAATTTATTCATCATCATTCATTTTTAAGTTTTCAAACTGGGCTCTATAGACTTGAAGTTTAGCAGTCTTTAATTTCTGGTCTCCCTCATGTATGTTTTCAAGAGTATCCCATATTTTTTTGGCAGTGTCTTTGTGCATTACTTTAATAAACTCTGCTTCACACAATCCATTCAGGATGACATTCATGGATTTTGCATTAGCCACAAAATCTTGTTTTGATTCTTTTTCTGTGTCAGTTGCCTTCGGGGCATATCCTAATTCCACAACAGCCCAGACTTCTATTCCTAGAGACATTATGTATGTCCTCATTCTGATTTTCCAGAAAGCATAATTTTCACCAGTGAAGAAAGGGGATTTATTGGTTGAGCATCCTTCTTTACTAGCCATCTTGGGAACCTAGGATCTCCTTTCAGTTGTTAGACTTGAACAAAGGAACCTGCTCTGATACCAATTGTTGAACCTTTAGTTAAACTGAGAGGGGGGGGGGGGGGGGTGAATCAGTTTAACACATTCCTGATCTCTTAGAACTTTTTATTAAACTTATTTACACTTTAATATTTCATATCCAATTTAATGTGTGAGGAATCTTAGAATGTAAGCAGCAAGTGTTAGTATAATATAGCAGTAGACTTAATATAAGAGCAGCAGGTATTAAGAAGATGATACATATCAGATCAATACATAAATATCATGCACAGAGACACCAGATATAAGTGGAAACCCATAAAGGGAGAAAACCACATCTTATTATTGTTGTGATGCAAAGGCAAGCTCCAACTCCCCTTCACCACTGTTTTTCTGCAGGCACCAACCTACAGGAGGCTCCAACCTCAATTCTGCAAGCTACAACTTGCAAGGAAGCACCAAATCCCTTCAATTTTCTGTAGGCACCAACCTACAAGAGACTTCAACCTCAGTCAGCTACAACTGACAGCTATCAAGCTGCAACTTGATAGGGAAGCTCCAACTTCCTCAATTTATCAAACTGAATGTTTGCTGATTTACTCCAGATATCAGATCTTTTCTGTATCTGCTCTTCTTCTCTTAATCTTCTCTTTTTTATTCTTCTATATTCTGCATTATCTATATTTTCTCTCTCTTTCACACCTCACACTTTTGTATATCAAGTTGATATTACTTATAGAAATTTCTTGATGACTGTTTGTTTTCCCCTAGGAATTCGAAATGGATGGTCATACCCCTTGGTCTTTTGCCTCCTCATTTATTTATCCAACTCAATTTAAAATCATAAAAATATGTACAAAATTTCATGCTACAGTGGGATTTTGAATTTTCCTTAGGATACTTGCCTTTGCATCACAAACAATAAAAAATTAATTACAACATTTACATTCACATTTTTAATTACATATTTCAATTTTACTCAGCTCCTTTTCTGGATTTTGGCTTTACTGGATTTGTCTTTTCCTGCTGCTGTTAAGAACCTGTTCTGCATACTCTTTGTTCACTGTCATTTGCATATTCCTTGTTTTCTGTGCTTATTCTCCTATCCAACTCATTCCTGTACATATTCCTGTCAAACCTGTAATCTCTGTGTATCTCTGCATGCTCTCCTCTTCTTTTTCCTTTTCCATAATTGCATTCAAGTTTTATGCCCAATCATTTCCCAATCTGGGCAATCTCACACTTCTCTTTAATTCCACGCTGGCAATTTATATAAGCAAGTCTGGGTTATTTTAATATCTCAATTCAGAGAATTGCGATATTAATTCAATACTCCTCTATAGTTATAACCCGACAATCTCTTATGTGTACATATGCGCTAATTTTGCATTTACAACCATTCTACGCAACATAATAATTGACTCTCAGCGTATTAAACCATATTCACAAATTCCATGTTTCGCCACTTCACATATACAGTCATTATACATAATATATCCACACATATATTACGCTTTCTTTAATATTGGAACCATTACAATGGAGTCCAAAGATAATCGGCAATCTTTTATTAATTAGAAACCTTAGTCTTCCACCATATGTTAATAACCCGTCAAACTTTAATAAACATCATTAATATAAACCAAATTCATTTTATATATCTCCGCCCTGGGCCCACAGTGCAATCGTGAATGCATAGACCGTACCTTTGTTAACTCACGCGCCCATCCGACGGCTATCATTGCATTGCCCGATCCAACAGATATCGCACGGGCAACTTGCGCGAAAGATAACGCATGATGGCGCGTCACATCTGGACTATCGTTCGCGCACCTTGGTTAAACTCCGGGCAAGTCCGATGCACGATCACCGTTCGATGGCCCTCTTCCAGATCAACGGCTCGTGTCAATTTCGCTCGGCGTCTCTGGTCGATAGTTAATGCGCGATGGCGCAAGTTAAAGAGCGGTTTTGGAACAGTAGTCTAGCCACGTGTCAGATAGTCTATGGAATCGCTGCCCATTCCTCCAATACCGCTTTCTGACGGATGGTGGTGCGATGAAACCCACGGTTTCACTCCAACCCACCGTTACTGTTCATCCGGTCATAGTTCCGCTTCCTCACGCAAGGTTCCGTTCTTGTCTTTTTACTCCGGGTTCTGTTCTCATCCTTTAAACTCAGATTCCGCCCGTTATACATTAAAGGGTTCTTTTATACTCTGAAGCAGAGTTTCGCCACTTTCTCGGTTCCGTCTATCCTTATGCAGAGTGCACACAACCACTCCTCAAGAACTCATGTGTTCACACGAAGTTAATTCAACCATTACACAATAATATTAACTCAATGTCTCATGCACAGAGATTCACACTGTACATAATTACAGGGAATAATCAACCAACGCATAATACACAAGGTATTCCTCACACAGGGTTTAGTCTTTACCACAGGGTTTTAGTCTTCAATCAAAGTCTATGCTCAATAATTGCTCAATAATTCATCTGCAAACCATATTACACTGCTTTTCAACTCCACTGCTCTGTCTCTAATTCCTTTGTTGCTTCTACTTCAATTTCTCTGTTTCTTCTGCTACCTCTGCTACCTCTCTGTCTCTTTTTCCTTATGGATAGTTTAGGTGTTGCTCCTTTGTCATATCCTTTGCCATCAATGACAACATTTCCAACAGTTACATGGAAAAATCCATTGGATTGTTCTCTGTTTGGAAATTTAAAACGGAAAAACCGCGTTGCGCCATTGGCACGACCCCTTTGTATGCAAAAGGCCATTGGTGCGGGTCCATGCCCGATACCTGCGCCAATGGGCGGAGCACTAAAATTAAAAAAAATCTTCCACAGAAGCCCAATCCGCAATGGAAATCTCTATAAAATGGATCAAAATGGAGTTCAGGGAAGCGCCTCTTACCTGGAACAAACAAGGATCTGAATGGTAGCCCGGATCAGTCGTATTTGCCATCAGAAGTTTGCACACAAATGGACCACTGTTGCTCTCCAATGAGGTAAATAGTAAAAGTAATTTTGTTTTTACCATTTGAGACTTGTTAATAACTTTTTGAAATCTAAATAGGTTTTAAAAGTCATTTTTTATTAATATTTTCATATATTTCTTCGAAAATGGGTTTTACACTTGCCTTTCTGTGCAGCAACAGGTCTTTATGCGGCTTAAACGATGACATGAGTTGCATTTTATACTTTTTCAGACTCGGTAAATACACGAAAAAGTCATTTTGGAGTCATCTTTCAGCTCTTTTCTGACTCTCTAAACATGAAAAGATTGCCGAGGCCCTTGTCATTTCGATCTCGTTAAAGTGGCCATGAAACGACATCTACTCAGTATACGTTTACCCCTTTTTCGGGCTGGGATAGATTATTTACGAAAAAGGAATACCCTAGCCTATCGCGACTAGGAGGTTTTCTCAGACAAAGTTTTCTACCTTTTTGGATCTGAGGAAATATTTATGAAAAGGGACCTTTGGAGTTTTCTTTTCCGCTGTCTTTTCAAACTCACTAAATATGAAAAGACGCCAAGTTATTCCTTTGTCAGACTTGTTAAACCCTGATGACATCGGATTTAGTCGCAATGATGTTATTCGAGTCGCTCCTTCCTAGGGCTCGTTAAATGTACTAGGATGGATTCGTCCGAATGACGAACTTATATTACAAGCATATGCTATCCCCTTCAAGCTTGTTATCAAAAATAATTGGGGTACTCGCCAGAAATGGTGGGGAAAAATGGAACCAGAATCATTGTCATGTCGGCAGTATGTCGCTCTTGAACATGGCACTTGTCTGCATTCGTGTCGGGTTGGGGACATCTCATCTCGTTTTCCACTTGCCTCCGTGGGTTTGGGTAATCCTTTTGACCTCTCATCTGCTCTTTGCCTCGTCGCCATGAGCTTTGATCTGTTGATTCCAAGTGCTGCCAAACTCACTGTCGTGCCGTTTATATGTTCAAGAGAAGTTGACCTCTGCAAGTTTTCAACCTTCCTCTGATTCTCATCTGATCGTGATTCACAAAAACATTATGTTCCTCTGTCTCGCGTCAATGATGTTGGAAACACTATGGCCCACCTTCGATCAAGGTCACTTCCTGTTGACTTCAGCTCATTATCCAGGAAGCTGATCTAGAGACCCCCTTCTGGTACCTTGGAGCCTGCATGCCTCAATGGCAGGTTCTTCGCATTCGACGTGAGGTTTTCATCATTGGCCTTCGATCGAGTGATTCTGCTGGTGTTCGACGTCAGCTCATTGTTCACATGCCATATATTGTACCTGTAGTACCTTGAGGACCATTGGCATTAATGGTGGTACCTCTCGCGTCTGTTAACAGCTTTCATCATTGGCTGGTAATCAGACAGTGTTCTTGCATGTTCGACTTCAGCTCACTTATTCGCATGCTTGAACTTGTACTTTGTTCGGTTCGAGATGGAGCGCAGACCCTGGATTCCTGTTTGTTACGATCCAGGCTGCGATTTTATGGATTATCATGATTAGTTACATGACTCATTGATTGGATGGCTGCGACCATACTTGATTCTATTTATCGATCCTCACTGGATGGCTGCGTCCATGCCTTGGATCTAGATTATTGTATACTCTGTTATGGATGGCTACGCCCATACCACGTATATATCATGTATTTGAGATATCAGTTGTATTTCTCTACGCAGGTTTTCCGACGGCGGTGTTTTCAGTTGGACACGTTCTCGTAAAGCATTTCACCCCTCTCTCTCTCTCGGACCTCATGCTTTAGGGGGCATCTGTTACACAAAAATTTGTCACTGTCCCTGAAATTCCCCATCCCGCAAAATTGGAGGGCTCATTCCGTGACCTGTGAGCAGTGACATAACTTGAAAACACTTTCATGGCATTCCCCTAAACATGTACTCTTATTGCCCTGAAGACACCTCCTTGTGAAAAACCCTAAAAACACCCCTTTTTGCATTGGCGCAGGTAGCCAGTTCATTACCTGCGCCAATGGGGGAAATCCTTCAAAGAGGGCGTGCCAATTGGTGCTCTGTCCTAGAGTCGCACTCGCGCCAGCCATTTTAAGGAGTGATTTTTAAAAATAAATGGTGGAAGTTTCGTCCTAACTGATCCAGGAACTGGTATCTAATTTGAGTTGGGAGGTTTGGCTCCAGATATCCATGTAGAGGAAGTGGTTTGCCACCTCTCATGGAAGCTTCCTTGAGGATAGGGCCAATCCCATGATTATAGGGATCCCAACTCCCCTTCCTCCATCTATAAAAGCTTGCTCATCTCATTTGCAAGCTAGTCTCCAAGTTCCCAAGAGCCTAATGCTGCAAGAGCTTTGATCCATTCCCTTAAGGCCAAATCCAAGCAAGGAGATCATTGTCGAGACATCCGAAGGGAGAGGTTTGTCCCATCCTTGACAGGCTTTATCGAGACGCATTCTGCTAACGACCCTCCGAAGGAGAATTCAGCGTCAGAGCTATGGTTTTATTCTTCTTTTGATTAATTAATGATAAGCAACTATTGGTTATGGTTCCACTCTTTTTCTTGATAATGATCATGAGTTATGTCTTCTCTGACTGACATATAGTTGCATATACTGGATTTTATGCTTGTTTTTGTTTTGTTTCTGGCATGTGCAGGTGTCCGATCACGGAGATCGTGAGGATTGTGATCTTCCAGAGCTAAGGAACGGGAGCGCTACTTTCTCTACGAGCGACATTGTTGGATTCTAGGTAAGCCTTCATCGCTAGTTGGTTTATCTGCAATTAGGAACCTGCACTATAGCATGAACGATTATTGCTAGACCCGGTCTGGGCTATTAGGGATCGCCTCTGTCCGCAGAGGGGATTTACCTCCACAACAACATGGTTCCCAAAACACTAGAAAATGCCTTAAATTTTATGGGAGAAATGACATGTACATGGTTTCCAAAAACACTAGCATTTTCCTTAAAAATATATTAGATTAAAGTTATGGTTTTCCTTAAATTTTATGGGAGAAATGACATGTACATGGGTTGCCTTGATGTTTTCCTTAAGTTACAACCATGGAGTGATGTTTTCATCTGAGGATGAACATTAGCCAATAAAACCAAGTATGTACATAAGTTCAAATTGGTATGTTTAATTATTAATCTATTAATCTCAATGCATATCCAAGTCTGCAAAAAAGAAAAAGGCTCGAGAAATTTTACATAATCTAAGTACTTCAGAAAATTTTCAAAATGTTAAATCTATTTCTAAAACAATATTTTTCAAAATGTTAAATCTATTTCTAAAACAACATTTCACTGTATTAACCAAAAATAAAATAATTAAATTATACCTTATCTAAATTGTTAACCAATTTATGATGATAAAAATTAATTTGAACCTTGTGAATATTACATGTGGGTGGTAATGTTGAGATTTAGAGGATCAATATTTCTCATGTTTGGGGTGTTTGGCTTTGGTGTTGCTTCAATGTTGTGGCCATGGCAGCTCAACTTCAACATCTGTAGATCAGAATACCTTCAATGTTGTTTACCATTAGTACTACCCTAATTAAGAGTAAGCTGCTTAATACATAGTCTTATCTACCTATATGATTACAGTTCTTAATGGGAAGAGATCTAAAAGATACGTGTAATAGAAGTAGTAAGGTTAACTAATGAATACATTCGTACTTATACTAATAGTTACAAGGGTCGTGTTTCACTTACCACTATTAAAAAATAACCTCCAAGCTGTAAGCTGTTCTTTAACTAGTAAGCTTATAGTAATCAATGATGCTGGAACATAAATTTGGATAGTATAAGTTAATTATGATGGTTCTTACTAAGCTGATTAGTACTAGTGATTTTGAAGTATTGTTGAGTCCCAAATTTGCATCTTTTCCATACACTTTTCCATACCTTTTTCACTCTCCTAAACCTGCCAAATTGTCAATATCATGTGCAAAAGAGCATTTAACATGGTTTTTAATTATATTTTTGTGTTTGCTATTTGATCTAGATTTTGTTCATTCAGCTGCGGAATCTTGCCACTTTTCGCAGCTGCTGCAACTTTCCGCAACTATTTTGTGAAACTCTATGCTACAGGTGTTTACAAGGAAAACGAGCCACATGGGCAGGTCAGGAATGACGTGGACATGGTTCGTGTCCTATTGGTTCAAGCAAACTCATCCAAAGAAGCCGCGGTCAAAGGCGTCCACATGGAAGTCGACCATGGAGTTTCATGTCGGCCGGACTCTGTTTCGTGTCACATGAAGACCCATATGGCCGTTTCTAAGCCTGCGGAGGTTAAATCGACATCTGTACAGGGTTCTAGAGTCGAATTCAAGCATCCACCTTTCGTAGATCTACTTTCCAACACGGCCATACTCCTATATCTGTGGACGTAGTGGTCTACGTGCTCTCCACTAGCATGAACTTTAGGAAACAATTATAGTTTGTTGTTATATATATTGCGTTTGCATACGCATATGAAGTTAGTCGTTATTAGTGAATGTAGTCTCTGTTATCTTTTGATTAGTTTGCTCTGTAGTGATTACGCTGCACTTGTGCCGTAACATTACCATTATGTAATGACTGCTTTTTAATATGAGAAGACTCTGTTTTTCAACTTAATTCGTATTTGAGGACCGTTGCCAAGGCTGTGTAGAGGGCCCCTGCTCAGCTAAGGTTTTGTGTATTAGTGTATATTTCTCATTTCGTTTCTTTAAAAATCATTGTATCATAATCCATTCATATGTTCATACTTTGCAGTTGTTTCATTTCTGTTTATACACTTCCATAATTTCCATTTCATTTCTGTCTTTCATGCTTTATGATTGTTAATCACTGATCAGTGTTTATGTTTTTCAGGTTTTAGATAGGCAGCCCGGGCATTTTCATATCTTTTTGACTAATGACATGGAACTAACATTGTTCTGCCGCTAGTTTGCTTTTCATAGTTTTTGTTTAATTTCAATATTGCTCTGTACATTTCAGTTTTGTTTTTCTGCTTTAGTAGTTAAAATTTAGATATACTAATCTGCTCATAGCATCTTCAGTTGCCTCCGAAAGCCACAGCTGGACTGATGGTGAGGGATTGCATTATGAAATGTGTAGTTTAGTATTAGTTTCTTTTCTGCAAATTTAGATATACTAATCTTCTCATAGCATCTTCAGTTGCCTCCGAAAGCCACAGCTGGACTGATGGTGAGGGATTGCATTATGAAATGTGTAGTTTAGTATTAGTTTCTTTTTTGCAAATTTAGATATATTAAGCTGCTCATAGCATCTTCAGTTGCCTCCGAAAGCCACAACTGGACTGATGGTGAGGGATTGCATTATGAAATGTGTAGTTTAATATTAGTTTCTTTTCTGCAAATTTAGATATATTAAATCATGCATGACATCTTCGGTTACCTCCGAAAGCCACAGCTGGACTGATGGTGAGGGATTGAATCATGAGTGTATGGTTTAGTATTAGTTTACTTTCTGCAAATTAAATATCAGTTACTCAAGTTGTTTATGATTACTTCCGAAAATCATAGCTGGACTAATGATGAAGGGTCAGAAGATAAATTGATGTAATCTGATTTAGATTTATTTTGTTGCAATTTTGAATTTCCTTAAGCATATTTCTTTTGTGTTTAGTTGGCAGCAAGAATAGTTTAGTTTTCATGCTCACTAGTTTACTGTTTTGATTTATTAGATTAGCAGCACCTTTTCATTTCAGCAACACATTTTCATTTTCCTTTTTAAGTCTTGTCATTGTAAATTTCAAATTGCTTTTTAAAATTTCAAGTTGGTAAATCATTATAGGGGATATCACTTCCTTGAACAAACATAACCAAACTTGTTTCCATCTTAGAATTTCCATTTCACCTTAGAAAACCAAAAACGACAAAAAAGTTAAGAAATAGGTTATCTTGCACATATAGTGCGCCGCACTTCATCAGCTTACGATTCCCGGATTGACAAATTAAATGCAGCAATTTAGGACACACTAAATTGACCAAACATTTTGGCGCCGTTGCCGTGGAAGTGTAACTAGGTAGCCAATTTCTTAAAAAAAAAACATAAAATCATAAAAGAAGGGAAAACTTGATAACTTCTTAAAGTATGCTCTCCTCTTGCACCTAGTGTGATCTGGAGGATCAGAAAAGAGAGTTATTGGTTTAGTAATTTCTTAAGTATGCTCTCTTCTTGCACCTAGTGTGATCTGGAAGATCAGAAAGAGAATTATTAGCCCAAATTTAAAAAAAAAATAAAAAAAATGACATGCATAGAGCAAGAGATTCTAGGGGAAGGTTTATAGCTAAAGCCAAGAGTTCGATTTTCATAACTCCATCTTCTTCAAGGCATAGACCAGATTCACCACCATCTACCCCTAGCCTTAAGATTTTTGGAAGTCAAGGAACAGCTGAATTAGAGGATTCTCCTATACCACCTACTAAAACCACTTATAAAACAAAGAGACTTTCTCTCATCCTTCCTTGGTAGAAGAACTAGAGGACTATAAGGACTCTAAAGAAACTATCATGGCAGAGGAAGTAATAAATAGAGGTGGTGGTAGAAGAGGAGGAGATAATGGAGATAACAATGGTGAAGGAAATAATGGTAGAAATAGGGATTTGTTGGGATTCCCTATAGTTGATGAGGAAACTCATGCAACAATGAAAAATATCTCACCATCTGTTCTCCCTAAATTTTATGGATTACGAAGTGAGGATCCTGAAACATTTCTGTTTGAGTTTGAAGTCGTGTGCCGAACTTATGACTATATGGAAGACTCTCAAAAACTCAAACTGTTTCCTTCAACATTGAAGGGAGATGCTTTGAAATGGTTCATGGGATTAGCCACTCAATCTATTAGGACTTGGAATGATATGAAACAAACATTTTTGGATAGATACTTGGACTATTTTATGCCCACCAATCACAAGGATGAGGTATTCAAAATGATGCAAAAAGAAGATGAAAATTTGGAAGACTTAATTGAAAGATTTCAATACAACTTGAAAAGAGCAAAGATGAGCAACTTAGATAATGAAACCTTGAAAACCCTCCTATTAAAAGCCATTAGAGATGAATGGATAGACATTTTAAACATGATGGGGAAAGGAGACATTTCTCAACTTCCATTTCGTGATATAACAGAACTATGTATCCATCTCTCAGGGGGAAAATCTAAAACAGGAAAAGGGCCTAGGGATTCTTCTCTTATTAGGGCTAACAAATCTGCAACTGGATCAGTAAGTAGGGCAGAGATTGGTAACATGCTTGATGAGTTTAAAACTGATATTTTAGGGAGCCTTAGTGAACAACTAGACACCCTTAAAATTCAAAACAAGCAGAAAGCAGAAACAGATGCTTTAGCCATCTTTTTTCCGAAATGTAGGAAGAAACATGCTTTAAGGGAATGTCCCTTGGATGCAAAAGTTGTAGAAACATGTATGATTTGCTCAGAAAATCATGAGATCAAGGATTGTCCTTCAATCCCTGGACTCAAAGTTGTTTTTCAAGAAGATCCAAATTCAATAGAATCTCTCTGTTTTGTCGCAAGGAGACCTTGGCGGGGACAACAATCTCAAGGGTTTAATAACCCTATGAATCTTCAAACCCCACCAAATTGGACTCCTTGGCAACAACCTTGGCCCCAACATCAAAACTCATATCAGCCATGGGTACAAGGGATGCAAAATCCTTATGGGAGATTTGCTCAATTTTATCAATATCCTCCATCTTTTCAAAGTCAACAAATTCCACAACTTCCAAGCCCAAATCCACAACTTTCATTGCCATTTCAACAACAACAACCTTCTCAACAAAATAAAAATCCTCAACTCATGCTTCCATACCAACAGAAGACAAATCAACTTCCAGCTCAGCCATTGCCAAATCCTAACAATAAGAATCCTCAAACTACTTATATGGTAGAAGGACAACAATTTCCTACCTACATGATTGTTCCTCTCAACGATGTACAACTCAGATCTGGTAGAGTTTTAGAAAAACCTTCTATAGATATTCAAGAGCAAGATACCTATGAGGAGGACTCTCTTCAAGTCAATAAGGGTTCTGAGGAAGAGTCTCTTCAAAATTCAAGCATGCAAAAAGAAAAAGAAAAGTTAACACCCACAACTCCTATAGTTGAGCAACCTGTATCTTCATCTACACCTCCTTTTCCAGAAAGACTACAAATTGATAAGGGGGTGGAAAAACAAATCTTGTTGCCTAACTATGACTTTCTAGATGAATTGAAGAATGTATGTATCAAGATTCCATTGCTACAAGCCATTCGAGAAATTCCTATTCTAGCAAAAACCATAAAGGAGTTGAGTTTCAAAAGACCGGGAAGGAAACTAAAAGACACAAGAAGAATCCACCTGGTAGGAAAGATTGCAGATATTATGATGGGAAAAATTACCATGCAGAAGTATGTAGATCCAGGAATTCCAATTGTCAAGACACATATAAATGGAATAGAAATTCCAAACACATTGATTGACTTAGGGGCTGCTATCAACATTATGAGTAGACAGACTATGGAACAGTTAAAACTTCCTAACCTTCTTTTTACACCTACTTTATTGCAACTTGTAGATCGATCGGTTATTAAACCAGATGGTGTATTAGAAGATATTTCGGTCTCCTTAGATTCTTGGGAATATCCAGTAGACTTTATGATTTTGACTCCCAAGAATAATCTAGGAGGACATCCAATTATCTTAGGAAGACCTTGGCTGGCCACGGCTGATGCTTTTATTAGTTGTAGATCTGGAGACATGTACATTTCTAATGGTAATTCGACAAAGAAATTCAATTTGTATCCTCCCGCAAGAGCAATTACAGAAATAGGAGACAATGAATGGGTCAATGATGAGAACACTATACAACCTGTCTTTACCATTTCTGAAATTAGTGAGGATAGTCAAATTCTGAACACATTAGAAAATTTTGAGACATCTTCAGAATATGACTCCACACAATTTCAGTTGGAATCTGACATAGAATATTTATCATCTAGACAAATGTCTCTTTACTCTATGGAAGATTTTGGTAATTCTGCTATTGAGATTTTTCCAGAAAAAACATTGAATATCAACAAACATTTGGAGAAGTCACAACAAGAAGAACTAACGAGAATCTTGCAAAAACATTCTACTGCATTTGCATGGGAGTATACTGACATGAAGGGTATTGATCCTAAGACTTGCATCCATCATATCTATATTGAGGAAAACAGTAGACCAATCAGACAACCTCAAAGAAGGATGAATCCAAATCTTAGGGAGATAGTGAAAGAAGAGCTCCAAGAACTTCTCAATGTAAACTTCATTTATCCAATTTCAGATAGCCGATGGGTTTCTCCTTTGGTTATAGTACCTAAAAAGAATGGTAAATGGAGGGTATGCATTGATTACGGGGAATTGAACAAAGCAACTTTGAAGGATCACTTTCCTTTGCCTTTTATTGATCAGGTATTAGATACATTAGCAGGTAAAAAGTACTTTTCATTTTTGGATGGTTTTAGTGGCTATAATCAAATTCGGGTAGCACCTGAAGATCAAGATAAGACCACATTTACTTGTCCATGGGGAACTTTTGCCTACCGAGTGCTTCCTTTTGGGTTATGTAATGCACCAGCAACATTCCAAAGAGCAGTACTAGGAATTTTTTCTGATCTAATCCATGATTGTGTAGAGGTTTATATGGATGATTTTACGGTTTATGGTAATTCATTTGAAGAGGCATTAGAAAATTTGGAAAAAGTTCTTATAAGATGTAAAGAAACAAACCTTTCATTAAGCCATGAAAAATTCTTTATGATGTTTACTGAAGGGATTGTTTTAGGACATCATATTTCGGGAGATGGGATTAAGGTTGATAGATCAAAAGTTGAAGTCATCTCCAAGTTACCTATTCCAAATTGTCAAAGAGATGTTAGAAGTTTTCTGGGATTTACTGGTTACTATAGAATATTTATAGAAAACTTCACTAAAATAACATCTCCACTCTTCAAATTGCTTACAAAAGACTGTGAATTTAAATGGGATCCTGATTGTCAATCAGCTTTTGAAACTTTGAAAACAAGAATATCTGAAGCACCTATCTTGAGAGGACCAAGTTGGAAACTTCCTTTCCATATTTCTACAGATGCTTCAGATACAGCTCTTGGAGCTGTGTTGGGTCAAAAAGATTTAATTCCTTATGCCATTTATTACACCGGTAAAAATTTGACTCCCACAGAGTTGAACTATACTGTGACTGAAAAAGAGTTCTTAGCTGTTGTTCATGCAATTAATAAGTTTAGACATTACATAACAGGCTATGAAACTTTTATTCATACTGACCATTCTGCAATTAGATATTTAATGAACAAACCCGTTACTAATGGCAGAGTGACAAGATGGCTTTTACTTTTGCAAGAATTCAATATTACTGTGTTGGATAGACCAGGAAAACAGAATACAGTAGCTGATTTCTTGTCTAGGATTCAGAATACTAAAGAAGATTCTCCTGTAGAAGATAAATTTCCTGATGAATACTTGTTTGCGGTAACTATTAAGACCCCTTGGTATGCAGATATTGCTAACTATTTGGTTACAGGGAAACTACCTTCACATTTATTTCCAAGAGAAAAACGAAAAATTATTCAGGAGAGTTCAAAATATTCATGGATTTCTAATGAATTGTTTAAAACAAGGCCAGATCTTGTGATCAGAAGATGTGTCAGGGAAGATGAAATGCCTGATATTCTTAAGGCATGTCATGATGAACCATGCGGCGGACACTTTGCGGACAAAAGGACGGCCTATAAAATCCTTTCCTTGGGATATTATTGGCCTCCTCTCTTCAAAGATGCAAAACAATATGTCAAAAGGTGTGATAGCTTCCAAAGAGTAGGGAAACCTACCCTTTCAAATGAAATGCCATTGCAAACACAGGTACTCATTGAACCCTTTGAAAAATGGGCTTTAGATTTCATTGGACCTATTAATCCACCATCTAAGCAAAAGAAATATATATTGGTTTGTACTGATTATGTTACTAAATGGGTGGAAGCTAAAGCATTAGTATCTGCTACTGAAAATTCAGTTGTTCATTTTCTTTATGAGGATATTTTTACTCGCTTTGGTGTTCCAAGAGAAATTGTGACAGATCAGGGGAGCCAATTCACATCCAATTTGGTGGAGAAGTTGATGGAAGAATACAAAATCAAGCACGGAAGATCTACTCCTTACCATCCACAAGCAAATGGTCAAGTGGAGTCCACAAACAAAGTTCTTGAAAGTATCATCACCAAAACTGTTCATCTACATAGAAGAGATTGGGCAGAAAGGCTTCCAGAAGCCTTATGGGCCTACATAACTACATGGAGGAATACAATAGGACATTCTCCCTATGAACTTGTGTATGGGAAAGAAGTCTTGCTCCCCATTGAGTTCCAAGTTAAGACCTTCAAGATAGCAGTTCAGTTGGGGATGGACTTATCAGAAGCCCAAAAGCATAGAATGGAGCAGTTGAATGAGCTAGATGAGATCAGACAAGAAGCAATTCTAAGAACTGATCTAGTTCAATATCAAAGAACTAAATGGCATGAAAAATATATCAAAGGGAAGAAGTTTCAAGAAGGAGATTGGGCATTGCTATTTGACTCCAAGTTTAAATATTTTCAAGGGAAATTTCAGACTCATTGGCTTGGGCCATATGAGATTGACAAGATCTTTAGCAATGGAGTTGTAAGAATCAAGACCATTGATGAGTTTCAAACTCCTCTTATCGTGAATGGCCATAGATTGAAAGTTTATCATAAGCCACTCTCAAAAGAGGACTTTGTCAAGATGTTTCAAGAAAGTTCTGCAATCAGGATGGTACAGAAGAATTCTTCTTCTCCACCAGCCTAGCTTTTGTTTTTCAGTTAAAAAAAAAAAAAAAATAAAAAAAATAAAAATAAAAATAATAATAATAATAATAATAATAATGGTATAAGCCTGAAAACCAATCATTGATTGGCAGTCTTATACAGAAAATATAGGGTGAAAATCAGGGAAACCTGACACTCTATATTTTCCAAAAAATCTCTCCTTCATTTCACAAGCTTTGTCACCACCCACTCCACTTCATTCCACTTCATTCCACTTCATTCCATTTCATTTCATCTCATTCCACTTCATTCACTTCATTTCATTCCATTCCATCAATAAAAATCTTTTCCATGACCATTTCCATCTGGTCATTTGTCATTTGTTCATTTCCATTCATCAAAGTAATAGCTGTGTCAGTTTCCGCAGCTGACATCTGTTTCCGCAGCTGACTCCAGTTTCCGCAGCCAGAAGCAGATTCCGCAGCTACTACTCTGTTTTCAAAGAGAATGTACAGTCAGATGTTATTTTCATAATTATGAAATAAAATGCAAGAGAGAGGATCAATGGAGCATTCAAGACACCAATGGAGATCAGTCAGTTGAAGACCAAGGGCAAAGGCAAAGATTCCAAAGGTATGAATAAAATTTATTTCAAATAGTATTGAAAAACACATTTTTATATAGTTTTGAACCATGAGCTCTATCCATTACGCGCAATGATTATATTGAAAGTTTCGTAACCTTTCACGATCTCCATATTATCCTCTTGCATTTATTCACAAACGGTTTCATCATTAAACCCCGATTTTCACTCATGATCCAATATCCCACCGGTGATAATGAAGCGTATTTGATTTGACCAAGGACTCTTACAAGCCGCATCAAGTCACAACCGTTGATTGAAACGTGTTCACATTTATTTCGTAGCCACCAAAATTCAAAATGTGGCTGAATGTGTTATATTCTATCAATCTACTCAGTCCTATCTTTGTTATGTTTTCGAAACCCCACTCTGTTCTGTTTCATCCCGTTTCGTTCCTTTTGCTCATTCTCACTCCCGAATATCTACCCACAGTCTCATTCATTCCCATTTTATGATACATCCCCACAGCCATTGTGCTCGTTTCTGAGCATTCAACCATTCTACTTCCATTTGAAACCCTTACGAAGGCAAAATTGTGAAATACAGAGAAGTGAAATGGGTAAATTGCTAAGGGCAGAGCCGGAAGGACCAAAGTTTATAGAGGGATATCCGCAAGCAAAGGAGATATTGAAGAAAGCAAAATGGCTGCGTTTTATTCAGAAATTCAGAGGTTACCACAGAGAAGTTACGAAAGCATTTGCAAGGTCGTTTGATGGCTCGGAAGCAGAAATTGGAGACCTCAAGTTTTCGGTCAATGAAGCATCAATAGCAACAGCCACGGAACTTCTTCAGGAGGGAGAACGTTGGTTCAAAAATAAAAGCATCAGTGATGAGGCATGGAGAACAATCTTACGAAACCAAGGTATGGACATAACTGTTTTTAAGAGAGGAATTCCTGTGCATGCATTGAAGGAAGAATGGACCACTTTACTGCTAATTTTTCAGAAATTCATTACATGTGAAGGCCGTTTTGGGTCCATGTACATGTACCATACCAGGCTATTAATGAATTTTCTAGAAAACCAAACTCTTAATCTCCCATATTTTCTATTCAATAGCTTGAAGAAAATGGCTGTGACTGTTCAAAAACACCTAGGAGATGTAGAGCCTCATCTATATCACCATGGCCTTATAAAAATTCTGATTGAAAAGGAGCTAAAAGAAATAAAAGACACATGGGAACAATTTCTAGTTAGAAATTTCTTTGAGGAACCTCAGGAAATTTCTGAAGGTAGTTCAATAAGAAGGAGTAGAAGAAAAAGAATAAATGTTGAAACCCAAATTACTCCTGCTCAGGAAATTCCCGTAGCTAGCACAACAAGAAGAAGTAGGAGGAAAAGAACAATTGAGGAAATCCAAAACACTCCTACTACTACTATGGAAAGAACTGATAGAGAAGAGAGATTGGTAAAAAGAAAGAAGAAGGAAATCAAGGGTAAGAAGCCAATAATACCAAAAGGGAAAGAAACTATTGAGGCTGTACATAAAACTCCTTCTTCTGAAGAAGAAGATCATCAAATACTCTCTGAAATATTAGTTTATCTTCAAAAACAATCATCCATGCCCAAGAAGGCAGAGAAAGGAAAACAAAAACAAAAGGATAGTGTACCACAGCGTGTGAGGAGAAGCAGCAGACTTAAAGGGAAATTGAGAAAAACGCAAATTAAGGGTCCTCATTTCATTGATTTGGGTGAGGAGACATCTGAACAGTCCCCAACTGACCATAGTCCATCTCAGTTAGTTAGTGAACCTGGTTCATTCCATTCCCAATCAGACAATGAGCATACTCCATCTTATTCTCAGCAAAATATTGATGTAAGCCCTCCTCGGCCAGATTTTGAACATAACTCTCCTTTACAGCATTTTGGGGACAACCCAATAAAAATGACACCTGAAATAGACCCCAAGCAGCAGGAGGTATATGACTATATAGAATCTTTGGAAAAGGCAGCCACGGGTCCAAGTACTTCTTCTATTCAGCCTCATACATTGCAGGATGATTTAGTTCAATCATTAAAACAGGAAATTTTTGAGCTGGAGCTTTTAAATAGGCACATCAAAAATGAAAATGAAACATTGAAAGAACAAGGCAAGCTGGACAAGATCATCCATGATAATACTATGTTACATTTGGGAATATGGCAAAAGAAGAATAAGAAATTGAAAAGGAAATGCCGGAAATTGAGCAGAGCACTTGTAAATATCAAATTTAGGTGCTTAATGAAGAAACCCAGAATGATGGCAGTACCAAGGAAGAAGAGAAGAGGATTGGATGTGATGGCTGAAGTATCAAGGCACATGAATTGAAGAAAGAGTATCAAAATTTTGGTTGCATGAGGACATGCAACACCTTCACAGTGGGGGTATGTTGAGTCCCAAATTTGCATCTTTTCCATATACTTTTCCATACCTTTTTCACTCTCCTAAACCTCCCAAATTGTCAATATCATGTGCAAAAGAGCATTTAACATGGTTTTTAATTATATTTTTGTGTTTGCTATTTGATCTAGATTTTTTTCATTCAGCTGCGGAATCTTGCCACTTTCCGTAGCTGCTGCAACTTTCCGCAGCTATTTTGTGAAACTCTATGCTACAGGTGTCTACAAGGGAAACGAGCCACATGGGCAGGTTAGGAATGACGTGGACATGGTTCGTGTCCTATTGGTTCAAGCAAACTCGTCCAAAGAAGCCGCGGTCAAAGGCGTCCACATGGAAGTCAACCATGGAGTTTCATGTCGGCCGGACTCTATTTCGTGTCACATGAAGACCCATACGGCCGTTTCTAAGCCTGCGGAGGTTAAATCGACATCTGTACAGGGTTCTAGAGTCGAATTCAAGCATCCACCTTTCGTAGATCTACTTTCCAACACGGCCATACTCCTATATCCGTGGACGTAGTGGTCTACGTGCTCTCCACTAGTATGAACTTTAGGAAACAATTATAGTTTGTTGTTATATATATTGCGTTTGCATACGCATATGAAGTTAGTCGTTATTAGTGAATGTAGTCTCTGTTATCTTTTGATTAGTTTGCTCTGTAGTGATTACGCTGCACTTGTGCCGTAACATTACCATTCTGTAATGACTGCTTTTTAATATGAGAAAACTCTGTTGTTCAACTTAATTCGTATTTGAGGACCGTTGCCAAGGCTATGTAGAGGGCCCCTGCTCAGCTAAGGTTTTGTGTATTAGTGTATATTTCTCATTTCGTTTCTTTAAAAATCATTGTATCATAATCCATTCATATGTTCATACTTTGCAGTTGTTTCATTTCTGTTTATACACTTCCATAATTTCCATTTCATTTATGTCTTTCATGCTTTATGATTGTTAATCACTGATCAGTGTTCTTGTTTCAGGTTATAGATAGGCAGCCCGGGCATTTTCATAGCTTTTTGACTAATGACATGGAACTAACATTGTTCTGCTGCTAGTTTGCTTTTCATAGTTTTTGTTTAATTTCGGTATTGCTCTGTACATTTCAGTTTTGTTTTTCTGCTTCAGTAGTTAAAATTTAGATATACTAATCTGCTCATAGCATCTTCAGTTGCCTCCGAAAGCCACAACTGGACTGATGGTGAGGGATTGCATTATGAAATGTGTAGTTTAGTATTAGTTTCTTTTTTGCAAATTTAGATATACTAATCTGCTCATAGCATCTTCAGTTGCCTCCGAAAGCCACAGCTGGACTGATGGTGAGGGATTGCATTATGAAATGTGTAGTTTAGTATTAGTTTCTTTTCTGCAAATTTAGATATATTAATCTGCTCATAGCATCTTCAGTTGCCTCCGAAAGCCACAGCTGGACTGATGGTGAGGGATTGCATTATGAAATGTGTAGTTTAGTATTAGTTTCTTTTCTGCAAATTTAGATATATTAAATCATGCATGACATCTTCAATTGCCTCCGAAAGCCACAGCTAGACTGATGGGGAGGGATTGAATCATGAGTGTATGGTTTAGTATTAGTTTACTTTCTGCAAATTAAATATCAGTTACTCAAATTGTTTATGATTACTTCCGAAAATCATAGCTGGACTAATGATGAAGGGTCAAAAGATAAATTGATGTAATCTGATTTAGATTTATTTTGTTGCAATTTTGAATTTCCTTAAGCATAGTTCTTTTGTGTTTAGTTGGCAGCAAGAATAGTTTGGTTTTCATGCTCACTAGTTTACTGTTTTGATTTATTAGATTAACAGCACCTTTTCATTTCAGCAGCACATTTTCATTTTCCTTTTAAGTCTTGTCATTGTAAATTTCAAATTGCTTTTTAAAATTTCAAGTTGGTAAATCATTATAGGGGATATCACTTCCTTGAACAAACATAACCAAACTTGTTTTCATCTTAGAATTTCCATTTCACCTTAGAAAACCAAAAACGACAAAAAGTTAAGAAATAAGTTATCTTGCACATATAGTGCGCCGCACTTCAT
Organism: Pinus albicaulis; assembly: GCA_034641835.2. Classification (NCBI taxonomy): domain Eukaryota; kingdom Viridiplantae; phylum Streptophyta; class Pinopsida; order Pinales; family Pinaceae; genus Pinus; species Pinus albicaulis. Next base: position 788,462,303 of record CM076583.1, read on the forward strand.
CAGCTTACGATTCCCGGATTGACAAATTAAATGCAGCAATTTAGGACACACTAAATTGACCAAACAAGTATCAACGTAATACAACATGTATCTCTTATGGAAACACAAGCACCTTTCGTGAAACCACATAATGTTGAGTACTAAGTGTGATTGGAATTTGTGATTACCATTATATTTACCCATATGTGAATGAATATGGATATATGTAAGCTGTATATGGATAAACACATGGTTTAATAGAGTATAAGAAAATCTATATCATAGTGAAAGCTAGCTTACTCCTACTATATAAGTAAGCATACGACTGGCTGATTTACAAGAATTTAGATAAGAATAGAGTTCAATCAAGCTCTATTTTGGAAATAACGATATGTATTTCTCATTTCACTAGTGTAATCATGAAGCTGAGTACAAGCACCTTGTTAATGAAGCTGGATAGGTATCATGCTTGATCAACCTTACCAATAATTATGTAAATTATCAGCATCACTAATCTGATATCCTTTTTGTAGTATCACAATTGGTAAATAAAATTAAATAAATCTATCAAGATATATACATCTCACACATTTTATTAAATTTTAAATCAATAAAAATAAGAAAATCAGAATCCTAGACAAATCTTATCCAACACTAGTATGCGTATATCCACTCTAGATGTATGGAGGTTTGGTAAAAATTTCTTGAATCCCTCAGCGACAAAAATAAGGTGTTATTGTTGAAGGTCCTTTAAGGAAATGTTGAAGATTAGATATGGAAGAATGCAAATTAGTCACTGTTAAGGGTGGAAGGGTGGAGCTAGGTTGAGGATTGTAGTCCTCAACAACTAAAAGTATTAGTGTTCTGTAAGGGTTGGTTCTCAGTGAGTTGATGCTCATAAGATAGGGTCAGTTCCCTTTGAGTTGGTGCTCACAAGACAGGATTAGTGGGGTGACATAAAAAAAATAAGAAAAACAATGACGGACAAAACCTTGAAAAAGACACCTAGGTGTAGTTGGATTGAGGACAATAAACATGTGCATGCTTTTATCGCAGATAACAAGTGATACCAGCAAAGGCAGACGATATGACAAAACTCGAGATATTGTGTTAAAATATGAGTGCATCAAACATGATCTCATAAGAGATTTGTTGCATGACACAAGGGAGTTGGAGGAGAAAAAACATATTTTTTGCTCCTATAGTGAGAAGTTGCAAATGACCATTTCGAAATTAAAACCATTCCCTGGAATGGATATTTTAGTTTTTAGGAAGAGAACCTTCAATTGTTTGATGACTACTAGTTTGCGATAAAGTTCATCTCTAAGACTATTGCCTAAAATATTGTTATGTACCATTGCAACTGTTACTGTCATTTAAAGGGCAAACAAAATTCTTGCAACGATTATTTTTATGGAGGTGAACCAATAAAAATTTAAAGTTCAATGTCAGTTATAATTATTGTTTTCCAACTTTGGAAATTTTAATGAATGTAAAGATCAAACAGGAGTCAAGTATATTTCCATTACTGATTTAAAATCTGCTACTTTTCTATAGGCCATACTTCAGGGACTTCCAGAATTCTGATGAATGTGTAGTTTGAGGAATTGTTTCATAGGTGAACAACTTGTTAATTTATTTCTTGCATATTGCAAACGTGGAAATTAAGGTTAAGTATTCTTTACTAAAAAGACATTGATTTGTTTTCCTGAAATTTATGCAATATTTCTTAGCAAGAAAGTATTATATAGCTAGAAACCTTTAAGAAATTTATGCAATATTTCTCAACAAGGGAGTATTATATAGCTAGAAACCTTTAATAATGTTAATAGGTGACATGTATGGAAATATTGAGTACTAGAATAATCTGATGGTCATGGAAGCAATTCTTTTTAATGCAGAAATGAAAAATCAAAGGCAAGGAGACTTTGTAGATTTAACACTGAATTGAACCGAACACCAAACCTTCCTTAGACAGATCTACCAACTATCATTGCTGACACATCAAGCATATATTTGGTGAAATTTTTTTAGCAATTTCTTTCTTTTATTAATGGTTCACATAGATTTGGGGACCGCACAAGAAAATGAACCAAAGAAATCAAGAGTTTTTTCGTCTACCTGGAAATTCAGAGATGACGAGGCCGCAACGAGATGAAATAGAGATGACGAGGTAGGAGATCGCTGAGGATGTAGATTACAAATAACCTACGAACAAAAAAACATAGCAAAAAAATTATAACCCATAAAAAAAATGCAGAAAAAAATAAACCAGAGCAACAACAAGCCTTTGCACCTCCTCGCCCATGCAACAACAAGCCCCTGCAACAACAAACACAAACACAATGCAACAAAAAACACAACAAGATAGACATATGAGACTACAAATAACATGCGAACAAAAAAATAGAGGAAAAAAAATTAGAACCCACAAAAAAATACAAAAAAAAAAAAACCAGAGCAACAACAAGCCTTCTCACCTCCTTGCCCCTGCAACAACAAACACAAACACAACGCAACAACAAACACAATGAGACAGACATATGAGACAACAGTAAAAAATGGTAACATGTAGAAATTATATACAAGATGCATGTATATATCCAGATTCTCCTGATCTAAAAATATTTATCTTCTTGCTAAATACAGAATCCTTCCACTGTTAATCTTTTGCGGAAATTGAAATCAATTGCAAACACATGAAGCAATAAAAACAATCACACATAACATAGTTGTTTAATGGTAAATCTTGAAGTTGAAAACCCCAACTATCATATATTATTTATCATGGAGATCATGTAACAATCTCATACAAAGCTTAGTACATCAAGCTCTTAGTACAATCAATCATCACACACTAATCAGAAGAAATCTGCAAATCCATGCACCAATTTCTTGCCACTTGATAGCCTACCTCCACTGCACAATCCCTACTGAAGAATAGCTCTGAATGCAATCGAATTACCATTGCCTTGACTGCACAATCCTCATTGTAAACTCCAATGTGTGTGTGGTGTAATCAATGCATCACTATAGTCACAACAGATAGTCCATCTTTCCCTTTCACCTATCTCTCCACTAGAACTGACATGCACTGTAGTTAACTGCTGTATTGTTTAGTTGATTAATGAGTTATTATTTGTGAATTAATTAACTAATTTATTCACTCCACTCTCACTAGTGTATCATTCAGTTAGACTAGATACAACAAGCTCAACTGAGTTTAACTCCATTAACCGAGTTAAACTGAATAACAACTCCATGAACTACTCTTCCAACTCTGTCATAACTTTGCCACTTCAGCTCTAACTGAGTCCTCCATGCATGAACCACCAGTAAACCCTAGGAATTGCTTAATTCCTTTAGCCCACTGATTTTCCAAATCTGTACACTGAAATTAAGTGCTCCAAGAGAATAAGTTGTTGTTTATTGTCGGATTATTATTAAGAGCTAATAATAATCGACACTTATATTCTTAGATTGATGATCTATAAATAGACTTTTCCCAATATTCTAAAAATGGGATTTCATCTATTTTTCCAACTTGACCAACCATCCAAAAATAGCATCCTACAACTTCTGAAATATGATCACCATGTCTAAAAATAGACATAGTCTAAAAATAGACTTGCACCTAAAAATAGCGTGCGGGCCCACCTAGTGAAGGCGACTCATTTTCACTAAGCTCATCATCTTGTTGAATCTCAACACTCCCTCTCAACAAGATAGGGATTATCCTTCACCTCGATCCTACCTCTATGGTATTCGAATTTTCTCCTGGTGAGCGCCTTCATTAGAATATCTGCATCCTGATCTTCCGTAGGAATGTACTGAAGTAACATGATCTTCCGCTGGACACAATCTCTGATCTGATGATACCGAATATCAATATTTTTAGGTCTATCATGAAACATAGGATTAATCAAGAGTTTAATGCAACTCTGATTATCACAATGTATCACTGTAGAATCTAAATGTGAACCGAACAAACCAACCAGGATCTTCCTCATCCAGATAGCCTCACATGCAGCTTGACTTACTGCCATGTAATCTACTTCAGTTGAACTGAGTGCCATGGATCTTTGTTTCCAGTTGTACCAAGAAACTGTTGTAGATCTGATACTGAAAACCCCTCCTGATGTGCTCTTTCTGTCTATTGGGCTACCTGCCCAATCTGCATCTGTGAAGCCATGCAATTTCACCTCATTTGTCTGTCTGTACCATAAGCCATACTCAGATGTGCCCCTGAGATACCTCAGGACATGCTTGCCTGCCTTCCAAAAGAGCTTGGTAGGCTTAACCATCACTTGTGAAAGTTGGTTCATCGCATAGCATATGTCCGGTCTTGTATTAACTAAATACATGAGCGAACCCACCAACTGTGAATAAACAGTGGCATCCACTACCTCTGTCGATGTAGCATCCTCTTTCCTCTAATTTGCTAGAAGATGTGTGTCGATAGGCTTGCAGCCTTACATGTGAAACTTCTCCAGTATCTCCCGGGTATACTTGCCTTGAGACACAAACAATTCACCTTCCCGCTGCCATATTTCCGATCCAAGGAAATAATGAAGGAGGCCCAAATCCTTCATCTCAAACTCCTTTGCAAGATCTGCCTTGCATGAGTGTATCAACTGCTCATCACCTGTTAGTATTAAATCATCAACATAAAGAACAATGATTAAAATCTTACCCTCCACCACAATTTGGTACAGGTTTGCTTCCGCCTCACTCTTGGTGAAGCCAAGTCCAGTGAAATAGCTGTCGATCTATGTGTACTAAGCACGAGGTGCTTGTTTCAGCCCATATAGCGCTCTTTTGAGCCCGCACACATGCGACTCGCTGCTAAAGACCTCAAATCCTTCAGGCTACTCAATGTACACTTCTTCCTCAATGATCCCATTAAGGAACATAGTCTTCACATCCATGTGATGAATGTGCTAAACCATCTGCGCTGAGAGAGCAAGGATGGTCCTTATGGAAGAATACCATGCGACAGGAGCAAAGGTTTCTTCATAATCAATCCCCTCTATCTGTGAGAAGCCTCGGGAAACAAATCTTGCCTTATACATCTCGACGCTCCCATCAACAGCTTGCCTCACCTTGTAGATCCATCTTGATCCTACAACTAATTTACCCATCGGCCTTGGAACAATCTCCCAAGCACTTTTTCTAACAATGGAGTCATACTCCTCCACCATGGCATCTACCCATGTGGGCTCTTGCATTTCTTATTCAAAAGAATATGGCTCTATCATGACACACTTTCTCATAAGAGCCATGTATCCAGTAAATCGGTCAGGTGACTGTCTCTGTCTGTGCTGTGATGTAGGGATTCCTACATTCTGTGCCGCATCAAGCTTCAGTCTGTCAGCTTTTGTGGTACACTTTCTGCCTTGTATGATGTTTGGTTTTGCATGAGTGGACTCCTCCACTCCATTAATCTCCTCCTGTGGCTGATCCACATCTAGAGGCTCATCTTTGGGAACAAGAAGTTCCTCCTCTGCATGCAACTTCATGGTTTTCACCTCATTGAATTTTATATCCCGTCGCACCACAGTCATCCGACTATCTGGAAAATACACACAATAATTATGGGGTGTTTCTATGTACCCCATAAATATCCCAACTTCTCCAGTCAGCTCCAACTTCTTCCCGACGTCCTTTGTCACATGAATGTAAACAGATGAGCCAAAAATCTTCAAATGAGAAATATCAGGCTTCTTACTAGTAAAATCTTCTTCAGGTGTCCTCATGCCAAGTACTCTATGAGGACAACAATTTTTCACATAAACCGCAGTGTTGCATGCTTCTGCACACAAGTGCATTGATAGGCCCTGGTCATGCAGCATCGCTTGTGCAACACCCACGATCATTCGGTTCTTCCTCTCAGCGACCCCATTCTACTATGGGTTATGAGGCACTATGAGTTCTCTTCGAATTCCTTCTTTGCTACAGAAGTCTTTGAATTCTCCCGAGATGTATTCACCACCATTATCGCTCCGTAGAGCTTTCACTTGCTTCCCCGACTCCTTCTCCACCAATGCTTTAAACTCAAAGAACTTTGAGAATGTTTCACTCTTCTTCTGCATGAAGAAGATCCAGCATCTACGAGAATAGTCATCAACAAATATAACATAATACTTGTGTTTTGTTGTTGAAGCAACCGAGAAAGGTCCACACACGTCTATGTGAATTCTCTCAAGGATCACCGAAGCACGGTTCTCCTTCTCATGAAAGGTGGTCTTCACAAACTTACCCATAGTACATCCCTTGCACTGATCTGACTGCGCAAGAGTACCCTTGGGAAGTCCAGCAGAAATCTGCTGCAAAACCTTCAAAGCGCCATAGTGAAGATGGCCCAATATCCTGTGCCATAATTCGTCCTCATCTCGGCTCACCACTTCTTCTGCTTTTCCCATCATTGCAACACAACCATCTACCTCCATCTTGTAGAGATTATTAACTCAAATCCCTATCCTCTTGGTTTTACCCATTGTTTTATGTCATAGGAAATCTTTTCCATCGCTAAAAACAACGTCATAACCTTTGTCTTCCAACATTGCGACTGAGACCAAGTTCTTCTTCAGACCTGGAACATGCATAACATCTTTCAACAGAAATGGATTACCTGACTCCCTCTAAAAGGTAATGGTCCTAATTCCGATCGCACTGTATCGACCATCGTCGCCTATCTCTATATGCATTTGAAGGTCCTTCTCCTCCAAGTCACTAAAAAACTCTTTGTCTCTCGTCATAAGGAAAGATTCATCACTATCAAGATACGACACCGATCCCATATAGCTTGAAACCAAGCATGCGATTAAAGAGAAATCAAGTTCAAATTGCAAGGCTAAGGCCTCTCCAGCTACAGCTCTAGTAGCCTTCTTATTATTCTTCTTCTGTGGGCAGTTAGTGGCGAAAGGCCCATGTTCGTGACAGTGAAAACACTTCACCTTGGAAAAATCCTGCTTCTTTCCTTTTGCTTCAGATTTTGAAGGAAATTTCTTCCCCTTCCCTTTCCTTTCTTTGGAAGCCAAAGTGAAATTCTCTTCATCTTCATTCTTTGATGAAGAGCCATCCCTGGTACTTCACCTTATCTCCTCCTACACAAGATCCGACCAAAGTCGCTCCCATCCCGACAGTTTCTCCCGTCCATTGACAGAGTCTTCGTAGCTATGCCAACTCTTCGGAAGCCCAAGGAGAGCCAATCTCACCAATTCTTCATCATCAACAGTAATCCCCACACTTCCCAGTTCATCCCTAAAGTGGACAAACTTCGTGAGATATTTTGGAATACTGTCACCCTTCTCTATTTTTATTTTTTTGAGCTTATATTTCAACGCCAACTTCCTCTTGTTGCTGCTACTTTGGAACAAATATGTCAAATCCTTCCACATTGCAAATGGAGTGGATTTCCCATGAAGCCTGGACACAATATGGTCCTTCACACCTTCCAACAGAATTATTCTTGTCTTTGCTATCTTCTTTTGCCATGCGTCAAGTAATGCAGCATCGCTAGATCCCGGCTTAGGAACATCGCTATCGATGAACTTCTTCAGTCCATTATCCTAAATTGCTGCCTCCATCCTATCCTTATAGGCTATGTAATTCGAGCTGCCATCAAGGGCATACTCCAATCGCAACCCATTGAAAGACATTTCAATGTATACTCAACTGTCACACCAAGAATTGTATGAAGCAAATTCGAATTGTCCACTAGCACAAACTCAACAATTCTTCACAATTACAAACTTCAAGAATTAACACTGCTCCGATACCATGTAGAAATTATATGCAAGATGCATGTATATATCCAGATTCTCCTGATCTAACAATATTTATCTTCTTGCTAAATACGTAATCCTTCCATTGTTAATCTTTTGTGGAAATTAAAATCAATTGCAAACACATGAAGCAATAAAAACAATCACACATAACAAATTTGTTTAACGGGAAAGCCTGAAGCTGAAAACTCCAACTATCATATATTATGTATCATGGAGATCATGTAACAATCTCATACAAAGCTTAGTACATCAAGCTCTCAGTACAATCAATCGTCACCCACTAATCAGAAGAAATCTGCAAATCCATGCATCGATTTCTTGCCACCTGATAGCCTGCCTCCATTGCGCAATCCCTGCTGAAGAATAGCTCTGAGTGAATTCGAATTACCCTTTCCTTGACTGTGAAATCCTCATTGGCAACTCCAACGTGTGTGTGGTATAATTAATGCATCACTATAGTCACAACGGATAGTCCATCTTGCCCTTTCACCTATCTCTCCATTGGGTCTCCACTGGAACTAACATGCATTGTAGTTAACTGCTGTATTGTTCAGTTGATTAATAAGTTATTATTTTTGAATTAATTAACTAATTAATTCACTCCACTCTCACTAGTGTATCATTCAGTTAGACTAGATGCAACTAGCTCAACTTAGTTTAACTCCATTAACTGAGTTTAACTGAATAACAACTCCATGAACTACTCTTCCAACTCTGTCATAACTTTTCCACTTCAGTTCTAACTGAATCCCCCATGCATGAACCACTAGTAAACCCTAGGAATTGCATAATTCCTTCAGTCCACTGATTTGCCAAATCTATACACTTAAATTAAGTGCTCCAAGAGAATAAGTTGTTGTTTATTGTCGGATTATTATTAAGAGCTAGTAATAATAGACACTTCTATTTTTAGATCGACGATCTATAAATAGACTTCACCCAATATTCTAAAAATAGAATTTCATGTATTTTTCCAACTTGACCAACCATCCACAAATAGCATCCTGCAACTTCTGAAATATGATCACCATGTCTAAAAATAGACTTGCACCTAAAAATAGCCCGCGGGCCCACTTAGTGAAGGCGACTCATTTTCACTAAGCTCATCATCTTGTAGAATCTCAACATAACAAGCTCGAAACTTGTTGCGGTCTGCGGGCCGGTATATTTATAAGAAAAATTTCGACCGAACTATGTTCAAAAGTCCGACCGAACTAATAGTTCGGCCGGACTATTAGTTTGGCTTAGTTCGGCTGAACTATTAGTTCGACCGAACTTTTGTTGCCGGTTTGCCCATCTCTGACCAAAAATCTATTTACTCATGCTGTCAATACGCCATGAATGTAAATGACAGAATTAGTTCAGCCGAATTAATTTCCAAATTTCGGCTGAAATTTTGGGAAAATGAAATTTCTGACCGTGTTTCTCACGAAAATGTAACCCACCTTCGCATTTTTACCCTTCAGTTAGTTTAGTTTAGTCAAGTTTCACTCCATTCATTTATCATTTATTGTTGATGTTTCCAATGTAATTTTATTTATCTAATTTGTAATACTCAGAAGAGAAATTCTCTGCTCCACTTATTTTTCGTTTTTCAATTCTTGTCACGTTTACGAGTCCTTTTCAAAAGGCCCACTCGTAGTGTTTCAATTTATTTAAATTGTTGAAAAAAACCTTAGGTGAACACATGTGTCTACAAAATACAATTGAATAATTACTTTTCCATCTTCGAAAAATAATAAAAAAATATAATTCTACATAAACAAATTTATTTTTTAATATGAAAAACTTAGCTCTCTCCATATAAACTATGCTCATAAACTTATTTTTATAAAAATTTCTTATCATTTCATCACCCCCAAGAAAAAATAATTAAAATGATTAACTTAACATGCTGTCAATTTTCTTTCATTGAATCAAAACAATTTCATTCCTCTTTTCACCCTTTTGTTGGTAACCTTAATTATTGAAACTAAACAAAAAGAAAAGAGGAAATAAAAGCTCATCATTGGAAATAAAAAAATTAAGGAGGATTGAAGCATAACTTTGAATTTTACCTCACAGAAAAACTAAAAAGAAAATAGCATCTATTTTGATTAACTCATAAACCCAACATGTCATAACTATAGAATGGGAAAGAGACAAGCTATGCTCTCCGAGAGTACGGATTGCAACAAACCTTAGTGGCAATAAATTCATATCTATATGATTCCAGTGGGAAAATTATGGTTCGTATCACATCAGTTTAGACCTTGGGTTTGTTTATGCCTATAGGTTATTAACCCTCACATTACAGTGGTGAGTTTCAATTATCTATGAATGTGCAATTCTTGGAAGTCATGACAATATTGAAGATTTTATTTCTACATTAAAAGACAAATTTTCCTTTGGCTAATCAAGTTGCCTCTTGACATTTTCTAGCCATTTTATAGCGTATACAAGGAGCCGACCCTTTTATTTCAACCATTAAAATGCTCACTCGTGAAACAAAATTTGCTCTATTTTATGACCACCTTCTCCATAAAAGCAATGGAAGTCAAGAATTTCCATGTTAACAAATATTACATTTCAATGAGTTAAGTTTAGAAAGTTGGGGAGCTGATCAAATTTAATTATTCATACTACGATACAAATTTGGAACTACTCAACTGAAGCTCAAGATGCAATCTTGAGCCTTCAGGGATTCCTTGAGGGAAGCTCAAGATGCAATCTTGAGTTCTTCATCATATGGTACAGAGTAGATATTCCTTTTGCACTCAAATTATTTAATATGGGTACTGGCCGCACATAGGAATTAATCAGAACAAGTAAAGAACTATGAATATCGTCACTATTGCAACGATCCCAAGCCTCACATACAGTTCTCAAAACTTCTAAAGACTTCGTTTTGTTTCCTTGACAAGAAAGGAAGATTTTTTCTATTATGTTGGCATTGCTGGTTGAGAACTGTAATCCAGGAGGGCTTATGATTGTCAGGCTAATTTTGACGTTTGTGTGTGGATTATGGTGGGTTGTCTCATTTTTCACATTCGTGATAAAGAATGGTTTATAACACTCTTATATTCCACATATAGATGTATGCGATCAACACAACGATTACATTAAGATTACTCTAATATATAGAGTTTCTCAGATCTAACTTATTCTTAAGCTAAAAAGAGAGGTTAAGAAAAATTCTCAACCATCACAAACTAACATATTTCTTTTCTTTACAAAAAAGTGGGGATTCTTTTCCCAAATGGTTGATAACAGTTGCGGTTGGAAATTGGAATTTGATGAAAGAGGAGACCCAATCATTGAAGGTTGGAATGTCTAGATGTGCACTATCAGGTTTTCAACCGGCCGCAAACTGTTGACTCAGATCCAAAAGAGTCAAATGCATTGGCATTCACATTGGTATTGTTTTTTCAAACAATTTCATTGGCGTGAATTTGTGGTTTTTCCAACTCCACTGTGATTTTGTGATTTGTATTTGAATTGTTGAGCCCCATCATGCATAACAAACCCCATGAGTCTAGTGTGGGTTTCTGACTACTTTATTTGTTTTCAGTTTTTCGTGTCTGTTTCTTTTTTTTTCACAAGAGAAAAAACGTTGTTTATGATTATATTTGATGAGAAAACAGTTCATAAATCAATACAATATATACTGAGTAATGTATCCCAAAACTCCGTCCAGGTGATAGGGAGACCCATACCAGACAATAGTAATCTCAAAACATTCTACTGGGGCATGACATATGCCAAAAGTTGATCCCCATGAACATACCTAAAACATAGAGGCTTCCAATATGTCCCAAGCGTCAGATAGAAGTAAACATTGTAGCTAAAAGTTACAAAAAAATTTGGTATGTACAGGCACCCAAATCTCAGAGTAACCATCAACAAAATGCCAGAAACGCTAGTTGAGAGAGCTAGTGGTCTGACAAAAATATTACTGATATACCATTATCAAGATCATCCAAAGAGGGATAACCATCAAAAATACCTGTAGACAGCAAAATAAAAAAATAGAGCAAGGTAATAAATAACATCCCCATATTAATGATCCTATAAAGCGATTCTGTAGGCAGCCCTTTCCCTGTTTTCACTGTGTTGGATGACTGTGATAAAACCATATGCTTGTTCCAGCCCCAGCTTTGATAGCCTATCTGCTCTCCTGTTTAATTCTCTGTAAATATGTTGGAGAGGAGCATTCTGAAAGAGTGATAGCATACGGTGTATGCGATCCACCCATCCACAGAGATTTGTACACCTGAGAGAAGCCCTGCCCGATATGCCTTCGATAACAACCTGGGAATCCCCATATATATGAATGCTAGGGATCCTCAGACGATGGGCCACTAAGAGCCCGCTCCATAAAGCCATGATCTCTTCTTTATTGTTAGTTCCTGATCCCCCATTCCAAATGATATGGTAGCACTCTCCTCACTCCAATTTGATCCAAGCACCACAGCCACATATGCCTTCCTGTTGAGCTCCATCGAAAAATAATGCCGGTATATGAATACAGTGAGGTCTAATTCTGTTAGACAGATCCTTACAAGCCTTATCCGGGACAGGATCATTATGAAGCCATTTCAGGGTACACGAGTGCATTCTAGAAATATCCAACAACCCCTCATTGAACAACATGTCATTTCTATTGCACCAGATCTCCCAACATAAATAGTATGGAAGAGCCTTCTTCCCATAAGCCTTTGAAGCCCAGAATTCATACGCATGGAGCAGAGACAGCGGCCTCCAAGATTGGGTATCAGCCCAGAGTGAAAAACATTCCCAAAGCCCAATAGCCACCTTGCATTCAAAGAAAATATGATTAACTGTTTCCAGCGCCTCTTTGCACATTATACATCGTCTCGGCCCATGTTTCCCTCTTTTTTGAAGATTCTCCCAAGTGAGAATCTTACCTTTCCTGAGAAGCCAGTTGAAAAGAGTAATCTTGTGTGGGATCTTCCATTTCCACACCTTTGAGAAACCAGGAGGATCAGTGGCAGTGTGGCCTTCAGATTTAATGTTCAAATACAAATCCTTGACACATATGTTTGTTCCCTTGTGTGTCCCACCCCACACAATCTGGTCACCCAATGGATCAAAACAGAGACCAACAGCCTGTAAAGATCTGATGAGACTCTGCCAATTCTCCCATTCAGCAGCTTGCAAACCAGGTGTCTCAAAATCCGTCCATGCAGGAGCACCAACTTCCCAATGTGTTATTAAATCTGATAAGTATATAAGACCTCTATGAGTCATACGATGGAAGAAATCCAGATCTATATATGAGGAAGCGTTAACTCCCAATATGTTGCTGCATTGGATTGGAATCCGTCTCCCATTCCCAAACTTCCACACCACTCTGTTTTTGATAATCTCACAACATTTTGTAATGCTCCTCCATATCATAGATTCCTTCTTCCAAGATATATTAGGTGCCCGTATGAAAATATCCAGCGATCTACCACCCAGGTATTTGTCCACTATGATGTTTGACCATATGCCGATCCCCATCAGAGCCCTCCACAAGGATTTGGTCAATAGGGCATATGTAAAAGTCCTCAGGTCCAGTAGGCCCCATCCTCCCAACACCTTAGGAAAGGATACCTCCGACAGTTTGCACAGGTGGAATTTTTTGTGTGATCCCACACCGGACCATAGGAAATGGGACACAACAACGTTAATCTTCATACAAATGTGTGCTGGGAGAAGGTACAGGTGCCCCCAATAAACTGTGAGTTGAGACAGAACAGCTTGTATGAGGATGTACCTACCGCCCAGGGTGAGCCATCTGTTTGTCCACTTCGATATTTTACCCCTGTATTTATCAATAATTCATTCCCAATCTTTGTTGACATAAGCACATGGCGTTAAACGGAAACCCAAGTAGGAGATACCTTCTGTAATATTGGCAGCATTCACCCCTAGGATCTCAGCAATGTGTTGAAATTCCTATGCCTCACCGTGATCATATAGAAACATAGATTTTAATTTATTGGTGATTAGCCCAGTAGCAGAGCTAAATCTGTCCATCATCATGTGTAGGAAACCCCAGTTTTTGTGAAGGATGCAGCCAAAAACCAATAGATCATCAATGAAAAGAGAGTGAGTAATCTTGACCTGTGGGGAAACCAGCATGCCGGTGAAGAGGCTCTCTTGAGCAGCATTCTTAATCAATCGGCTGAAACCATCCATGACAAGGATGAAAATGAGCGGAGACAAAGCGCAGCCCTGTCTCAGCCCATGTCCAGCATTGAAAAAAGCTGAAGGTATCCCATTGATGATGACACTATAATGCACCGAGCATATACACGCCATGATCCATCTAATCGTGGGCAAGTGCAAACCAATTTTGTAGAGGGCTAATCTAATGAAAGACCAGTCTACAGAGTCATATGCTTTGTAGAGGTCAACCTTATAAATAATACCAGCCTGTTTCTGGTTATGCATAGTGTGCATGGCTTTCTGAGCGATGGCCACAGCATCATGTATTGATCTGCCATTAAGGAAACCATATTTCTCTTCCGATATCCACCTGGAAAGAGTACTCTTTAGCCTGTTTGCAATCACCTTTGATGATATCTTGTATAATATGTTGCAAAGAGCAATGGGATGGTAGTCCGAGAAAGAGGTAGGCTCCGAAGACTTCGGAATGAGGGCAATGAAAGTAGCGCTTATGTCACCTGGAATGTGGCCCTTTATCCGGATCATCTCAACCATCTCAAGTAATTCATCCTCCATCTTGTAGAGATTCTTAACTTGAATCCCTATCCTCTTGGTTTGACCCATTGTTTTATGTCGTAGGAAATCTTTTCCATCGCTAAAAACAACGTCATAACCTTTGTCTTCCAACATTGCGACTGAGACCAAGTTCTTCTTCAGACCTGGAACATGCATAACATCTTTCAACAGAAATGGATTACCTGACTCCCTCTAAAAGGTAATGGTCCTTATTCCGATCGCACTGTATCGACCATCGTCGCCTATCTCTATATGCATTTGAAGGTCCTTCTCCTCTAAGTCACTAAACAACTCCTTGTCTCTTGTCATATGGAAAGATGCATCACTATCAAGATACGAGATCGATCCCATATAGCTTGAAACCAAGCATGCGATTAAAGAGAAATCAAGTTCAAATTGCAAGGCTAAGGCCTCTCCAGCTACAGCTCCAGTAGCCTTCTTGTTCTTCTTCTTCTGTGGGTAGTTAGTGGCGAAATGCCCATGTTCGTGACAGTGAAAACAATTCACCTTGGAAAAATCCTGCTTCTTTCCTTTTGCTTCGGATTTTGAAGGAAATTTCTTCCCCTTCCCTTTCCTTTCTTTGAAAGCCAAAGTGAAATTCTCTTCATCTTCATTCTTTGATGAAGACCCATCCCTGGTACTTCGCCTTATCTCCTCCTACACAAGATCCGACCAAAGTCGCTCCCATCCCGACAGTTTCTCCCGTCCATTGACAGAGTCTTCGTAGCTATGCCAACTCTTCAGAAGCCCAAGGAGAGCCAAGCTCACCAATTCTTCATCATCAACAGTAATCCCCACACTTCCCATTTCATCCCTACAGTGGACAAACTTCGTGAGATATTTTGGAATACTGTCGCCCTCCTCCATTTTTATTTTTTTGAGCTTATATTTCAACGGCAACTTCCTCTGGTTGCTGCTACTTTGGAACAAATATGTCAAATCCTTTCACATTGCAAATGGAGTGGATTTCCCGTGAAGCCTGGACACAATATGGTCCTTCACACCTTCCGACAGAATTCTTCTTGTCTTTGCTATCTTCTTTTGCCATGCGTCAAGTAATGCAGCATCTCTAGATCCCGGCTTAGGAACATCGCTATCGATGAACTCCTTCAGTCCATTATCCTACATTGCCGCCTCCATCCTATCCTTCTAGGCTATGTAATTCGAGCTTCCATCAAGGGCATACTCCAATCACAACCCATTGAAAGACATTTCAATGTATACTCAACTGTCACACCAAGAATTGTATGAAGCAAATTCGAATTGTCCACTAGCACAAACTCAACAATTCTTCACAATTGCAAACTTCAAGAATTAACACTGCTCCGATACCATGTAGAAATTATATGAAAGATGCATGTATATATCCAGATTCTCCTGATCTAACAATATTTATCTTCTTGCTAAATACGTAATCCTTCCATTGTTAATCTTTTGTGGAAATTAAAATCAATTGCAAACACATGAAGCAATAAAAACAATCGCACATAACACATTTGTTTAACGGGAAAGCCTGAAGCTGAAAACTCCAACTATCATATATTATGTATCATGGAGATCATGTAACAATCTCATACAAAGCTTAGTACATCAAGCTCTCAGTACAATCAATCGTCACCCACTAATCAGAAGAAATCTGCAAATCCATGCATCAATTGGAGTGGAATCCGCCTCCCATTCCCAAACTTCCACACCACTCTGTTTTTGATAATCTCACAACATTTTGTAATGCTCCTCCATATCATAGATTCCTTCTTCCAAGATATATTAGGTGCCCGTATGAAAATATCCAACGATCTACCACCCAGGTATTTGTCCACTATGATGTTTGACCATATGCCAATCCCCATCAGAGCCCTCCACAAGGATTTGGTCAATAGGGCATATGTAAAATTCCTCAGGTCCAGTAGGCCCCATCCTCCCAACACCTTAGGAAAGGATACCTCCGACAGTTTGCACAGGTGGAATTTTTTGTGTGATCCCACACCGGACCATAGGAAATGGGACACAACAACGTTAATCTTCATACAAATGTGTGCTGGGAGAAGGTACAGGTGCCCCCAATAAACCGTGAGTTGAGACAGAACAGCTTGTATGAGGATGTACCTACCGCCCAGGGTGAGCCATCTGTTTGTCCACTTCGATATTTTACCCCTGTATTTATCAATAATCCATTCCCAATCTTTGTTGACATAAGCACATGGCGTTAAACGGAAACCCAAGTAGGAGATACCTTCTGTAATATTGGCAGCATTCACCCCTAGGATCTCAGCAATGTGTTGAACTTCCTCTGCCTCACCGTGATCATATAGCAACATAGATTTTAATTTATTGGTGATTAGCCCAGTAGCAGAGCTAAATCTGTCCATCATCATGTGTAGGAAACCCCAGTTTTTGTGAAGGATGCAGCCAAAAACCAATAGATCATCAATGAAAAGAGAGTGAGTAATCTTGACCTGTGGGGAAACCAGCATGCCGGTGAAGAGGCCCTCTTGAGCAGCATTCTTAATCAATCGGCTGAAACCATCCATGACAAGGATGAAAATGAGCGGAGACAAAGCGCAGCCCTGTCTCAGCCCATGTCCAGCATTGAAAAAAGCTGAAGGTATCCCATTGATGATGACACTATAATGCACCGAGCATATACACGCCATGATCCATCTAATGGCGGGCAAGTGCAAACCAATTTTGTAGAGGGCTAATCTAATGAAAGACCAGTCTACAGAGTCATATGCTTTGTAGAGGTCAACCTTATAAATAATACCAACCTGTTTCTGGTTATGCATAGTGTGCATGGCTTCCTGAGCGATGGCCACAGCATCATGTATTGATCTGCCATTAAGGAAACCGTATTGCTCTTCCGATATCCACCTGGAAAGAGTACTCTTTAGCGTGTTTGCAATCACCTTTGATGATATCTTGTATAATACGTTGCAAAGAGCAATGGGATGGTAGTCCGAGAAAGAGGTAGGCTCCGAAGACTTCGGAATGAGGGCAATGAAAGTAGCGCTTATGTCACCTGGAATGTGGCCATTTATCCGAATCATCTCAACCATCTCAAGTAATTCATCCCCTATAAGATCAAAGAAGCAGACAAAGAATTCGACCGACCATCCATCCGGCCCAGGGCTTTTGTCCTTGGCAAAAGAAATTAGCACATCCTTTATCTCCTCCTTGGTGACGAGCTTCATGAATCCCTCTGCAGATTCCTGGTCAAACATCTCTGGCATGTGATTTAAAACCCATTGTTGGTTGTGGCCAGATATCCCATCTTTTTTCTTATAAAAATCCCCAAAATGTTCTGCGGCAGCACACCTAATCCCATCTTTGTCATATATGATGATACCCTCCTTGTTGCAGTTTCCATATTGCATTTTTTTCCCTTCTGCCAGACTTGGTGTCTGTTTCTGTCTTCACTGCATTTAACCATGTAGATTTTCATGGCCTTTCCAAAATTCTGGTCATTATGACAATATGCTTAACATTTCCTGCACATTCTGACTATACAATGAGGTTGTTTTAAAGATAAACAAAGGCCAAACAACATGAGGGTACCTGAAAATTCCCAGAGTAGTGCATTGATGGAAGTTGTGGTTGCCCTTTTGGTTGTTTACTTAGATGGGCTTAATGAAACTTGAATAACCGCTTTGGTAAATTGAAAAGTTGGGTGTCCACAATACTAGTGATCTTAGAGTATGGTCCCTCAATCTCAGTGGCATGAATTTGACTGGAAGCTTTCCTTCCAGTATTTCAAGTTTGACTTATCTAAGAGTTATGAACATTTCAATGAATAAGATGTCTGGTGAGATGCTTCCTGAGCTTGGGGACTGCTTGCAGCTGGAGATTCTTGATGTGAGTAATAATGTGCTACAAAGTGAAATCCCTCTGGAGTTAGGCAAGTTATCGTCTTTGACAAAAAAATATTTGTTTGAGAATGACATTGATGGAAATATGCCACAAGAGCTTGGTAATCTCTCATCTCTTGTAGAGCTTCTTATCTATACCAACAATCTTACTGGTTCATTGCTTACAACGTTTAAGAATCTTGATGTTATAAAGTTGAAAAATTAGAGTGTTTAGAAGTTTATTTTAAAATTTCCTGTGAAAGGATGTCTAAATATGTATAAATCTATTTCTCTTGAAATAAAAATAAAATATGTTTTAAATAGAAAAATATTGTTGACTATAATACTACATTTTTTTGTATGTTATGCATATTTAATTTGTTATCTATATGACTTAATATAATTTCATGTAGAGTAATTAAAAAAAAAACATATATAATAAGCTTTATAGTTTTCAAAAATATTTTAACATCTGATATCAACTTCATATAAAAAAATGTTAAAAAAAATTGTTTTAATGTTATATAGAATATAATATTCAATGTGAGTTCTGAGTAAAATATTTTAATATGACTTAATATTGATATATATTTAAAAATATATTAATAATAAAAAACACCAATACATCTGTCATGTAATCTCTATAATGGCATGGTCTAGTGGCCAACGGACATGCTGTTAAGGTGTTTGTGCTGTTAAGCAGGTCACGAGTTCGAGTCTTGACTTAACCGAGTATCGTCTTTGCAGGCTGGGCAGTCCCTGGGAGGTTATAGTGGTAGCCGGGGGGTTTGACCCCACGCCCCTGGGAGGTTATAGTGGTAGCTAGGGGTTTGACCCCGTGCTTCGTGTGTGAAAGCCGTTCGTCGTTGCCGATTCCTCTGACTCACAAAAAAAAAAAAAAAAAAAAATCTCTATAATATTCAAAAATACAATTTAAACAATAACAAATTATACATTTTTTTGCACTCTAAAATAAGTTTGCATGTAAAGAAATTTGATCCCTCTTAATTTATGTTAAATCTATGGTTAAAATAAATCTATATTAGTCTCATTAAAAAAGAAGATATTGAATATTCCTTCGTATAAAATGAAAATATTAAATATTCCCTTAATACCTTGATAAAATAGAGTGTTCTTATTAACACAATATTGCTTTGATGATAGTTGAGCCTCTCAACTAGTGCATATCAACTATTTTGATTTCTTTAATTCATCTTAAAGTTTCTATGTTGGAACATATGTAAATATAGATATAAATTATAATGATTTTTTTTTTTTTTTTTTTTTTTTTTTTTTTTTTTAATTTTTTGAAAAATTTTAATGTTTTGAAAAAAAAGAAATTAACAATTTTAAATTATTAAATTTTGGAGATTATTATTATGGAATTTGAGAATATGAAATATGAAATATTATTATTATTATTATTTAATCAAAATAAAAATATTATTCATAAATAAATGACTCATCATAATAATATATTTCTTATCATGAGTTATATGAAATAATGGTAAGTTTATGCTTAACAAAGAAGTATAGGTAAAAGATTAAATTTGATTAGATAAGTTTATTTTTTGATATATACACTATGAAAAATAAACCATTTTAGATTATTTTAATTTTGGAGAAAGATCGAAGAGATCTACACTTGGTACAAACTTTTTTTTTTGGAGTAAGGAAATTTTATTTCTATCAATACTTAATAGATTCCAAATTAAGATAAATGTAAATTGATTTGTAAATAAAAATCATCTAAAAAATTGTAAAAACAAATTTAATTAAAAAATTTTAAATATAACTTTTTTTCAATAATAATAATTTTTTTAGAGATACAATTTTTTCTATAATTATATTCATAATATTTTTATTATATATTATTCATAATATATAGCTTGAGTGAGTTTAATGATTAAGAACAAGTGTTTTCTCCTAAGAGGTTAGAGGTTCAAAACTAGAGTGAGGTACCCCCGATCGGGGTGCGTACAGGTTGATGTTGATTGCTTTCAACCACGTGTTGGATGAATCACTGGCCCATTATGATTATGGTCCTTTCGTGGGTGTATTGGCTTGATGCGATCACCTTGCCATTACTTTGCATGCCCAGACCAGTTGGTATGATTAATGCCTTGTCAGGTGCATTCATTCCTTGTTTTGTGCAGACGATCGAGCATTTCCAGGTTGGTTTTTACCTTGCCTTCCACATTCTCTTTCGGTTCTCTCTTGGAGTATTGTTGCAAGTCTGGGCCTTTGTTCTCCGAGCGCGTTTCGTTCGACGGTGTCTGTAGTATGTAATGGAAATTTTCTTTCTGGATACTTCTGCCTCACAGTATGAATCTCTGTTTGATTTACTTCAGTCTCCTTGCATGCATCCGGTTCTGTTGTTTCAGTGTTTCCATTTTAACTGGGTTGTATTTAGTGTTCGGCATATGGGGGATAGCGTGGTCGAGCCTCATTTCCGTAGCCCCCCAACTTTGGTTTCTTGGTCTATTTCTCCAGCTGTTTCCCTTCGGTTGTGCATGCATGGGATTAACTCTTTTAAAAGTTGCCACTGCCTCGACTTGTTTTTTGTTTCTTGGCCCGAGGTTCATGCAACTCTTATTTTAATTCGCAAGCATTCAGTATCATTGCTTCTGCTGGCCTGCATTTTTCGGCATTTTATGCAGCTATATATTCCTTTACATATGGGTTGGTTGCTGATGCGTTGCAATCAGAGTTCTCTATGGCTACATATTTTCTCCCATATGGCCTTGCTATCGTTGGGTTGCAATTTCTGGCGTTTTATGCGGATATATATTCTCTCCCATATGGGCTTTTTGCTGCGTCTGTTCTCATCAACGTCTACAGGGGTTTTGACTCTGGTTTTTCTTGTAGCATCTCAGCCTTTTTCATGCGTTTTCTCCAGAACTGTGCATGTTTCCTCTTTTGATTTCTCTGTCCATTCTCCACGATGCTCTGGTGTTTCCTATTGGCTCAGCATCTCTGGTACAATTTTGGTGGTGGTGTGTTTTCGTTAATATCCGTTCTCTGCGCTTCTTTATGGGTGGCATTCTGTTCCCTTTACTGCTTCTTTTTGCTGGCCGGTTCAGCGTATTGGACATGTTCTTCTACAGCTCTCTTCACTACTGACTTATCTGCTCTTTCCTGTCCATCTGGCCACAGGCCTCTTTACACGTTTTTCAATTGCAAGTATGGTGAAACAACATCCTAGGAGGCTTAAACACGATCGACATACTAAGCCTGGGGCAGGATCCAGTCGACGGGGCCACAAAAAAAATACAGAGGTTCTACAGGAGCTGGCTCAGGTTTACGAATTTGGCAATCAAGATAATATTAAGTCTACAATTCAAGGATGGGAGGTAGAAACTGACAGTGAAGAGGTGAGTATGGATGAACAACTCTCCCATATGGACTTTTTAACTGATCCAGGTAGTACTCGAGGATTCGTTTCTCTCTTCCAACAATCCGTCAAGACATACTAGAAGATGAAGTGTCTCCTTGCAAAGGCTTTGGCAGCAACCGAGAAGCAGAGTCTTACCTCTTCTATTCTGTTTGAGTTGCAACAGCGGAAGATGGATATGCATGCCATCTCCAAGGTACAGATCCAGTTGAATGATAAGGTGGGAAAGTTAGAACAGCAGGTGCAGTTCCTTCATAGCAGGCCACAGGTGTTTGGGCAAGCTGCTACTACTTCGGCTGCTGCTTTAGTTGGTTAACTCCTTTCTTGTTTATGTAATTTTGGGTTCTGTTAGCTATATTTTTGGTCTTTGTTGTAATTATTTTGGACATACTACAACCCTTAAAGCTGTTAGATATAGGCTTAGACAATTTCATTTTTGGTCTGCTTACAACTCGTTGCGGTGGCCAACAGACCTGGTTTCCTTCAGGCAGGTTGAGGTCACTACATTGGTTTTTTACTATATGACTCTCTGCCCTTTATATTATCGTAAATGAAAGTTCTTATGAAGCTTACAAAAAAAAAAAACTAGAGTGGGGTAGAGTATGTATGCCTTAGCAGACTTGGCAGTCAAGTCAAATCGTTGCTATTCATAATATATAGCTTGATTGAGTTTAATGGTTAAGAGAAAGTGTTTCTTCCTGAGAGGTTAGAGGTTCAAAACCAGAGTGGGGTAGAGTTTGTATGCCTTCTCAGACTTGGCCGATAATATATAGCTTTAGTGATTTTCATTGTTATTCATAATATATAGCTTGAGTGAGTTTAATGGGTAAGAGCAAGTGTATCCTCCTAAAAAATTACAAGTTCAAAAATAGAGTCGCAAACTTGACAATCAACGAACCCAATCTAATGGGCCTTGTGGACAAAAAGAGACACAACCCTTCGTCTTCGTCAGGGGACAGATTTTCAAAGAATAGATGGTCCTATGGGCATTACGAAATGGGAGAGAATCGTGAATATAAATCATAGGAAATCTTTGTTGAGGTGGGTTTTATTCCTTTAAAGTCAGATTTAACGGCAATACAATTACACTAATTGAGGCAGTCAAGAAGCGGGAGAGAATAGAGATTCAGAAATATACGAAATCTTCATTGATGTGGAGTTTATTCCTTGAACATGACATTTAACGTGAGTACACTTACACTAATTGTGGCAGTGTAAACTAGAGGACCAGTTAAAATGTCTTATGGTGTGAACTGAGATTTAACTTTCAGATTAATTTTAATAAAATTACACTAAATGTGTTACTGTAAATTAGAGGAAGAGTTAAAATGTTTAAAGATCGGGAAGCTTTAGAATTATAGGTTTTTCAATTTTTATAAAATCTAATTTTTGTAATTTTAGGTTTTAAAATGGATTCTCTGTTAAAATCTATGCTTTCCTTTTTGTTTTTACCCCTGAAAATTAATTGGTATACATGGTTGAAATAAAATTCATGCAGATGGAGGATGTAAAAATAGAAAGAAAAATTTGTTTGAATCATCATGTAATTATTTTTTACATAATTTAAACAAGGTTAAAGGCAGAAGTCGAGAGGGAAAGTTTCAGTTGAAAAATGAAAGATAAATCTTTCATACAAATAGGAATAAAGTAGGACAACATTTTTTTTAAGAGATTGCTAAATATTTTATACAATTAGAATTAAAACAGGGTTAAAAGGACAAGAATCTTGAAAAGAATATAGTGAGTATATGTAGGTGTATACGTAGGTTAGCATTGGACTCAAACATATTGGTGTTAGCCTCCACAATGTATCAAGGTTGAGAAAGGATATTGATAGAGGTAACCTCAAACCAAGCCTTTAGTTTGGTAGCTATCCCTACCAAATCAGAGAGGGCTCTCTCTATGAAAATCACAACCAAATGTTGACCGGATGAAAAGTGGATTTTAGGCTAGTTAGGTCAGCTCTAGGGTTTTGAAAGTTTGATGGTTTTTTTGATGGATCAGGGATGAAAACCAAGTAGCTAGGTCAAATTATCAAAGGGTTACAATTGCAAAGATATGGAGGAGCAAGATAGAAATGTTTTTATGATGAGACTAGGCTTTTGTCGGTGTAGTGTAGGGTCTGAAAATTAAAGAGGATCATAATGAGCATGTGTCATGAATTAATTAAAAAAGAATGAATATTACATAAAATGACATTCCCAAATAAAACATAGGTTTATGAAGAATTCTGCTTATCAATATTTTAGGAAAATCACTGAAGAAAGAAAAATATGGAAGGGAAACATGTATATGATTTATATGAAACTATAACAGAGAAAATACAACATCAAAAACTCATTGCACATGAATTCCTAGATAATAGCTACAACTGGTCCTTTGATTTCTTGAATAAAAGATGAAGTACAAGCTACAATAGTCTGACCCTCTCATGTCCAACCATCAAAATGACTAAGAAATGCATACATATAGACAAAAAACCATTTCCCCTCTGTGAGGGGTCAAATCCTAAAGTGGACGAGCAGTTTACATGATTCCCTCACCTAAAACCTAGAGACAAGGGAGGTTAACAAAACTCTCCTCAAGATAGAGAAACTGATACATTTGACCATGAAAGATATTTACAAGCATTAATCCACCTATTTTTCACTCTAACCAACCTATTTACACCTCAATGAATTATTACAACATCATAAATGACAAATTACATTAGTAGAAGTCGAGTTGGACTGAGTCAAATGAGAAAATTATCTTCCACGCAAAAATGCAGCGAAATATTAGCAAAATGCGGCGTGCTAGGAGAAAACACAGTGATTTTGGTGCAAGAGGATTTGGGAGGCCTTCTCGAGGTCTAAATCCTGATCTAAAAGATGTTGGAGAAAGCTCTGCCTGTCTGCTACATGGTAGAACCCTAATGCACTGAAAAATACTTCTCTTATCCCTACAAAAATCAATTCTCTCAAAAGTACTCCAAAAACGCTGTGAGCTGCTGAAAAACATGACAAAAGGTGTTTTTTAGCTGGTTTTTGGGCCTTTTCACCCACCAGAATTTGCCGAAATGTCTCTCCCAAGGTTTGAAGTTGAAGTACAAGTCATGAGAAATATAAAAAGGTAAATATTTTGGCATTTGGATGCCCCCAACAAAAGTGAAACGTGAGGCATGTTGTGTTTTTGGACCACTAACTATGCAAAAATTGTGAAAATGCCCAAAAACTCAAAAAAATTCTGCAAAAATAGGGCTAAAAGGTAGGTACATATCTCTATAACCATAACATTTTTTGAAAAACGGAGAGAGGATTTTATTCTTTGGAATGCTATGAATAACAACCTCCTCCAGTTTTCAAAACTACTTTCCCATTTCGTCAGAATCCAAATCAATATATAAAGGTACTAGTTGAAATATTGGGATTTTTTCTACACAATAGAGTCATCTAGCACTACAAACACCTTCTCCAAACCCCTAAAAAACTGTCTTGAAGTCAAGATTTCCAGAAATGCAGAAAACCTCTTGTAGAAATTGTATTTTTGGCATTTCTCCCAAATCATAATACCTGTGTATACATTGAAGGAGTTTTTTGTTCCTTCATCTATTATGGACAAAATACTCTTTCAATTTTGTAAAATTCATCTCAATTTGGTCAGAAATTCATTTTTAAGAAAAATTGTTCATGTGTGCAATGTAAACCCTAGGAAACCCACATCTTGGAAATGTGAAGCTATGATTTCTTGGAATTTGGTGGGCTTATACCTACTGATCTGAACTCATTTTTTGTATGGCTTCTTTTCTCCCTCCATGTTTGAGATTTCATAGCACAACCTAGTGGGATGAAAGGGAAAAACATGGTTTTACTTAGAAAACAGAGAATTAGGGTTACTTGCTTTAGGTGATGGAATGTAGGGGTTAGGGAAGGGATATGTATGTAGGGAAAATTTTGGGACGTAGATAGGGGTATTGGGAAGCTTAGGGAAGTGGAGGATGACAAAAAGAGTGTAGGGATAGGTTGTAGGAATTAAAACACAGTCCTAACCCTAAAACTGCCAAAATCACAGTGTAGGAGCTAGGGTCAGGTATATAGATTAGGGAAATGAGCGAGTAGGGATAGGCAAGGCTTTGGGGAGGTGTGTATTGTGTAGGGAAGGGTATTATGAGTAGGGAAACTAGGTTTTGGTGCTGGAAGTCAACCACAAGTGCCAAATCATGAAAACACGTGGATGATAGGAGAGACTTCAACACTGAAATGCTAAAGAAACTGAGGAAAATAAGAGTTTGTAGGGTATTAAAAACTTGAAAAGAAGATGATGTAACCCTTGCTTGCTGAAGGAAACCCTTGAAAATTACACTTTGCCTTCAAACAGTGAAAGCGCAGTGTGGCCAATGAAAACACAACATGCTCTTGAAAAAGACATCGTGAGAGAGGAAAAATGCTTTTGAGAGTGAAATTTCGATGATGAGTGTGCTTGGATGGCTTTCACTAATAGTTTGGAGGTAAATATGAATGAAAAGAGTGATTGGAGTGTTTGAATGCTCTTTTAAACTCAAAATCACTTTTTGGCATATGTCACACATAAGAAACATAATGATTCTTTCAAAGTCCTTCAAAATATATAGAAAATTTCTTGTATAATATATGGCACACAATTTATTTGTGTAGATTCATATAAGAATGTGTTGTTGATAATGGAATTGGAATATTTTTTATTTAATTAGAAAGCCTCCCAAAAGGGAAAGAAAGTATTTGAAAGTGTTGATTGAGAGAGTGAATCTAAATATCAGTCAAAATTATATTAGTCACGATTGAATGTATTATATTTCTTGGAATTATGTGATATAAAATTCCAATTTTGAATCTGGTCAATAAAAAGTGGAACAGAGGAGAGGGTTTTATTTATGAAATTTATTGGATCAAAGAAAAAAGTTATTAAGAAGAAAATTAAATCTATTTGGTTTATTAATAAAAGTACTAAAGATAATGAAGATGAATGCATCAAAAAATTGCAAACCATGTAAGATATCTTTGGGGATCAATTTTCCAAGAATAACATATAAATGGTTGTTTTAGAGGGTAATGAACTTGAAGGGAATCCATATGAAAATTTCATTGTGAAGAGGTTGTTATAAACCCTTTTTTCCTCTTCACTTTAGTAGGAGGAACCTCAACCCAACCCTCTTTAGTCATTGGCACGAATGCACCTTTCATCACCCTTGAATGTGCTAAAATAATCATTCTATCGCTCTTGTGTCAATTTTGTCATGTATACCTTCAATCCCTTGACAGTATGAAACCTATTTATAGTATGCAAATTTCCTTAATCTTGAGAGCAACTGAGCAGATAGTTTCTAGATAATTTCTTCCCCAAGAGGATCAACTCAACCTAGATTGGCACGAGTTGGCTTGGGGTCAATAATTGTGGAATTTTCCTAACTTCTCATGGCCCTAAGTGTCCAGATACATCCTCCTAAATCTAAGAAAGGCCTTTATAATGAGACTCTCTCAGGGGTGAAGAGGGAGGAGAATATAGGAAAATAACCTTGTGCTACAAAATACTGCTATACTAGGCCCCCAATTGAAATTTTTGAAAAATAAGGTTCTTTTCTTATATTCTCCTCCCTCTTCACCCCTTAGAGAGTCTCATTATAAAGGCCTTTCCTATATTTTGGAGGATGTATCTAAACAACTAGGGTTGCAGAAAGTTAGGAAACTTCCACAGTTATTGACCCCAAGCCAATTTGTGCCAATCTAGGTTGAGATGATCCTCTTGGGAAATAAATTATCTAGAAACTCTAAGCTCGGTCGCTCCTAGTCTTAATTAGGCAAGTTGTATATTATATGTAGGAAACATACTAGCAAGAGAACGATGGTATACATGGAGACAATTGAAATGGGAGTGATGGACTTGCTATTTTAGCATATTCAAGGGTTATGAAGGATGCATTTAGGTCAATAACTGGAGAGAGTTGAGCCTCCTACTAAAGTGAAGTGGAAAAAAGGGTTATAACAAGATTGAACCTAGGTGGTAAGCATGCTATTTATACTCCTAATCACCTAAGCTAGATCCAATAGACTATTTTCTCTCAAACATCTAATGTCAAAGTTTTATTTGTATTGTAAAGTATTTATTTCCCTTGAATTTAGTTGACAAGGATTATAGTTACATTGGAATTAGTTTACTTTGGTTCCATCATTTCCTATATTATTATTTTTTCTTATCTTTCTTTTCATTCTTTCTAGGTATTATATCCCATAGGAAACCTACCTTGCATGTTCGTCATTCTGCGACTGGTACCTACGATAAAACTTATAAATATCAAGGCATAAGACTAAATCAACAAATTAGGAATAAAACATATATATCTCAATAAAAATTCACTCAGTAAGAGAAAAAATGTCACAAAAGTGGGATTGAACTTGGGTGGGAAGGGTAACAAGTTTTCCTCACACCCACTTAAAATACAACCAATTAACAATATTTGTTAACTAACCCATTAGGCTAGGAGTTTTAGTACATCATTGCACAAAAATCCACTAACATGAATGATTTGCTTAGAAAAATTATGTGATGCAAGCTTGGAGAATATTTTCTAGAATAGTTGTGTAATGAAAGTGGGAAATTAATGTTGGACTTGTTAGTATTGATACTAGCTTGCAGTTGAACCTTTGGAGTGGCTAGAGTAGCTTGGCGTGATGCCTTGCTAGGCCATGTTTGATGTTAAAATTTATTTTTGATGGTAGATATACCCTATTTAGAGTTTGGAAGCATTTAGAGTGTCCTATCTTATGATAAGCTTGAAGGACATGTTGCACCAATATGTGATAATTTGTTTGGTATGTACTTGTAACCTAATTTTGTGTATTTATGAAGTGTACCATGTTATCCAAACATTGTGTACTTGTAGATCTCATTTTCAACACATACTCTCACAATTTTAAGTAGTTAATCATTTTTGTTAAATAATTTGACAAATAAACAAAAACTAAGGGGTACTTGTGGTTATAAGAAATCTATTTTCACGAGTAATTTTAAAATGTGGTATATTTTGGGGATTATGCCCTTAGGGATATGAATCTTCTCCCCTTGAAGTACATATTTTCAGTATTATCTTGGGTTTCCCTATGGATCTGGTTAGACAAGAGAGAAGGGTTGGCCATTACAATTTATATTTCAAATCTAACTATAAGCTTGATTGGTCTATTTAAAAAGAAGAAGTTGAGTCTCTATGGTGATTCAAGTCTACTTCTTAAACTCGTAACTAGGAACTATTATTCCTACTCTAAATACTAAAATAAACTATATCTCTGTTAGCGTAAATTATTAACGCAAGTGTACGAAAAGAGTTCACTTTAGCTGTGCATTACAAACAACCCTAACAAAAAATATGGCTGCTTAAATTCCTTAGATTTGCAATAGATAATCAAAACAAATGCTGCCAGAAACCCGATCTATGCAGCAAAAGTAGGTAAACAGTAAAAAGAAATAAGAAAATGCTCCAGATATCTAATGGACAAGACAAGATATATAAAGAATTTTATATGTATTAACACTTGGGAAGGGAAAAAAGAATGATGTTACCAATCCCCCTCAATGGGATGGGTTCTTGGATGTCCTCAACGCTTCAGATCCAAAATTTTCTCTCTCTTAATGGTGTAGAAAACCCAAGATGTGTTGAACTCTACTGGAGCTCAAGAAGCAAGAAAATAGTAGCAGCAATGAGAATGATCAAAGCGCAATAATGAAAGTGATCAAAATGAAGAATGAATGGAAAACCCTCCTATTTATAACAAAATATTGAGTTATCATCGATAATGCCACATAATAAAATATTATTAACCAAGATCTAGATCTAACTGCTTGGAATATTTTATTATATTTTGTTGGAGGGAAAAATAATTTAAATTGGTTAAATACCTTTATTTAGAAATAATAAAAAAACAAATGATTTATTTATCATTTCAAGAATGGAGTTAAGGAGTAATTTAACAAATAATGATTTGTTTAATTATTTATAGGTGATTTAGTCAAATTTAACAAGGAATAATAACTAAATAATGATTTAATTAATTATTCCTAGAGAAAAATAAGAAAAATAATGATTTATCTAATTATTTCTCATAATTGGGTTAAATATGATCAGGAATATTATTTAAATAGTGGTTTAATTAATTATTCCTAGAAGAAAATCAAATAAATAATGATTTATTTAATTATTCCTCAGGGGGTTTCCTATTTGAAGCAGAAAGAACTTAATAAAATATAGTTTATTAAATGATTTCTTATAGTGAAAGCAAGTTTAATATGGTACAATTGGTCTTACATGGTGTACTTCAATCCATCTAATTGTAAATGGTTAGATGACCAAAAATTGGTGTAACAGAGTGCCACCCAATGTGCGAGCATTAGGAACTAATCGTATGACTGAAGTATGTTGTAAGAACACAATCACTAGACACCGAAGGGAAGTCAGAGAGAGAGAGATACATAGACAGAGTGAAGCGAGAGAGGAAAATAAGCAAGGGGGCGAGACCTAAAAATGATATAAGTCTCCTTTAATGTTTTGGTACCTGTTCTCAGTGAGACAGGGGAGGCATACCTATGCCCGCCGAGATGAAAAAGTACAAAGAATAATGGTGCGCCCAGTAAAATGAGACTGAGCTATAAAATACATGACATGCTCGCAAAAAATGGGCCAGAAAAAAATATAATGGATCCCACATACATACTGCACCTGGGATAACAACTAGGACTGAATACAATAATATCTGAGTACATGAGACATAATAAAAACCAAAGAAGCCCTGATAAGCAGGAAAGGGCTCTGAAAATATGAATGGATCATCTGAGTGATACATGCATGCTATGGGAATTGCAAGTGACTAGAACCGAACCCATCAAATCGGTGGAGCTACATCTGAGGCTGTAGCATAATATGAGGTCATTCAAGCATGTGGGGGGCTACATGATGGGCCACCCCTTCATGAGGTCTGAAACATCTCACACGCACTCGAGAATCACTGGCACAATCTGCCGGATCACCGAACCATCAAGTATACGAATCTCAATCATTCAATAAGGATATGGATGAGGAACAATAAAGTCAAATGGCAATGAGGAGTCCCTTTGCCTGATCCGAGGCACCGAACAAGAATGGAAGCTGGAACCAAGGTACACCGCCCTCTAGACCTGTCTTCTAGAATGAACGTGCTGATGTCGATAGAAGGAGGTTCGCCATAGTTGAGGCAATAAGGAATCCTAAACTAAGGCATGAGGGATCATAGTAAAGTGACTGATGGATTGACATTGGGAATGATGATGGAATGGAGGGGACTGAGTAGCGGACGAACGACTTCCCTTGTTAGAGCATAAAAAGCATGGATGACCTAGCATCGACTGGCTCGACTCTAGAGGGGATGAGGAACAATATGAATCAATGCAAAAATGGGTGACACGAGAGAGAGACAAGGTACCAATGGATGGAATCTATAGCAGGAGACAAAGGGACTCGGGATAGACTTCATGAGTGCGATGGTGACTCAACTTGGATGCTTTGAACAAGGGTGACTTTATGATGCTGCCACATAGAATATGCCCGATGGAGACCATAAAATCATGAGAAAAATATGGTTACTCATGATGAAAATCGACACACGTGTTGAAAAGTATGAAGGCAAAGTGGTGCCCCAAGTACAAGAAGCGCAAGTGAAGAAATCTGATTTTGAGAGGCGGCGAAGTGACCCTTCTTGGAAAAATGGCTTTTGGGTGAAGTATCAAATCAACAAAAACAAAAGGATACCCATTTTAGAGCTCGGTGAGAGCTTTCCAACAGTGTTGTAGGTTTGTGAAGCCGAGCTATGGTTTGATCGCAATTGGCGAATGAAAAATTAAGGTTTTTATTTTAATAAGGCAGTTTCCCTCCAATTTGATTCATTTTCTAGTGGAGCTGTGGTGAACTTGGAGAGGAGGATAATGCCCTATATATTGCGGCTATCATAGAGGACAAACCAATCTTTGGAATCGAGATCCGTCAGTTGCAGGTTGGTGGCCTAACCTTATTCTTCATTTTTAGTGGATCAATTTTTCAGATTAGGTGCCCAGAGCCCAGGAACAACACTATGCCCCTCCTCACAGCGCACTCACACTTCCTCAGCCCTGTGCTACGAGTTGGCTCACAATTTTCAGAGGGGAAAACTACGAGCTCGCAAGTACAGGGCTGGAAAACTGCAAGTTGATTGAAAGGTTGAATTTGTCCTGTTTTTTGGCTGGGAACTAGGGCTTGATGATTTTGGTGCAATTTTTCTTCCTCTGAGTTGAAAAACATGTCGGGTTTGTGCAGGTATGGAAAAGTTAAAGAAAAAGTAGAGAGAGAGAGATTTGGATGCACTTCATTCCAAGATCCAAGGGGATCAGGTGGTCCGAGGCGCACTAGCGAGGTACGAGGTTCTCAAGCTGATTGAGAACCCACTGATGAGGGTAGGGGAGACCTTGCTGTCCAAGATAGTCAGCTACTGGGATCCAGACCAAGAGGCATTTGTAGTGCAGGGGCACTAGATCAAGTTGACCATACAAGACATCTATTTCTTGACCGGACTGTCGCCATTGGGGATGGTGGGAGATATACATCCGGTGTTTTCGTGAGGGAAAAAGATATGAGAGTTCATGGAACGTCACTGCAGACTAGATGCTTGTGCTAAGGGTACAACCATACCGATCGGTGATCTAGTGAGTTTAGAGACATGGGCTGTCGCCACAGAAGTACTGCAAATCCTGGGCAACCAGGCATTCCACCACATCACTGGAGGGTAGATGATGTTAGTTAAGAGTGTACTGAGTGAGACCTACTATGGGTGGGTCCAGATTATGTTGTCGTCTATGAAATGACAGTTGTCACTATGCAAGTGACAAGTGAACCATTACTATGCTTTCGGTACAGTGTTGAGCTCAATCTTCTTTGATAATATCCCCACACTTCGACCTCATGTACAGATCCAAGATGGGAGCCCACGAGAGCCCAGGATGCACCATTGGGGGAAACTGTTGCAGAGAGGAGGAGGTGGGGGAGTCAGACGAGTGTTCTGACCCAAGTTCTCCGCACATTGGGACTATATGCCACCGTATATAGTTGACTATCCATACAATGGTATGAACTTTCAGGGTGACCCTGACTTGGCACTTCCGCAAGGTCGAGCATGGGGACCAAATGGTAAGTGAAAGTTGCTATATTTTATGGTGCATTTAAATTTTTTAGAATATGTATGTGATATTGATTCGTTACTTTTGATATGTGGATATAGCACCGGTGAAGCCGATAGGCTATATGGGATGACTCGCAACACCAAGGGCTGCAGATTCTAGTAGAGCGAGAGACAACGAGGGACCTGGATATCAGGCCCTGCTGGAAGATATTCATTGTAGGTGCAAGCTAATGATGACCAATGTATATGAGCGCGGATGGCACAATATTAGGAACGATACATTAAGGGATGTATCGGGCTGCCTTTTGAGTGGTGAGGGGTCATGCGACGCATGGCATTGGCTGGTCAGGCTATGCGTGATCTGCAGGCTACAGGAGTCGATCCATTGGCTCGGGACCCTCCAGATAGTGATAGATGTAGGGGCATGTGGTGTCCCCAGTTTTGATTTTTGCAACATGCTATGGGCATGTTGGATGTATTAGAGTAGAGGAATCCAAAAATTTTATGATTTTGTGGAAACATATTATGGATATGCATATTTTTATATATATGACAAGTATATGGTTCACCATTTGTTGATGATTATTGTCTTGTGTTAAATGCATGTGATAAGTGCCAATATAGAATATTGTTTGCAATTCTATCTACATAGTGATTATGGGTTCTAGGTACATGACTGAATGTAATGGTTTCAAATTCACACACTAAGAACTTCACTCGTAAATATCTTCTAAAAAGGACATGGTTATTCACATGATACACATCGTTCAATTGCATGACAAGCAACAAGGAATCTAAACGAACATGAAGATGAAGGATGCGATGATCAAGGGCATCGATTAA
The DNA here is from genome assembly GCA_034641835.2 of Pinus albicaulis. Lineage (NCBI taxonomy): Eukaryota > Viridiplantae > Streptophyta > Pinopsida > Pinales > Pinaceae > Pinus > Pinus albicaulis. The sequence goes on from CM076583.1 coordinate 788,496,072, forward strand.
TAAACTTATCACTACATCATATTCGGCCTGGTTATTGGTGGAAGATCCAATGCATATGCCGTTGGAGAGGACTAACGAATGCATGGGGGTAAAAATGGCCCAAGCTGCTGAGGCTAGATTCCGAGAGAAGTGACTTGCACCATCGGCATAGCCGATATACGGTGTGGATGATGGATCCATATGAATGGCACCACAAGACAACAAATGAGATGATGATGATTCATGCAATCCACCTAAATGCATGACAAAATTAAAACACGCATCTCAATGGGAGATGTTATGGGTAAAATATCTTAAGGTAGAGTGCATTGCGAGGGTTAGGAAGGAGTTAGTCTTTGAAATCCTCTAAGAGGTATGCCCCCTTGCCCAAACATTGGGTGTAAAAGTAATGGATACAAGGTGTATGTGGATCAAATTCAAGGGTTCGATGTAAGGGGGGACAAAACCAATCAACCTCATTATGGATGAAGGCTTTGGACTCCACAACATACTGGTCATCGGACTGTTGTGGAAGGAAGTACACACGGTGGTGCATATCATCCCAAGGAAAGTCAGGGGTGGTCATAACTTCCATAATGTATTCATTAGAATGAAAGATGGGAGGACTGGCATAAGAAACACCACATGACATGGCAGGGCTACCTAACGCATCATCATGAGAGATATGGCTCACATAAGCATCTCTACTAAGGGTAGAAAAAGATCTATTAGATGAGACATCTACTGATGTTGAGCCCAGGGTGATTGCTGAAGGAGGTTCGGTCGAAACAGAAGGGGATGCACCGGAGGGGTCTTCCACCATGGATCTCATGGATGATGATAGATAGAGGATAGTGGCCAAAGGTTTCATCATCTCGACATCGGGGGGAGGTATCACAATGGGTGTAGAAATGTCCTCTGATTCTGAAGAAGAAAAAATCACAAGTAGAGGAGTACAAGATCCACTATGAGTGACCTCTATTTGGCGAACAACCTCAAGGGTGTCATGAAAGTCATCTTGACGAGGACAAAGGTTAGAATAGTGGCCACAAAATATCACACAAAGCACAAGGGTGGTTTGTGCACAACAATTTGAGTTTCTTAGATGAATTGGGTAAGGTAACGTGGACCTCCAGGATATCAAATTCAAGAAACATATCATTGACCACAAGTTTGGGACGAGGAAGCTCGGGACAATTATGGGTAGCATGCAAAACAACATCACACAAAGCGCACATAGGTGACTACTTTCGAGGCTTAGGAGGGACAAGAGTTGTTTTGGGGTCCTTGTCCTTAGGTTATTTCGTTTTGGCTTTGCCCCCCTCACCAAATGATTTCGCAACAAGAGTAGAGTCCTGTTGAGGTGGCCGAGGCACTTAAGTAAAGGGCGGGGTCATAGCGACCGATTTGAATGGGGTCAAAGTAGTATAAGGTTTGAGCTGACAGGGCGAATTGTTGGTTGGGGGATAAATGTACCAGATTGGGATCCCCAAGGTCAAATTGGGAAGGCTCAACATAGCCATAATAGGCACCAAAAAGACTTCAGAGGGGGGAGCTAGAAACAGTATATGACTGGAAGGGTAATGGCCTAAAGGAATGGCTCGCAAATGGTTAAGGCTAGGGGGAACCATTCCTGGTTGAAAAGGGGTGGAAGAGACACTAGCAGAGGGAGAAGGTTCTTGAAGACAAGGACCTAAAGGCTCCATCAAGTGACCACCAGCAGGTTGCAGAGGGGTAGGCCTGGCTGGTTGAACCGGACCGCTTGTGGCGAGCCCAAGACTATTGCATCATGCAAACATTCTACGAGATGGGGTTAGTGATAAGAGGGGGGTGACCAGGGAATGCACCAAGTAAGGTGGAATATTTATAGACTCTAGGTGAAACACTGGTGAGAGGTGCGACTGATTTCTTATTAGCCACTGAAGATATGATAGACTCAGGGGAGGTCTGAGACTTCAGTTCGTAATATGTCAACTGATCAATGGTGACGATCTTTCCATTGTGAGGAAAGAACATCTTACAGTGAACCACAGATGCAACAATAGACATTGCATAGGTATAGTTACGACCCAAGAAGATATTGTAATCCATGGGGGTATCAATGACTTCAATGTAAACACAAACAGTCTTGCCCGCAAGAGTGACAGGAAAATTGTGGTACATGCGAAGGGGCTGAGAAGGGTGACCATCCCAAGAACAAAAGGTAATGGTGGATGGGGCTAAGTCGGGTGATCCGAGTTTATTCCAAACAGAGGTGAACATCACGCAGGTGGATGAGCCCTCGTCAATGATACATCAGGATACATTGGCATTACGAATCTTGACTGGTATTTTGAAGGCGACGGATGAAGGTAAGGGGGGATGTTATGACTTATCAACATTGAAGATGATCAAATAATCATCTGAAGGATCCACAATGCACAAATTAGACAATAGAGCTTTTTGTTGTGAAGGGCATGATTGGAGGACTTCCAGCGTTGACATGGCTGCAGGAGATTGTGCCAAGTCATCTACTATGCTGTAAGTGTGGGCAGCTTTAGCGAAATCATCATTTCGACTTAATGGCCCTTTCAGGATATTAGGAATAACCATTGCCCGAGGCTGAGGGATCTGTAAGGGAGCATTGGGTGATGAAATGGACTCTGTGGGAACTTTGGTTTGGGATTCAGTTGCCAATATAGCAGGTTGCTTGTCATATTGGCGTGATCAAGTTTGAAGGTTGACATCAACGGTATTGACCTCTTAAGAATTCATAATGAGAATTTGGTATTCAAGGGTACCAGACTATGAAGGTTGAGGGGCAGCCTCACCTTGCGGGGGTTGGATGGCCACATATCCTTGTTGAGGGAAAGGATTAGTGAACACAACCGGTTGAACATGTGCAGTATTTGGAGGAGTCGAAGCAGTGGCTTGTTGTCCTCTAGATGTTGCTTGTGCTTCCCACAATTGGAGCATGTGGGGTAAGAGGGGACGATCATGAGTATAATGTCCATGAACACCACAACAAGAACAAGGCTTGTTCATACAAAGAGGCTTGTTCTGCTTGGGTTGATCTCCCTGTTGCTAGTTTTTGGTGTTAGGATGGTTCCCTTGGGGTGTGTTTCCCTAGTTACCTTGGTGCCATTTATTACCTTTTGCTGGTTGATTTTGGTTGCCTTTCCTCTTTTTATTTGAATTAAGAGGATTAGTCGCACTTTACTGCACATACACCTAACCTTGAGGGGAAGGTGGCTGGTGTGGCAGAGGTTGAGAAGGAACGGGAGGTTTGGGTGCTAATGTCGGAGGGGTTGGAGAAATGCGATGTGGATAAGGATATAAAGGAGGTTGAGCAACATTGGGGTAAACATGTTGAGCAAAAACTGGCCCTGGCATCAGTTGATGCAATTCGAAAAATGCGTAAGGTGTGCTTTGTCCTAGATATATGCTACTGGGAGGGGGATAAGTGCTAGAGGAGCTAGCCCCTCCCTGAGGGAAACCATAACCCATAGGAGGATGAGTATATGGATGTGAAATAGATCCAAAAATACCGTCAACAATGTGAGATGCCCCTGGTGTGTTGGCACCACCAGGTCTAGGAAGATCCAAGAAAATGGTATAAACATAACCAGATTTGGTGTAGATCAAGTCATATTTCAATGCGACTTGGAGAGCTTCTTCCTCGGTCTAAGGAAAGTGAGACGCGACATCTTTACCAATAGAAGGAAAAAGTGTTATGAGAAACCAACCCATATAAACACGGTCATCGAATGTAGGATCTCGACACAAGCTCCTCCTTCTACGCCATTCTTGGACATGGTTAGAAAGGCAGGTGGCAGAATTTTGGCGGAATGTAGTCAACAACTCAGTATCAGTATCATATAGGAGAGGTAGCTGGAAATAGGGTAGAAACACTTTAGCAAGAGTTGCAAAAGTGGAACGAGAGGCATTGGTCTGCTTGACATACCACTTTACAGCTTCTCCAGTGAGCATACATTGGAATAACCAAAGACAGATGGAGTCATCAGTGATAGAATTGGACGAACACCACATGTGAAAGGAGCAGACATGATTAGTAGAGTCTATAATTAGGGCCGAGGCTACCACCAACTTGAGGACTAGCACCTGCATTGGCACCTGACATGGTGACTGAATGAGGTGGAGGAGAACCGGGTTTAGAATCAGAGGAAGGGCCCGATGAACCGGCATCAAAGTCGGTATGGGGACTTGGTGGAGGACTAACTCGGATTCTACGTGGTGGATTAAGTATTCCTAATGAAAACTGAGGATGAAGGCCTTGGAGTCTTCGAAATAAATGCCTTGGGGGCGTGTTTATGGCAAGACACAGATGGAACAAAAAGATGGAAGAGTGATAAAAAAAGACTCAGTGAGGCAGATAAATTAATTACAATGTTTATGTCTTGGCTTGGCGGTGTAAACCAAGTGCTCTTTGCTTTAGTTGTGTGTGTGTGTAAGCTGCATGTTATTTTTAATTAAGCCCAGATGGTTGTATAGAGAAAAAAACAAAATACTGAATAACTGTAAATAAAACTGAAAGGACAGTAAAATAAATAGCTAAAGATGCATAAATTCAACCCAAAACAAGGCTTCCAAAACAACTAGTCTAAGAGGCAGGTGAAATTGACTCAAAACACACAAGACAACCAAAATATATAAGGTCTAAGGGACATGGATCTAATGACTCAGATCTGCTAGAAAAGGTGCAGAAAGCAACAAAAAACCAAAGGGAAAACTGCTGCAAAATTGGAGGCAAAAGGTTACAACCCTAAGGGAAACAAGGAGAAACCTAAGGGAGAGACCAAAAAAAACTCAAGAGGGGTTTTGTATGGAAAAATGACTGATCTAAAAGGACCTGAAATAATGATAGACCAAACCCTAAACAATGGCTGAAAGCGCTGCAAAATCTCAGACTACCTACTCAGCTAAACCCCTCCTAGAAAGGTGGAAGTGTAGTGAAACCCTAAGGGGTTTGGTCCTACTTCAAGGAGAAAAATTGAGCATATCCAGGCCTAATAATGGCTGAAAGAGAGGTCAAAAAACCCTGAACAGTGCTTGCGAAAAACCTTGACAGTCATAGAAAAAATCCCAAAAAAAGTTGCAGCTCGCAGGTACTGACCTGTAAGCTGGGAAAATCATAGTTTCTAGGCTGCTAGTTGTGAGTTAAGGCAAAAATCGCAGGTTTGGGGCCAAAAAGTGTGAGTTCCAAATCTGGGATCCTCGAGTGGCAGGTTACGGAAAAAAATTTCGTCTCTGGTGTGACTGATACCTATTACCTGCGTAAAACACCCGAAAACACCCAGAAGTTAGAATTTTTACTGTTTTATGGCATAAAAGGTAAAAAAACAACATTAAGAGACCAAAAATAGCTGACGAAAAACCCTAGTTACTGAAGCAGTTGGTCATGTAGGGATCTGAATAAAATGCAACGAAGTCTCCAATTTTTAGCGTAAATTCTTAACGCAAGTGTACGAAAAGAGTTCACTTTAGCTGCGGGTGACAAACAACCCTAACAAAAAACATGCCTGCTTATTCCTTAGATATGCAATAGATAGTCGAAACAAATGCTGCCAGAAACCCGATCTATACAGTAAAAGTAGGTAAATAGTAAAAAGAAATAACAAAAATGATCTAACTATCCAATGGACAAGACAAGTTATATAAATAATTTTATATGTATTAAAACCTGGGAAGGGAACAAATAATGATGTTACCATTCCCCCTCAATCGGATGGGTTCTTGGTTTTCCTCAATGCTTCAGATCCAAAAGTTTCTCTGTTAGGTACCTATATTATTAGTGTAGTCCCTTATTGTTGTTAGTGTAGCCCCATTATTGTTATTGTTTTACACCTGTAACCCCCATATTTTTATTATTGTACCCTTAAATTATTATTGTTAGGTCAGATAGGATTATATTGTGACCCCATGGACTCCAATATATAGAAAGGAGGTTTTTTCATTTGTATCATCCAAGAATTGTTCATTTATGTAATGTAATGGAGGTTTCCCCCTTGAAGTGGCTTATTTCTAAGGTGTTGATCTCTCTTTTCTTCTATTTTTGGAGCTGGTTTTATAACATTTGGTATCAGAGCTTTTGATTCTAGTGTTTCACTGCTTTAAACAGGACATCGTGGAATTTTCTCTATAATTTTTTTTCTATGAGGGTTAAGAAACTAAAAATAAAACCCATTTCGAAGAAATACTAAGGAACGTCGTGATCAAATTTCAGATCTTGTTTCGGAAAATTTTCGGAGATATGATCTGTGGAATTTAGGGTTTTTGCAGGCTCCTGAATTTCATCTAAAATAGGTGACCTTGGGAAAATCATCATAACTCTCTCTCTGAGCATAGGATTGGAATTTTGTAAAAATTGGCCGAAAGTACATGGACTGTAGTTTCCTTTATATCAATTTCAGAGCCGAAGGAGGAAACACTGACTACTGGAACACCTTACAATTTCTCTCTACTGAACCAGTCCATAATTAGGTCATTGTGGGAAATTAGGCTTAACTTTGTATTGAAGAATCCAAATCAGGTCAGACCTATGGAATTCGAAAGAAGATTCAAAGGGCTACTACAGGATCGAAATTCAAATATTGAAGATTCTAAATCACAGAGATAATTCAGCTTCAATATCGAGCTCCTCAAAAGCAAGAAAAAGGTGTGTATTTTTTTCAAATTACATAAGTCTTGTTTGAAAAATCAATTTGAAGTGATTCCAAGGGCATATTGAAGCATAGATACCAGTATTGGGTTCTAAAATTCCCCATAAAAATAATTCAACACCCATTAAGTGCTTATAATACTCTACTATGACTCATGAAGAGGAAGAAGTGCAACATGATATATCAAAATTACAAGTGCAAGTGCACCAAATTTCGCTCTCGCAAAGAGCAACAAAAAATGAAATGGAAGTTTTGAAGAAAGACGTGGAAGCTAAGATGGATGGTTTGAAAAGTGACATGGAAGACATGGAAGAAAAAATGGAAGACATGAAGAATGATATAAAAGTGGACATGGAAAGTTTGAAGGAAGGTTTGACAAAGTTGATACAAGGAATGATTCCTAATGGCGAAAAGATAGTAGAAGAAACTCATGATGAGAACAAAATAAATGTTAATCGTGATTTCATAAACTCTAATGTTGGATTGAAGACCCACCATATTCTAAATATTGATATGACGAATTTTATGGAAAGGATCCTATAACATGGATACTACAGATGGAGCAATATTTTGATCTCAATAATGTGCAAAACACACAAAAGGTACGCCTTGCAACTTTATATTTAAAAAAAATTACATTTGTATGACATTAATGGCTTTTCTCTCGTTAAAAAATTGTCACTTGGTCAATTTTACAGAGGAAATGATAGCACATTATGAAGATACAAAGAGCAATGCCTTCTTTAGCCAATTAAATCTCAAACAAAAGGGTTTAGTGGTGGAGCACATTAAGGACTTCCAAAAATTGAATATAAGGGTAGCTGATATTCCAGAGCAACATATGATTGATGTCTTCATAGGGAATTTAAAGGTTAAAATCCAACATGAGGTTCGCCTTTGGGAACCTGATTCATTGGAGAAGGCATTCATGTTGGCAAGAAAAAATGAATTTAAAATTATGGTGATAAGGAAGCCTACCACTCACATCTATAAAGATGGAAGTGTTGCTACTCCTAGACTTCCACAACCTACAAGGTTGACACCAAAACAATTGGAAGATAAAAGAGCAAGAGGGCTTTGCTACAGTTGTGATAGAAAATACACTAAAGGTCATAAGTGTGTTGAAAAGAAATCATTTTACATATATTGTGAAGAGGAGGAAGAAAATGAACAAGAAACTTCAAAAGAAGAGGATATACACTAGGAACCAACCCTAGAGAAAGAAGAAATGAGTCGGACCATATCCTGTAATGCATTGGCAAGAATTACCACTCAAACTCTCAAGATAGAAGGACATATCAAGAAGAAAAAGGTAATAGTGTTGATTGACTCGGGTAGTACCCATAATTTTATTCATTGCAAGGTAGCTAAGGAATTGAATTGCTTCCTATACCCAACACCAGAATGTCAAATGATGGTTGAAAATGGAGGAACTATAAATTGCTTTAGAAAATGCCAGAATATCAAGCTAACCATGGGGGAATATGTATTGAATAGTCTAATTCTTTCCATTCCAATGGGAGGTGATGATGTTGTACTAGGAGTACAATGGTTACAATCTTTGGGGACGGTAGATTTTAATTTTCAAGAACTTTTCTTCAATATATATATATTTTTTTTTTCAGAAGGAAAGGAAATTGAATTATGGGGTATCAAAGGTGTTATCACCAAAATTGTACCTGATTGGCTACTAATCAGACAACTTCAGTGTAACTATTTCAAACCAATCTTGTGACTGAGGCTTAGCCTCCTCAATCTGAGAGGGCTCTCTCAAGGGTTAATGGTATGGAATAAAGATATAGATGGCTAATCCTATTTAGGAAATAAACTGGTTATGATGAATGTAGGTTGAAAAGATCAAAGCTTAATACCATTGGGCTATGGAGTTAGTGAAAGGTATCTTAATAACAAGAATTTCCTTGTGTAAGTTGAGGTTTGTAAATATTTCAATGAAATAGCAAGACATACAGGAGGTTTTCAATAGTTTGAGGTTCAAAGGAAGTCAGAGTGTATGATACACAAATTCCGAGTAATGAGACATCAAGACATTGCAAGAAAACTATTAAGAGAGATAAATCATGGCTTAATACTTAAAGGAGGTCAGAGCATGAACAATCATGAGTTCTGAGTAATAAGCATTAAGACATTGAAGAAAACCTTTCAAAATATAGGACAAAAACTCATTGAAATATAATAAGAATCTCAGGTGAAGAAAAGTTGTGTTGTTACTGTATATAGCAGAAACTCCAATAGCTTTACAATCAAATAGTCTTTTGAGATAACATCTCCAACCTAATGAGTGTAGATTGAAAATAATATCATTATGTAGGCATTTGCTTATGGAGTCAAAAATTTCAGTGATTCAGTGAGTTACTTGACATGGAAGTTGAGGCTGTTCAGAGTTTCTAGAAGTAGGACACACACAAATAAAAGATAAGTATACCAAGTCAATTCACATATAATGGAAGTCAGAGCATCTCATAGATGAATTCTGAGTAATATAAGTGAAAACCAATGAAATTGAGATACATAAGAGGTACAAATAGAATAGGAAAGCACTAAAAACTCCTTCATAATCTCAAGTTGTTCAAGTAACAGATCTTTGTATTAGCTGAAACAGTCCATTACAATAAGCTGCTATTTTGCCAAAAATATTCCAACCCTTTGCTAATTCGACCCAATGGCATTTAATAGAGTTGTTACATCATGATATGATTTTCCTCTAGGCTAGATACATCTATTTTTTTCCTAATGACACCTTTCATAACCATAAAACATCAAATTAATGACAAACAAACACCTATCCCACTTGCCAGTCCTATTTCAACTAGGACTCAAACTATCCATTATTATCTTTAATAACCTTATCTACTAAAGAAATTACATCATTGAAAATTATTTTGTCACATGGTCAAATTTAGATGATGGGATTCACCACTTTTTGACCACTTAACTGACCTCCTCAAAACTAGGAAACAAAACCCTGTTTTTTAGGTAAATGGTCTTCTTCTTCTTTGAATATTTTGGCTGTCATCTGGTCTTGAATTTGTGGTCCTTGAGTGTTTAATAATTTTTTTACATGGTCTTTAACTATTTCATAACCTCCATATGTCCAAACAATGCTCCAAAACCTGCTAAAAATACTGAGACACAATGCGCTATGAAAGTAAGCCAGTTTCGTAGCGCACTTTTGTAGTGCTTTAAAACAAGCCTTTATACTCAAAATTTTAAACTCTTTCCTTTTGCATAAGGTTCCTTATGATCAAACACATCCTTCATATCAATTTCATCTCCTAATTAAACCATTAACACCTTTGATACCGATCAAAATAGGAAAAAAACGCAGCTACAACAGTTTCATAGCGCTTTTCTTCTTTTTAAGCTTGGAGGCGCTATGGAACTGCTGAGTATGCAAATGTTTTCATAAAATTGTCAAATGAAAACTGTAGTTGCTCAAAAAATTGGAATATAACCTATCTTCATCATCTAAAAACCATACAAACCATAAACCAACCTCATTTTAGTTTCGTTGAGGCATTTCTTCTTCATTATTTAAGACATCCTTGCAGATTTTTCCTGTTTTTTCCTGAAAAATAGGTCTTGGAACAGAGCCTATATCTCATAATCCATGATGTAGTTTGAGAAATTTAAGGAGGTTTTTTTAGGCCATTATGTATTTAATAGAAACCCCCCTTTGGGTTTTTGAAACACATCTCATGCTGTCCAAAAATTGCATTTTAAAAACATGTGTAAAACAGGAAAACTCTGTTTCTGAAAATAGGGCTTCAATGAAATCCTTGTATCTCCCAACTGATAACACCTGTGAGAAAATTGAGAGACATTTTTGTAGTTTGGGTTGTGATGAAGACAAAACTCTTACATAATTCCAAAACACTTTTTCAGTTGGCCAAAAACTAAACTTGAAGTTGACTGCTAAACAGTCATGTAAATGACAGTTTAGTAACAACAGTTTCATAACGCATTTTAATTTATCAATTTCTGCCACTTCCTAATGAATTTAAAGAAACTGAGAGAGGTTTTGGTATTTAGTTCTGTTATGAAGAAAAACAACCAGTAGTTCCAGTGTTGCTGGCTCCACTTTGGAGTAATGAGACGAAACCCTGTTTTTAGGTAAATGGTCTTCTTCTTCTTTGAATATTTTGGTTGTCATCTGGTCTTGAATTTGTGGTCCTTGAGTATTTAATAATTTTTTGACATGGTATTTAACTATTTCATAACCTCCAGCTGTCCAAAAAATGCTCCAAAACCTGCTAAAAATACTGAAACACAATGTGCTACGAAAGTACACCAAAGAACCAGTAGTTCTAGTGCTGCTATCCATCTTCTTAGAAATAAAAAATATGAAATTTATTAAAACTTCACCAAGCTATTATGGCCTTCACCTCGGGCTCAAGCTTGATGATCACTGCAAAAGAACCAAATCTGTACTTACTGAAAATATTCTCAGTCAACTGTGAGCTTATTCACACACTCCTACCTACCCTAACAGCTGCAATCTCTATTTTTAACTCAAGCAACATGAAATTTCCAATGAAGCTAGTCATTGATATGATCTGACACTTGAACCTATTGACTACACTTGAACCAACAGTAAGCATGACACTAAAATGACCAAGGCAACATAAAATAGATCTGATCCTCATAATGAAAATATAATTGACAATCTGGACTGTAGAACTCTTCCATGTAGTCAGCTATAGAATCAAAGAAGACATGATCTGTTTGATGCTTCTCATGACATTTTGCAGCTTTGGACAACTCAATTATGCTTTGCTCAACCACACAAGATTTCAGTTGTGTGCTATCAAACTGCTGTTCAAACTAATTTTTAAAAACAGTGTATTCTTCCTCAATCTAAAAAGAGAAAGGAAGCAACACCCTCTCTTTGTGTTCTGGCATGGAAAGCTTTTGAAAATGATGATCATGATCATGAATACTATATGATTGAATTTGACCTTGTAAAAATTCAATTTATTTCTCAATTTTCTTAGCAACTTCATCCAAAAATTGAATCTTATATTTTGACTTGCATTTAAATGATTTTAGATAAGAAGACAAGGACAAAGAAAAATTTTCATCTACTTCATCATTAATATGATCATCATTCCATTGTTTAAAGCCTTGAATTGAAGGAGAGTCTGCCACCAAATCTGTTCTGTCTATCCATTCTTCTATAAACATAAGCCAAAAGACTACAAATGACTTAATAGATCTGACAGGAAAGCTTTCAATCCATTGTTTACATTTTCCTTGAAATGAATCATAGAACAATATGATGCAAACATCTTCATGTTTGACTCTAAGAAGCTCAGTAAAGTCACAGAAATCTGATATATGCTTCAAAGTCAAACTCAAATCTTCTCCATTGAATTTTGGACCATTCCTTAAAAAATATGCATCCTTGAGAAAATGATTTGGGAAACCATGAATTCCTGAAAAATCTATACATGCATACCTTGAAACAATAATGGCAGCATATGAGCTCTTCATATTTCCAGTGGAATCACCATGAATCTATGAATTTTTAATTCTTCAACAATGGAGTCTCCAAGGTAGTTGCAACCTCGAACAGATTCTGAGCTCCTGCTACCTTCAAGAGTTCAGCTTCATAATTTTCATGAGATGTATATCTTCAGACTCCCGGCAGACGCACCAAAATGTTATCACCAAAATCGTATCTAATTTTCTGCTGATCAGACAACTTCAGTGTAACTATTTCAAACCAATCTTGTGACTGAGGCTTATCCTCCTCATTCTGAGAGGGCTCTATCAAGGTTTAATGATATGGAATAAAGATATAGATGGCTAACTCTATTTAGGAAATAAACTGGTTATGATGAATGTAGGTTGAAAAGATCAGAGCTTAATACCATTGGGCTATGGAGTCAGTGAAAGGGATATCAATAACAAGGCTTTCCTTGTGGAAGCTGAGGCTTGTAAATATTTCAATGAAAGAGCAAGACATATAGGAGTTTTTCAATAGCTTGAGGTTCAAAGGAAGTCAAAGTGTAAGATACGCGAATTTTGAGTAATGAGACATCAAGAAATTTGAAGAAAACTATTAAGAGAGATAAATCATGGCTTAATACTTAAAGGAAGTCAGAGCATGAAAAATCATGAGTTCTGAGTAATAAGAATTAAAACATTGAAGAAAACCTTTCAAAATATAGGACAAAAACTCATTGAAATATAATAAGAATCTCAGGTGAAGAAAAGTTGTGTTGTTACTGTATATAACAGAAACTCTAATAGCTTTACAATCAAATAGTCTTTTGAGATAACATCTCCAACATCATGAGTGTAGATTGAAAACAATATTAGTATGTAGGCATTGGCTTATGGATTCAAAACTTTCAGTGATTTAGTGAGTTACTTGAAATGGAAGTTGAGGTTGTTCAGAGTTTCTAGAAGTAGGACACACACAAATAAAAGATGAGTATACACAATCAATTCACATATAAAGGAAGTCAGAGCATATAATAGATGAATTCTGAGTAATATAAGTGAAAACCACTACAAGTGAGATACATAAGAGGTACAAATACAATAGGAAAGCACTAAAAACTCCTTTAGAATCTCAAGTTGTTCAAGTAACAGATCTCTGTATTAGCTGAAACAATCCATTACAATAAGCTGCTATTTTGCCAAAAATATTCCAAGCCTTTGCTAATTTGACCCAATGGCATTTGATAGAGTTGTTACATCATGAGATGATCTACCTCTAGGCTAGATACATCGAATTTTTTCCTAATGACACCTTGCATAACCATAAAACATCAAATTAATGACAAACAAACACCTATCCTACTTGACAGTCTTATTTCAAATAGGACTCAAACTATCCATTATTATATTTAAAAACCTTATCTACTAAAGAAATTAAATCTTTGACAAGTATGCTGTCACATGGTCTAATTCAGATGATGGGATTCACCACTTAACTGACCTCCTCAAAACTAGGAAACAAAACCCTATTTTTTAGGTAAATGGTCTTCTTCTTCTTTGAATATTTTGGCTGTCATCTGGTCTTGAATTCGTGGTCCTTGAGTGTTTAATAATTTTTTGAAATGGTCTTTAACTCTTTCATAACCTCCAGCTGTCCAAACAATGCTCCAAAACCTGCTAAAAAGACTGAAACACAGTGCGCTACGAAAGTAAGCCAGTTCTGTAGCACACTTTTGTAGCACTTTAAAACAAGCCTTTATCCTCAAAATTTTAAAGTCTTTCCTTTTGCATAAGGTTCCTTATAATAAAACACATCCTTCATATCAATTTCATCTCCTAATTCAGCCCTTAAAACCTTTAATACCGATCAAAAGAGGCAAAAAATGCAGCTACAGCAGTTTCGTAGCGCTTTTCTGCTTTTTAAGCCTGGAGGCGCTACGAAATTGTTGAGTATGTAGATTTTTTCATAAATTTGTCAAATGAAAATTGTTGTTACTCAAAAAATTGGAATATAACATGTATTTATCATCTAAAAACCATACAAAACATAAACCAACCTCATTTTAGTTTCCTTGAGGCATTTCTTCTTCATTATTTAAGACATCCTTGCAGATTTTACCTGTTTTTTCCTGAACAATAGGTCTTGGAATAGAGCCTATATCTCCTAATCCATGATTTATTTTGTGAAACTGAAGGAGGTTTTTGTAGGCCATTAGGTCTTTAATAAAAAACTCTCTTGGTTTTTTGAAACACATCTCCTACTGTCCAAAAACTACATTTTCAAAACATGTGTAAAATAGGAAAACTCTGTTTCTGAAAATAGGGCTTCAATGAAATCCTTGTATCTCCCAACTGATAACACCCGTGAGAAAATTGAGAGAGGTTTTTGTATCTGGGGCTTTTATTAAAACAAAACTCATTCATAATTCCAAAAAACATTTTCATTTGGCCAGAAACTGAACTTGAAGTTGACTGCTAAACAGTCATGTACATGACAGTTTAGTAATAACAACTTCATAGAGAATTTTAATTTATCAAAGTATGCCAGATCCTAATGAATTTGAAGAAAATGAGAGAGGTTTTTGTATTCTGGTCTGTTATGAATAAAAACCTCTTTCATATTTCCAAAATTCGTTTTCAGTTGCTCAGAAACTGCCTTTGAAGTGGACTTCTCCAAAACCAGAAAACAGAGAAATGTTTCATATTCGCTACGAAACTATTAGCGAGTTTCGTAGAGTTTTATGCCTATTTTACACTGAATGCGCTACGAAAGTAGGGATTCTTGGCTAATTTGGAAATTTTGGTACAAAATAATTTGGAAAATGAAAATGATCTGAGAATGATAACTAATCTAACATGAAGGAGTTTGAATATGGATGGGTTTATACCTTAGGGTGAACTTAAACAAGAAAAAATCAAAATTTCCCTTGACCAAGTAATAAGAAATGAATTATATGAAACTTTCATTGACACATGAACCTCTAGGACTTTGTCAAATGATGCTTCATTTTATGAGTGATAACAGGAGGGAAGATGGGAAAGATAATAAGCTCTAATGTCATGACAAAGCTTCTGAAGAAAGAACAACTAGGCGTGATTGAAAAATTATGCTCACTAGAAGTTCCAACATCAAAATCATCTATTTCTCTAGATATCAAAAAAAGTCTTCTACAATAACTCCAAGGTGTTTGAAACTCCCAAAGGACTCCCACCTATTCATGATCATGATCTATTCATTTGATTCCAGGAAGTGTTCCTCCAAACATCAAGCCTTAAAGATATCCTTATGTCCAAAAGAGCGAAATTGTATGTATGATTGCAGAAATGTTAGAGGATGTATAATTCAACTGAGTCAAAGTTCTTTCTCTGCTCCAGTAGTATTGGTGCACAAGAAGGATGGATCATGGTGCATGTGTCAAGATTATAGGGAGCTCAATAAGCTCACTATTAAATATAAATTTCCCATTCCTGTGATTGATGAATGATTGGATTAATTACATGGAGCAATTTATTTTACCAAGTTGGATCTTTGTTCAGAATATCATCAAATTAGAATGAAGACTGAAGATATTCCAAAAACAACATTTCGAACTCATGAGGGTCATTTTGAATTTTTGGTCATGCCTTTTGGCCTTACCAATGCACCTTCTACATTTCAAGGGTTGATGAATTCCATTTTAAAACCCTTCCTTAAAAAAATTGTGTTAGTATTTTTTGATGATATACTAATCTACAACAGGTCTTGGAAGGATCATGTTCAACATGTTGACAGGGTGCTCAAACTATTGGAGGAGAAACAATTATATGAAAAAACCTCCAAATTTTTATTTGGAGTGCAAGAGGTGGAATATCTGGGTCATATTGTATCTCACGAGGGTGTTAAGGTAGACCCTAACAAAATTAAAGCCATTAAGAAATGGAAAGTCCCCACAACCATAAAGCAGTTGCGAGGATTTCTCGGGTTAACAGGGTATTAACGCAAGTTTGTTAAGAATTATGGGAGAATAGCAACACCTCTAACAAAATTATTGAAGAAAGATGCATTTTCATGGACTCCTGAAGCAACTAAGGCCTTTGAACATCTTAAAGAGGCAATGTACCTAGCACCGGTCTTAGATATGCCAGAATTCACAAAATCCTTTATTGTGGAATGTGATGCCTCGGGAAATGGAATTGGTGCCGTTTTAATGCAAGAAGGAAGACCCATTGCTTTTGAAAGTCGTCGAATCAAAGGAAAGTATTTACTGAAAGCTATTTATGAGAAGAAAATGTTGGAAATACTATATGCACTAAATAAATGGAAACTTTACCTAATGGGAAGACACTTCAAGGTAAAAATTGATCATGATAGTCTTAAATACTTTTCGAAACAAATACTATCTTCAGAAGAGCAGCAAAAATGGGTCACAAATATGTTGGGTTATGACTTTGAAATCATCTACAAAAAATGGAAGCTAAATGTTGTTCCAGGTGCACTCTCAAGAAAGGATGAAGAGGTGGAAGCATTGCTTTGTGCCATTTCTATTATCCAACCAGATTGGATAACCGAAGCAAGGGATAAATGGAAGAAGGACGAAGAAGTGTGGACACTCATTCAAAATTTGCAGAAAGATCCTAGTACATCTGATACATTTAGTTGGATAAATGATTCCTTATGGTACAAATATCACTTATATCTTTGTAATAATTCCTTACTTAAACAAAATATTCTTTTGGAATTGCACACTTATCTCTTAGGAGGACACTCGGGATTTTTAAAAACTTACCATAGGGTGAAGAAAGTGTTTTTTTGGGATGACCTTAAATCTGATATTCAAAATTTTGTGGTGGAATGTTTGTTTTTCTAGAAAAATAAAGTTGAGTTAATTAAGACCCCGGGTCTTCTACAACCTTTATCCATTCCAAGTCAACGTTGGGAGGAGAGTTCATTGAATTTTATCACAGGTTTACCTAAGTCCGAAGGAAAGAGTGTCATCATGGTGGTAGTTGATAGACTTACCAAGTAAGAACTCTTTTGTGCATTATCTCATCCATTTAAAGCAAGTAAAATTGCTATTGCATTTATGGAAACAATTCAAAAGCTACATGGAAACCCAAAGATTATTGTAAGCGACAAAGATCCCATTTTTATTGGAAATTTTTGGACGGAATTATTTTCTTGTTTGGGTACTCAACTACCTCATAGCTCATCTTATCATCCTCAATTTGATGGGAAAACTGAGATAGTGAAAAAATGTTTGGAAGGATATCTTCGTTGTTATGTATCTAATAAACAAACACAACGGGTGAAGTGGTTACCCTTGGTTGAATGGTGGTATAACACTTCCTTCCATACTACAACAAAAATGACCCCATTTATGGCACTTTATGGATATCATCCACCATCTATCACATCATATTTAAGAGAAAATTATAAGTTTCAAGCAGTGGAAGATCACATCAAGCATCAACAACAAGTTCTCCAACCCTTAAAGGATAACCTAAATTTGGCAAAAAATCAAATGAAACAACAGACAAATCAACATCGCAGCGAGAGAAGTTTTGATGTAGGAGACTGGGTATTTTTATGTCTAGAACCATACAAACAAATGTCCCTCAAGCAAGCTAAGAAGGATAATAAGTTATCACCAAAGTAATATGGTCCTTACAAGGTGTGGCAAAATATTGGTACTATGGCATACAAATTGGAGCTTCCTTCTTCTTCTCGAGTGCATCCAGTTTTCCATGTTTCATGCTTAAAGAAGGTTATAGGTGACAAAATTCCAGTTCAAACAATATTGCCAGAACTTGATGAGGAAGGAAAAATCATGTTGGAACCTGAAGAAGTCACGGAAACAAGAACTCGACAGCTACAAAATCGACCAATTTCAGAGTATCTCATCAAGTGGAAGAACTTACCCACTAAATATTCTACATGGGAGGATGAGAATTTTATACAGAAGCATCGAGAGCTACTCAAGCGTTGGTGACGTCACTTTTTTGAAGGAGAGGGGCATGTTAGTTCCCTATATTACTAGTGTAGTCCCTTATTGTTGTTAGTGTAGCCCCCTTATTGTTATTGTTGTACCCTTGTAACCCCCATATTGTTATTATTGTGCCCTTATATTATTATTGTTAGGTCGGCTAGGATTATATTGTGACCCCATGGATTCCTATATATAGAAAGGTAGTTTTGTCATTTGTATCATCCAAGAATTGTTCATTTATGTAATGTAAAGGAGGTTTCCCCCTTAAAGTGGCTTATTTCTAAGGTGTTGATCTCTCTTTTCTTCTATTTTTGGATCTAGTTTCATAACATTCTCTCTTTCAATGGTGTAGAAAACCTAAGACGTGTTGAACTCTATGGGAGCTCAAGAAGCAAGAAAATAGTAGCAGCAACGAGAATGATCAAAGCGCGACAATGAAAATGATCAAAGTGAAGAATAAATGGAAAACCCTCCTATTTATAACAAAATATTGAGTTATCCTCGATAATGACACATAATAAAATATTATTAACCAAGATCTAGATCTAACTGCTTGGAATATTTTATTATATTTTTTTGGAGGGAAAAGGAATTTAAATTGGTTAAATACCTTTATTAGAAATAATAAACAAATAAATGATTTATTTATCATTTCAAGAATAGGGTTAAGGAATAATTTAACAAATAATGATTTGTCTAACTATTTCTAGGTGATTTAGTCAAATTTGACAAGGAATAATAACTAAATAATGATTTAATTAATTATTCCTAAAGAAAAATAATGATTTATCTAATTATTTCTCATAATTGGGTTAAATATGACCAGGAATATTATTTAAACAGTGGTTTAATGAATTATTCCTAGAGGAAAATCAAATAAATAATGATTTATTTAATTATTCCTCATGGGGTTTCCTTTTTGAACCAGAAATAACTTATATTTTATTAAATTATTTATTATAGTGAAAGAAATTTTACACTATGGTAAAATTGGTCTTACATGGTGTACTTCAATCCATCTAATTGTAAATGGTTAGATGACCAAAAATTGATTTAACACTCTCTATTTCTTCCTTAATATCTATCTATATCTACCTATCTCTCCTATAGTCAAAATGAAGAGGGGTCCTATTTTGGGCCTTTGTTGATTGGGATTGTAAAGAGGAGTGAATTCCTAGTGTTCAGTTGCTGGTAGTTGGTAAATATGTGCTTTTATGGATAAAAAATGGGGTGAAAGGTCTCTCTAACCTCTAGTGAAAGGTGTTGTCATAGTGAGGTATTTTCCTTATGGATTGTTCTATCTCAACTAGAAACTTATCTATTGGGAAACCTCAAAATTTGATGTAAAAATTTAGAATTTATATTAAGCATGGATTTTCTAAACTTTTTAGATGGTTTCAACACTTATTTCATTAATAATAAGTTGTTTGTTTCAATTGTTTCATATCGGAAGAGGTTCTTGATCTAGTATTATAGGTTATGTGAAACCATGGTGTGCTTAGGAAGAAGAATTTTAACTCTAGAATGGTAATCTACCCGATTTTTCATTGACCATTATTTTAAAGTGCCTTTCATTTGCAAGGATGACTACTATATGTATTAGAAAGTATGACATGATGAAATATGCTTCCAATTTTACTCCTTGGAAGTGTAGGTTGGCAATGTTATTAGAAGAGATTGAGATTTGAGATCACTTTGAAAAAACATTGCTACACCTGTTAATCTAAAAAAATTGTCCAAACATAATAAGAAGGATAAAACAAAGAAAGACTTTCTTAATTTGGTGGAGGATCATTTGATCCCTAAAATTTTAAAGAAGAATAATGGTAAGGACATGCATGTTGTTCTAGTTGCATTATACTAGAGCGGGAGTGTCTCCAGGAAAATTCTCTTAAGGAACACATTTTCAACCATCTAGATACAATGGTTAGCTACTTGGCAAGGATCATAGTGCTGAAATATTAGTTGGTTACCATAAGGACAAAATAGGATGAGGAATTTGTGCTAATTGCTTGGAATGGGTTTCCTTCATCTTGGAAACTCTTTGTCCAAAGTTTTTGTGCTTTTGAGAAGCTTTATGATAAAATTATATATGAGGAGATAATGTTATAATATTGTTTAGTAAAACAATGTGAAGTAGAATACCTCATATTGATCATTGTGAGGATGATAAAAGGAAACAAGGAAGGACCTATGAAGGTTAAAAATGAAGGATCAAGCCAAGGTAAGAAGGATTTGTGTAATGTGAAATGTTTTAGTTGTCACTAGAAGGAATATTATGTAAGTCAATGCCCAAAGAATGAGAACGAGAAGACAAAGCAAGAAGAAATGATAGATTTTGAGGAGTGAAAACATCATATCAAAAGTGGATGAAGCTTGACACCACCCTCTCCATATTCTCTTTTTTACTAATAATAATAAATTCAAGTGTCAGATAGTAGGCAGACAATGGGGTATCATGATATTTGAATTATGATAGGAAACTTTTCAATATAGTTCAAGGGAAAGAGGGAGGAATGGACATGAATTGGGTGATTATGCTACTTATCATATGTGATGATTGGGCTCCATTTCCTTTTGAGTTTCATTAGGTGATGTTCTTGAGTTTAATGAAATTTTATTTGGTCATAGTTTGAAAAAAATATTCTTTTAGTTTCCTATTAACATATTTTTAGTGTAGAGTTGCATATGAAGGACAACAATGCACTATTTTTTATTGTAGTCTACTAAGTCTAAGGACTGATAATGTGTCGAATGGTGGTTCAAATACATATTTCATGTTTATTATAGAATAGACAGATTATTCTTGCAAGCATATAATAAATTTTTGAGTAATGAATAATTGATATGAACAATGTTTACAATGATCCTCTTGATTGTTTATAGATATTCATTCACTTAGCACGAGGTGAAAGGTGGGTGGCCTTTGAATTTTAATTAACCTAGTTATTATTGTTTATTATTGTTGTTTTTGTGGTGTTTATTGTTATATTTCCACCAAAAAAAATAAAAAATTCCTCAAAGCATAGTAAATATGATTTTCTGTAATTGAGCATGTTTTCTTGGTGGCATCATCTTTATCTAGTTGTAGGGATTTGACTTGATTTTCCATTTGAGTGTTTCCAAGGTTCTTTTTTTGTGTGTGCACCATATTTTTAAGCCATTTGAATTGGTCATTTAACGTGGAATATTGATGCTACTTAGCAACATACTTTCCTTCCTTCAATTATTGTATGTTTGGCTACGTTTCTCTCCCTTATTCATTAATTGTAGTTTTCCTTTCTTTGAAGTGGTGCTTCCAAACATATATAATTTATATATTTGTCCTTCCTGTTAAATCTCATGAATTTTTCTTTGAGGTCATTGATATAAGTGCCCAATTGAATCAACCATTCAACCCCTAGTACCATGCCCATCTCCTTGAGTAGTAGTTCATAAAATCTAGTAGATAGTTCCAATTCTTGTACTTGCATAGAGATTTTATGAAAATTTCCCCACTTCTTTGAATTTATCTTAATCAATGAATATAAATATGAGTTCCTTGGTGTGGTATAACGAAGGTTTCAATTGTTTCATAATTTTCCTTTATATTCAATAATAGGTACTATCATAATCTACAAATATTCTTAAATATCTCCTTTTAATCATTCATTTGAAGATTAGGTTATTAGTCTATAATTTCCCTATCTTGGTTTCCTATGGAAGCATAGGTTTTCTTTCCTCTTTTCTTGGGATCTGGGCCTCATCAACCTTCCTTATATAAGGTGGAATGTATTTTTGGTCTTATATGCAATTGGGTCTTTTATTTATTTTTTTAAAGTAGTTTTTTTTTTGGGGAATCATTTTCTCCATTATTATTTTATTGGGTGTACAATATTGAAGCTAATGATACTTTTGGCACTAGTTCACCATTTTCATATTTCTAAGTTATACCCAATAGTGGTTTCATTCTTGTTTTTGAGATTTCTAATTCCTTTCCATCTGCTTCTTTTGAAAAATGTAGTGACTTGTCTTCACATCAATGTCCCAAAATCCATCTCTTACCACACATGTGACAATTGTTTCCCTGTTAATTTAAGCTATCATCCTTCAGATTCTTCTATTAATTTTTAATTTGGTCTTGTAGTTTTTTTAACCACTTCTTAATCTTATTAATAACCTGTGTGACACTATTGGCTTCATTTCACCATGATGAACCTCTAATTTCAATTCATAATTATTACCAATTTTAGTTGAAATAGGCACCATGAGCTAGGTATTATAGGATTGATGAATACCTACTAAACTTCGGTTTTGCAAAAGCAAGTGATAATCCAAATTTTTATTGTTTGTGTGATAAAAATAATTTGGTCATATTGGTTCTTAATAAAGATGACTTGATCATTACATGTAGTTCATGAAATTTTATTATGTCATGTAAACAAAAATTGGTAAGTGAATTTGATATGAACAATATTGGTCTACTATGCAAACTTTTAGGTTTGTAGGGAGTGAGTCCAATGGAGTTTTAGAGGGAGAATATTGGTGTTGGAAAAAAAACTTTCCTCAATAATGAGTGTAAACTTTTGGGTTTCTATGAAAATGTTCACCATGCTAGGTTTTCTTTCATGTGATGTGCGATGCATGGTGAAACCTTGGCCTGTTAATGGTATCATACACATTTTGGTAAATGGCACTATGGAATGCCTTCTATAGGTGGTTGTTTGACCTTCAACTTGATGTTACGTCAGGTGGTGCACTTCTTAAAGAGGTGGTCATATTATGTGGCATTAATATATTATACATGGTGTGGTAGTGGGAAGATTCTTGCATGGGAAGTGAACTTAACTTGCAGGGTGACTACTAAGGACGAGAAAGAAGAGTGTTTATCCCTAAGAGCATTAGGACCACATGCCATACCTTAAGAGGATTAGTGCTTGACTTGAGGACACGTAGGTTGAATGCACATTACTTGGTGTTGGTTGTGGACCCAAGAAACATGTTAAGGAGAAGCATTTCTTGGATAGCAAGGATTCATGTGATGAGGAGATCTTGACACTTGAATCTCATGCTTAGAGAATGCACCACTTAAGGATCAATCTCTTGATAGCTAAACACTTTGGAGAGAGTGTCACTTCACTTGGGGACTTTATCTTGTGGATTATATTAGGCTTCTACATTGATTTAATCCACCTTTTTATTATTATTGATGTCCCTTTAATGTTATTTAAAAAGGGATTAGAGACTTTTCCACTATGTTAAAGTAGTCCTTAGATCATTTTATCTTATTAACGAACTTGTCTTTGAGTCATTGTGCTTGTGTTGTTGCAAGGGAATAAAGAACTAAATTTTTTGAGATGTAAAACCTAAATAAGGCATGATGTTTTAGTATTTTATGTCCTTGTGTGAGAAGGACCTAGGGTTTCTAGCAAAGAAACACTATAGGAGATTGGAAGAACTTTAATAAGAGAGCTTTGCAAGCTTAGAGGTTTTCCTAGAGGATTTTTGTAATGCAAGTCATTGACCAATGGTGGATTTTTTGGCGTTGATGTCAACTTCTCATTGAGCCTTTGGAATGATTAGGAGTGGTTTAGTGTGATGCCTTTCTAGGCCATGTTTCTAAATTAGGATTAAATCTTGATGGTGGATTGCATAACTAAGACTTGAAATCATTTGGAGTGTGAATTATATGTTTTTTTAATTTATATTTCAGATTCAACTATAAAATTGAAAGTTCACATGAAATAAATTTAAGGAACTTTAAGTTCTACGGTGAAATTTCTAGGTTTGTCTTAACCATGGATTTTTTCAAATTCCAATAGGTCCCCACCAAGGAACTATCCTTATATTGATACTAGGCCTATAATCAAGATCCCATTAAATGGAACATAAAAACACAATGTGATATTTTCAAAAGTTTCTCATAACAAGAACTTGCTTTAATGAGAAATAAGTGAGATTAATCATTACATACTTTTCTTTAAGTAAAATGTTAATTTAAAATTTAATTAGTGGAGTGTCACATGCCACATATAGGGGATATATATGATGAAGAAAATAAACTCATAATCTAAAATAATGTAACAAAATAACTAAAAAATGTGCATTATAAAGAACTATTAGCCCTGGTTAATGAGGTGGGCTATATCCTTGTAAAAAACTTGATGATTTCTCAAACAAAGTTGTAGCAAGGATGAAACTTAATCCATGTCCCACTTGCGAATATAGCACTAAATTAATCTAGAATTATATATGAAATGAGAAATTATTATAAAAGGATACTACCAAAAAAATTTCCATATGGAGAGGGATGTGAATGCATTTTGGTAAAAAAAAATATACTACATTGCACCTAACAACTCTTCAATTATCAATTCTCCTAATTTTATTAAGCTCATATATATGATAATGACACTTACCTAGTATCTTAGATAACCTTTTTTTAAAAATAATATCCCCTTCAATCCTACTAGAAAGCTAATACACTATTTTTTTTCTAAAACGGTAATGCCTTAAAGGGACTGTAAGTACATATAAGACATAGTCATAGAAATGTTGAGTATCTTACTATCATAAAGTTTGATAAATAAGCTCTCTCTCTCTCTCTCTCTCTATATATATATATATATATATATATATATATTTTGAAATAAAAATATATCACATGGAATAGCCCAAGGCTTTAACTCATCTAGCTGTTACCTAAATCACCTAAAAGAAGATACTAGACATGAAAATATGACTGTTCGTCACAAGACATGAAAACCTCAGAAAAAAAGACATGTAAGAGACGTTATATATATATATATATATATATATATATAAAATTAGTATAATATTACACATACAAAAATGAAATATAGACAAAGGTTCAAATCTCTTTAGAATTTAGAAACTAAAACATTTACAATTCTATGTGATGATGATACAAATTCAATCATACAACTAGTGCATATAGCCAAAACAACACCGAGTGCAATCCATCTCTATACCGAAAATACATCAACAAGGCCCACTCTAAATGACCTCTAGAGTCAAAAGGAAATCATTCTACAACAATGAATTAGTACTACATATCATAAAAATCAAGTCCTATATTGGGATTGTCATCATCAATATCATCCTCTAACCCAGGGATGGAAAAATATTAGCATGACAGATTCAAATGAGAAAAGATTACAATGTCAAATTGAGATTCTGTTTGAGTGATGGTACATTCTTACAAGGGTCATGATAGAGGAGTTCAACAATCATTGCCACCAACAATGAGATATATATAGGGCTTGGTGCTCTTGATTAAATGCTAGTTTCATACCCTCATACATGATAGAATCGAATGGATATCTTGCACTTCCCTAAATCCTAAAATCCTCAAAACTATTGAGTCTCCTAGTTTTGAGTGAGATATAAAATTATACTTTCTCCATATGAAATCCAATGAGGTTGGAACCACTCGCAAACATCTTGAAATAATTAATGGTAATGTTGAAAATTTAAGTAAATAGATCCTTTTACATTAAGAATTTAACATTACCACTAATTATGTAGCATTAGTAAGGCCTAGACAAATCCACTTCCCAACACTTGAATCCCTTCTAACATTTCTTAATTGCCCTTAGTTGCACTCCAAAATCTCTGAGAGGACCAAACGTGTGGCTAAATTGCATGAGAATGAGGCAAAAAATAAATTTTAAGAAGTTGTGGGTGGATTTTTCAATGGACACATGTCCGAATTTCGAGACACAAGTAGGGATGTGTTTGACATGAGTCAAACTCAAGTCTTGTGAATAGGACATGGGTCAAACTCATGTCCCGTGAACAGGACACTAGTCAAACTCATGTAAGACACGTGTCACGCATGTATCTTATCCGACATGTGAAATATTTGACACAAGGGGGGTAAAGACGTCAAGTAACTTAGGTTGTCACCAATATTGTTAAGAATTTACCTATTTTCATGCCAACAAATGCATAGTTTCAATCCCCCAAGATTAGATGCACTAATATATGTTAATGGATTTATTAGAAATGCCATTCACAAATAATAAAAAACACCCTTATATTTTACTTCAAAAAATAACATAAAATAACTCACAAATCAAAAGTTGAAAAACACCCTTTGATTTTATTAGCAAAAAATCACATAAAATAACTAGCGTATCAAAAATTGTTCAAAAAATCAATACACCACAATTATATGTTTCAAACAAAATTTATTTACACAACATAATGATTCCCATATTTGAAGCATTCACAAATCTCAATAGAACACCATTTGCGACACATCATCATTCACAAATTAAAGCTTTCACCCATCTTGAAATGCCATTTCATTTGTTATAAAAGAATTATGAATATATGATATCTTTAAATTTTAACTACGTACACAAAGACATAGTATAGACTCTATACAAACAAAAAATAATGATATTTCATCGTAGTTTGATGAGCATAGATTATTTTCTACTTAGTAATAAGGACATGATATTTAATTCAATTAAGTTATTTATATAGCGATATATTTTTTAATAGTAAGTTTTGTTGGCTGAAGTTTATGTGGTCCTGATAGATGGTGATCGAGTATTTTGTTAAGGTACTCCTTGATATGAAGTTACAGGTTCAATTCCAGGCCCTGATTGGAGTGATAGGTTCAATTCCCCGCCCTGATCAAGGTGAGTGAAATGATCAAATATTATTGAATATATGGCCTGCTATAATTTGTTGGGTGTGGAGCCTGATTATCTTCCTTATTTATATGTATTGCCACGTTGGACCCCTGTTCTTAACAGGGCGGCAACGCCACCTGTCATTTGATCGTCGTCAGGGGGGTTTGGGGGGAGACGACGCCATTTTGGAGCCAGGTAGGCGGGAGGTTTTGAAGCTTGATCCATGAAGCTAAAAACATATGTAAAATTTGCTTGTAAAATATTGTAATTTCATAGTCAATTTGGGTCGTTCATTAGGAAAATGATCTTACAGTGGAAGTTATGTTTAATTTAGGGTTTTTTTTTTACCCTAGAAGGAAACCCCTCTATTGTATGGGGGAATTTTATTGCGGTTGTGTATCATGTGTATATTTTGAATGAGAGATATAAAGGGGGACTGTGTGAGAGAGAAGAAGATATTACATTGGATCTGTTGTAGGTTTTGTATCTTTATGTTCCTGGCTAATATAAAATAAGGACTGGTTATTTTCTTGAACATAGCCCAAGTTGGGTGAAACACATATATCTGTGTCTCTCTTGTTTTATATGTTTTCTATGTTTGTGTTTCCGCATATTTTATGTGTTCCATTTCTCTGTAATATATAATTTTCTAACAACTGGTATCAGGGTCGAAGGTCTATTTGGCTGATAAAATTGCAGGAAATAAGGGTTCCTGGTTCGAGTGGGAGCAATGATGGAAGATGGTAGGTTTAGGGTTAAGAAATTTAACGGCCAAAACTACCCACTGTGGAAGATGTAGATGGAAGATTATCTGTATTAGAAAGATCTCGATAGACAAAAAATAAGAATAAGTTGTCGTGTATGACAGACATAGAATGGGAGATTCTTGATAGAAAGGCACTTGGAACAATATGACTGTGCCTAGTGGCATCGGTAGCCTTCAATATTTCGAAGGAAACAACAACAAAGGGTTTAATTATGGCAGTGGCGAAACTATATGAAAAACCCTCAGCCTCAAATAATGTATTTATTATGAAACATTTATTTAATATGAAGATGTTGGAAGGTGGATCTGTTGCTGACCATTTAAATGAATTTAATATGGTTACCAGTCAGTTAAGTTTTGTAGGGGTAAACTTTGATGATGAAGTTAGGGCTCTATTAATTCTTTGCTCATTGCCAGAAATTTGGAATGGTTTTGTTATGGCCATTAGTAACTCTATCTCTAGATCTAGTACTTTAAAGTTTGATGATGGTGTTGGTGCTATCCTTAGTGAGGAAATCCAACAGAAAAGCTCTAGTGAGACATCGAGTAATGCTTTGAGTGTTGAGACTAGGGGAAGAAAAATGGAAAGAGGAAATATCACAGGATATCATAGTAAATCAAGGAAAGGCATATCCAAGTCCAGATTGGGGATAGTGTGCTGGAAATGTGGAAAGAAAGGATACATGAAGAAACATTGTAAGTATCATAAGGGAAAAGAAGGAGACGCACATCAAGAAAGCAATCATAAAGAAAATGTGACAGGTGATGTGTTACGATATGCTTTGATTCTTTCTTTAGAAAATGTTACTGATTCATGGGTGGTAGATTTAGGGGCCTCTTTCTATGCCACACCTGATAAGAAACATTTTCATGACTATGTTCAAGGAGATTTTGGACAGGTTCGTTTGGGTGATGATAAACCCTGTAAAATGATTATAATGGGTAAATTTCTTGTAAAACAAGAGAATGGAAACCAATGGTTATTAAAGGAGGTAAGGCATATTCCAGATCTGAAGAAAAAATTGATTTTCATAGGGCATTTAGGCGGTGAAGGTTGTGTGAAAACTTTCACAGATAAAACCTGGAAGGTCACTAAAGGAGCCATGGTAATAGCAAAAGGAGAAAAGGTTGGTAGATTATATTTATGCAATGGTATTTCTAAATCTGTTAATGCTTTAACTTACAAAGGAGCATATGCAACATTATGGCATCATAGGCTCAGACACATGAGTGAGAAGGGGATGAAGATTCTTCACTCAATAAATTAGTTGCTGGGTTTGAAGAATATTGATTTGGATTTATGTGAGAATTGTGTTTATGGAAAACATAAGAGAGTCAGATTTCTTAGAGTTGGGAAAGAAAATAAGAGCGAAAAATCAGATATTGTGCATACAGATGTATGAGGATCTGCTCAGATATCATCTCTCGGTGGCTCTCGTTATTATGTTACTTTTATTGATGATGCAACTAGAAAAACTTGGATTCATTGTATTCAGAATAAATTTGATTTATTTGATAATTTCAAGAAATGGAAAGCTTTGGTTGATATTGAGACAATAAAGAAATTGAAGTGTCTAAGATCAGACAATGGAGGTGAATATTGCAACAAAGAGTTTTATAGGTACTATTCAGAGCATGGAATTCGCAAAGAGAAGACAATTCCAACAACACCATAAGAAAATGGTGTGTCAGAAAGGATGAATAGGATAATCATGGAGCGTGCAAGGTGCATGAGATTTCATGTAAGGTCGCCTTTACAATTTTGGGTAGATGCTGTAGATATTGTTGTTTATCTAATAAATAGAGGGCCTTCAAGTTCCTTGGATGGTGGTATTCCAGAGGAGGCATGGAGAGGTAAAAAGGTAAACTATTCTTTTTTAAAGCCTTTTAGTTATGAGGCCTTTGTCCATATTAATAAAGAAAATAGAACAAATATTGAGGCAAAATCAAATAAAGGTACCTTTATTGAATATGGTGTTAATGCTTTTGGGTATTGCTTATATGATTATGAAAATAAAAAAATCATTAGGAGCAAAGATTTAATATTCAATGAAAAGGTCTTGTATAAGAATCAGTTGCAAGAAAATAAACATGAAAAAAAACAAATAATATACAGTTCTTGATGAGATCACAGAAAAATTAAAGGTGCCTAAAAATAATAATAATAAATAGCCACAACAACAACAAACACCTCAAACACCTGAAAGTGGTGTCAGAATATCTACCAGGATAAGTAGACCCCCTGAACGATACTCTCCTTCATTATATTATTTATTGTTGACTGATTCTGGTGAACCCAAATGTTATGAAGAAGTAATGTAGGTCGAAACTAGGAAGAAGTGGGAGCTAGCGATGAAAGAAGAGATGGAATCCTTAATACATAACTAGAATTGGGACTTAGTCAGGTTTCTTACAGGTAAAACAACATTGCAGAATAAATGGGTTTACAGACTGAAGGAAGAATATGGAGGAAAATAGAGATACAAATCTAGAATTGTGGTGAAGGAGTTTGCACAGAAGAAAGGTATTGACTTTGATGAAATGTTTTCTCCTGTTGTTAAGATGACTTCAATTAAAACTATTTTAAATGTTGTAGCAGTGGAAGATTTGCATCTTGAACAGTTAGATTTAAATACATCATTTCTCCATGGAGATTTGGAGGAAGAGAACTATATGCAAAAACCACAGGATATGAGGCCAAAGGGAAGGAAAAATTAGTGTTCAGGTTAAAGAAGAGCTTGTATGGCTTCAAATAGTCTCCAAGGCAGTGGTATCTAAAATTTGATAGGTTTATGTCTGAACAAGGTTATACTAGATGTCACTCTGATCATTGTGTTTATTTGAAAAAGAAAAATGATGGCAACTATATTATATTGTTATTATATGTAGATGACATGCTTGTTGTAGGGTCTAACATGCAGGAAATAAATGTGTTCAAAAGAAAATTAGCAAATTCATTTGCAATGAAGGATTTGGGAGCTGCAAAAAAAATCCTTGGTATGAGAATAACTAGAGACATGAAAAATCGCAAATTAACATTGTCTCAAAATGAGTACATACAAAAGGTGTTGAAAATATTTAATAATTATAATGAAAAAACTAGTCAGTACACCTTTGGCTAGCCATTTCAAAATTAGTAAGGAAATATGCCCGAAGACCCAAGAAGAAATGGATTATATGTCTAAAGTTCCATATGCATCAGCAGTTGGAAGCTTAATGCATGGAATGGTTTGCACAAGGCCTGATATTGCACATGCAGTGGGAGTTGTAAGTAGGTACATGAAGAATCTAGGAAAAGAACATTGGATGGCAACGAAATGGATTCTCAAATATTTGAGAGGTAGCATAAATCAAGCATTATGCTTTGGTGATTAAAAAATTGCTCTACAAGGATATGTTGATGCACATATGGTAGGTGATAGAGATAATACGAGGATCACTGCAGGGTATGTATTTACTATAGGTGGAACAATTGTCTGTTAGGTTTCAAAAATTCAAAGTGTTTTTTCACTTTCAACAACAAAAGCAGAGTATGTTGTTGTTATAGAGGCTAGTAAAGAAATGATTTGGTTACAAAGGTTTATGGATGAATTGGGTAAGAAGCAGGAGATGGGCAGGTTATACAGTGGTAGGAAGAGTGCCATTCATCTTGCAAAGAAATCAACATTTCATTCTAGGACTAAACACATACAACTTAAGTACCTTTTCATACAGTTAGTTTTTGAAAATTCACATTTGAAGCTGGAAAAGATACACACTAGCCAAAATCCTGCAAATATGTTAAAAAAAGTTGTAATCAGGGAGAAACTGAGATTCTGCTCAGTTTCAATTGGTCTTCAAGTATGATGATGAAGATGAGAAACAACCAGGTCCAAAGTGGAGTAATTTTCCAGCAAATGAAGTAGCAGTGGAGTTGCTACAATCAGTCTCCAAGTGTGAGATTGTTGGGTATGGAGCATGATTATATTCTTCATTTATATGTATCGTCGCGTTGGACCCCTGTTCTTAATGGGGCGGAAACGCCACCCATTGTTTGATCGTTGTCAGGGGGGTCTGGGGGGGAGACGACGCCATTTTGGAGACCCCTTGGCAACGGGTTTCAGGATAAATGCCCCCGAAGCTAAAAGAAAATGTAAAATTTCCTTGTAAAATATTGTAATTTCGCAGTCAATCTGGGCCATTCATTAGGCAGATGATCTGACAGTAGAAGTTATGTTTAATTTAGAGTTTTTTTTTGCCTAGAAGACAATCCCTATGTTGTATGGGGGAATTGTATTGTGGCTATGTATTGTGTGTATATTTTGAACGAGAAATAGAAAGAGGGACTATGTGAGAGAGAAGAGGATATTACAACGGATCTATTGTAGGTTGTGTCTCTTCATTTTTCTGGATAATATAAAGGAAGGACTGGCTGATTCCGTGGACGTAGCCCAAGTTGGTTGAACCACATATATCTATGTCTCTCTTGTTTTATATGTTTTATGTGTTTGTGTTTCCACATATTTTATGCGTTCCATTTCTCTGTAATATATAATTTATTAACATAATCTATAATCTCCACTGAAAGAATAGACTCCTAATTTCGGTTTTTGTAAGTATTGTCTTTCTTTTCTTGATAAGGAAAATTTAAGACCTTTATTTGTTGCCTTAATTCAGTGCCTTTTTTGATGTGGATGATGAAGACTTAGTTACTGATTCCACCACCAGCCTCAATCAACATTGGCACCACTTCCCCCATTGTTGGTCTGTCAGAAGGTGCCACACTCGTGCATAGCAAAGAAATTTTAAGTACCAAAACCATGTTATCAACCACCCTCCTTTGGATCACATCTAATCGACCATCTAACACTCCAAAAGTCAGTGGTATTTTCTGAATTGAGCTCCTTACCCCGGTCACAAGGTCTCCTCCCTCGTCAAGTGGTTGTAGTGGTTTTTTTCCCGTAATTAACTCGAACAAAAAAACTCCAAAATTATAAATGTCACATTTTTTAGTGACTTTCAGTCTATATGCATACTCTGGAAACCAATGAATAGATTGTATTAGAACCCCATTTCGGACATTATAGTCACAAAAGCATTTACATATATAGACTAATTAATAATTTGCAAACATAGTAACTTTAAAAACAAGTACCAAGGCATAAAACTAGGATGAAATATTATTATTAAATTATTCAATTCATTTGGAATATCGATTGGTAAATTCAAATCTGGTGTGTCATTGAGTTTTTGGATTTCATCTCTATCAATATTATCAATATTATAGCTATAAAAAAAAAATTGTAGATCTGGGTTATTGAAAGGTGGGAACACAAATTCAACTATTGACTTCGTGGCTTCCCTCCCATGACCCAAATCTGCAATAGAATTAAGCTCCTTCTTTTAGGAGCTCTACAATTTCCTTTAAGTTTCTTTGTCATTTATTCTGTGAGGTATTTTCCTTGAATCAACAAAGATTTCTTAATCAATTCATATACTGTCCCTAAACCTGAAGCTTTTTTTCTCTTTATTGAATGATATACTCATTTTTCAAAGTTTATTCATTATTCCATTTAAAATTTTCAAATGGAAATGTCTTATAAAACCCATGAATAAAACCCAGATCACAGAATATTACCAGATATTATAAAAAATATATTTTTGGTCTAAAGTGAGGTTTTTTTATGCTATATAAAATTCGAATTCATTGTGTAGGGCTCTTGACTCTATAATCTCAGAGTCATGATGGTTTTAGCTTTGGCTTCGATAATGATGCAAAGATCATAACCACTCATTGTGCGTTGGGAAACATACGATGAATAATGATTGTTCTGGAGTGCTATCTATAGGAAATCAAAGGATTAACAAGGGAAGCTGCATGGAAGCTAGTCCCTGCCTTGAGTGGGGAGTGAGTTCCTCAGTTGAATTATTGAGCTGTGGGCATGGGGTTAACTGAGCCTTTGAGGTGAACTGATTCACGCTTTTTGAATTTTGTATTAGCTTTACAAGATGTACTGTGATGCAGGTTCCTCTTTTCTAATATTCAAAGTTGGCACTAGTATTAATAGCTGGGATCTGAATTCAAAGGGTGGGTGTCCACATACATAATATGATGTTGGTCAGCCTAACAAGGCCATAAAACGAAATATATCACAAATATTAATTATGAAAGCATGATATTGAGTGGAGTGTACTTATTCATGAGCCAATTAGTTAAAATCTAAAAATAATAAAAATACCACCATATACATATATATAAAAGTCATTTCATACATCGATGAGATTTTCTTTCTGTTTATCATAGAACAAGTTACCAAAAGTAAAATATAAAAAACAAACATGGTTTAAAATTGTTGGGGCTTGTAATTCGTTGATTCAACATAAATAAAAAATCTGTTTACTTTTAAGGTTTCTTTGTTTAAAAAAAAAAAAAATCACGTATTCATTCACAAACCACTAGACTTCAAATTTTGCATTAACTCCAGCGTGAATGCTTGCATGATCGCTTGCATAAAAGGAAACCACGTGGTGTCTTCAGTTGTGAACGCACTTGCATAAACTGAAGAAAAAAGAAACCATGTGTTGTCTTCATTTCAATGCCTCCAAAAATTGTTGTCCCATGGAATATCCAGATAAGTTGAAAATACCAACAGTCATTATTCAGGATCCCATATCGTTTCACACCGTTAACTGGAAAGTTTCCATCAATACCACTATCGCACCCTTAACTGAAAAGCTATAATGAATACCATTATCATAAATGCCAGTGTGAAGACCTTAAACCTTCATGGATTCCATTCTACTAAAGAAATAAAGACCATTAAGGTTTCTTCACAAGCATTACCTAGGGTAAAGTCGGTGGAAATCAACCCAAATGTAGATAAGGTTGCAACATGGTATGGCCTTGAACTTACAGGACCGAAATGTTTTATAGAGACAATTTATTAGATAAAATATGGATCAAAATTGTTCAAAGCAATACTAATATTTCAGAATTTGGGCATGTGAGAACAAGGCAGAAACAAAGAAGTTAAGTGATATGCACAATACTTTCTTTGGAGCTATGTATTTAGTGTAACTGTGTTCCTTCTTTCCATGGTTTTTATGTATATTCCTAGAGTTAAAGACATATTTGATCAGCTAATTGGATGTTTTAGTAGCCCTAGGAACAAATGAAACTTATTTCTATTCATTTTATTCACTGGTTAGAGCTGCAATTTCAAATACCTTTAACGGTACAAACTTCTTTGAGACAAGTGACATGATAATCTCCTTCATTCTTCAAGGGAAGTTGTTGAAAGTTTTATCCAAAGGAAAAACTTCAAAAGCCATTGCAAAGCTAATGGAATTAGCTCCAGACACAACAATCTTGTTCATATTAGACGATGATGGAAAAGTCAAAGCTGAACGTGAGATCAACCGTGAACTGATTCAAAGGAATGATGCTCTAAAAGTTGTTCCAGAGGAAAAGATACCAACATATGGGTTGGTGATTTGGCGTCAAAGTCATGTAAATGAAAGTATGCTCACAGGGGAACCTCAACCTGTTACAAAAAGGATTGGTGATAAAGTATTCAAAGGAACCATGAATCAAGTAGGAGGGATGCATGTCAGAGCTACTCATGTAGGTTTTGAAACTGCTCTTTCATAGGTTGTTAGGATTGCTAAAGCCACCTAGATGAATAAAGAATCATCATAAGAAGAGGAGCCTCTGTTGAAGCTGAGTGGTTGGGTTTTGTTGGGCCCCGTATCCTTCACCCCCTACTATGCCTGGTCTATCTTCTCAGCGTTCGATAAAACTAATTCACAGAGGAATGGCGAAAAAGGTACATGTTTTATATTTAGAAAAAATAAAAAACAAATTCTAAAAATTCTTATTCCTAATTATGTACAAAACAAGAATTCTTAGTCTTATTTACAAAACCAGGATGGTGAAAAACGACACCTGTTTTCTCTTTAGAAAAACAAAAATTCGAATTCAAGAATTCGTGTTTTGTATGCACAAATTTATATAAAACCAGAGGAATTATCTAAACAAATAATGGTATAAAAGACACAAAAAATTTCTTAATAATACTTCACATATCAAAGTCATAGCCAAACCGTAAGGAAATATAGAAGGAAATACATAAACTATATCGAGATTATAGAAAAATTCTATAGATACAAGGATGTTATTGTTGGTAGCCAAGTGAGAAGCACATTACTACATTAACTTAAAAGTAGAAAAGAAAAATCTCTAATGTTTTTTATTGTGTTCATGTTTCGTATCTATATGTTTGAAGGGGTTCCTGCTTCTAGAGAATCTATCATATTGAAATTGGGACACATTATTTGTTGATTTAAGGAGAGAATATTGGAAGAGAAACCAAATGTTGACCGCACAATATCGAATTGGACAAGATTTTGTTGCATCTGATAAGTATCAAACAAAATTGATGCCATTGGCTTCTTTCCTACATCGAACAAACCCATACACACCACTTTATTGCATATGTTTCCTAGTTTGTATCAAGTAAGAGTCTTTCCTGAACCTAGGCAGCCTCGTCAAGTAATTCTCTAAGGCTTTAATATGCTTTGAAGGCATATATTTATGGCCAAAAATACTGGCTTATGGAATGATTACAAAATACAAACTTCTTGGTTCTACAAATGCACAATAATAATATAGATAGACATAACTGCAACAACAATTACCTTGTATCAAAGGAACCACCAGCACCCATACAAAAGGCATAAGCACCATTTTATGCACCGAGAAAATAGAGATGGATATTGAGATCGAGTAAAAGGTAGCAGAAGCAGATATAGCAGCATAACAACCAACAATTTTAGTAGCAACATTGAAAGTAGCTGAGCATAGAAGTAGCTTGTTCGGATGAAGTACCTTGTCGGTGGAGAAGTAGCTTTTTTGAATGAAGTACCTTGTCGACAATGGGCACTGGGAAAGGGAAAGGTTATCGGTTGTGTATATGCTTGGGATCATAAGGTATCCGCCTCACCAATAACAATGCGTTCAAGTAAAATTGTGCCATGCAAATAGCCATGTGTAAACTTGGAATACTGACATGAAAAGAGCCATGTATAAACCCTTTTCACCCTCGCATACACGGTGCCCACATGCATCCGAGCTATTAACCTCACCTTTCCTGTCACAACACATCCGGACTAGCATTTTATACTCGAGACTAATACTAGCATTATTCTATGGATCTGAAAACATGAATGAAAAAAATAACTTTATCCTATAGTTACGGCCTCTCCACCTAGGGAAGATTCCAAAACCATGAAATCTCATCTAGAATATACTTTAGTATATTGAGTCGAGCACATACGAATAAAAAATCCAGAGACGACTAAAAATGTAATGCTAAGATACACGCCTCGATCACTATAGTCCCATGCCGTGATGACAGGGACTAACAAGAGCCACAGTAGTGGCAGAAGTCCTTGCTAATAAGGGAAAGGACCATCTACCTTTGAATTTGTTACTTTCTTATATATACTCTCTAACATTTTCTTGATCTTCACTTGAAAATAAATGTAAGATCATTCAATCCTTAGTGAAAAGAAAAGAGCTCTTCTTTGGAAGGAGAACTAAAAAGTAGATTTGAGATCTCTCCTTTACAAATTTGCACTGACCATTCTTGATTAAAGTCCCAAAAAATTCAACCCTATAATATAATTGTGCCAATAGAAATATGTTAGAAAAGAAAAAGCTATTGTAATTAAATAAATAAATGTAAAAAATATGACATATAAACGTTAAATAAAAATGGATAGAACATGCCAACTACATACAAAAAACAAGACAATGAATCTCAATAAAGATCTACAATATATATCATCAAGTTCATGGCAAATAGATAATTCATTCATTTGCAAATAATCATGTTCCTTTTAAGATATATATAGTATTTAGTTTCTATTAGTACCTATATAGTTTCTTTCTTATATAAAGATACACATAATTATATGAAGACACAAAAATGAAAGATACAGATATAGATATTTACGTTGTTATGGTAGATTAGAGAAATGAACACTTAAATTACAATAGCCCTATGATGTGAACTGCTTGTTTGTTGTCAATGCCTTCTAAAAGAGTTGGATTAAGGATGTTTTAGAACTTCGTTACTATGATTTTAAAAAAAAATAGCAAAAAATTTATTGTAATTTTTTTTCTTAATTAAATAGATCGTATTTTGTCAACATTAAATGGATCGTATTCTACAACATTGTTAGCAAAGAGTACGCAATGAAATCAAATGAAAAGCGTGCCAATCGATGCCACTCACATAATCAAATGAAAATCTCGCCAATCGATGCCACTTACATAATCAAATGAAAATCGCGCCAATTGTACAATACAAAAATCAAAGTGTATTGCCACTATAATATGTTCAATTTATTGGGCTGAAAGACACATTCTACATCCCAGTGTGATCCCGCTGTATAAGTATGTTGGAAGCCAAAATAAAAAAAATAATATAAAAAATAAAAAATAAAATTTAAATAATACGGGCTTAAAGAATAACTTACACAACCATATAAATAAACAATTAAAAATAAATTTAAACAATATAAATTTAAAATATGAAGAGTTTTAAGAACACTCAAAAAAGATATATGGTAAGTACATAAAACCTCTTTTTCTACATTAATCCGGAGATATGGTAAATGCATAAAACCTCTTTTTCTACTTCCTCCGGAGATATAAAAATATAAATAAACTAGTGGCATGGTAAATAAATAAAACATTTTTTATATTTACTCCATAAACCTCTTTGTATTTACAAAACCCTAAAATGAGGTCTTATTTAGGTGAATCCTATGGGCCAAATACCATCGGACAAATTATTATTAATACCATGGGTCAAATACTATATTTATAAAAGAGGTATAAAAAGGTGAGGTAAATAAATAAAAATATATCAAATAAGAGTAGAAATCAACATCTAATTATATATGAAGCCTATGGACCAAATTAATAATAATAGCATGCAAAAAAAAAATATTATTATCCCTAACGTTAATATTAAAACCCTGACCTAGCAGCCGACTGCTGGTCTGTTCTTTGCAGTGCGAGGCCTCTGGCCTCTGGCCTTCCATGGCCACTCCGAATGCCTCCACGGAGGGCCCTGTTGATCAGCCCGATGCAGTTGCATGTAACCAATCCGCTGCAGATGCATTTTCAGCTTTAGTCAAATCTCTTCAGCCTCAGAGAACTCGTCCTGCACTGTCCAAGTTTGTCAAGAAACTGGATGGGTTACAAGAGGTCGAACTTCCTCCTACGTTATCTCGAATGGCTGCTCTCTCTTTAGCTGAGCGGGGGCTCATCGGCCAGTTCACAGGCCTATGGCCTTCCCCGAAAATTTTTCAAAGATGGATCGAAAGAAACTGGGCAGACAAAGTTAATGGTAAAATCTCTTCATTTATGTGGAAAAGGCTATTACACTTTCCACTTCGAATCTAGAGCAGACAAGGGTTTAATCTTCAGAAATGGGCCGTACTTCATGGACTCGCGTGGTTTGTACCTGAACAAATGGACTCCAGACTTCGATCCTGAGCTGGATGTCCCTAATGCTGTTCCGGTCTGGGTTCGTCTTCCGCATCTCCCGCTCCATTGCTGGGGAGATGACTCGGTTCGTGCCATCGGCAATGCTGTTGGAAAATACATTGATTGGTGTGAGCCCAAGGATAATATGCAGGCATGTGCGCGGATATGCGTTGAAGTTGATCTCAGCAAGGGCCTCCCAGAAGAAATCAAACTAAAGGTGGACGATTGGATGCATATTCAGCAACTAGACTACGAAAAAATTCCCTTCAAATGCAAGGTATGTCACGAATACGGCCATTTTTCCAATCGCTGTTCTAAAATTGTTAATGTTGAACCTGCTCAATCAGAAGAACAATGGGAAACTGTAAAGAAAAATAAGACTGCCTCTGGATTGAAAGCAAATTTTGAAGAGGCACATCCCAAATATGCCCCTCACAAGTCTTTTCCCCCTTCAGCTCCGCCCAACGCCTCTTCCTCAGTTGTCCCTCCTCCCTCCTCTCCTCTTGGTCCATCCATCCTCCCCACCTCGGGACCTTCCACTGATTCTCCCCTGATCTCTTCAAATCCCTTTGGCGCCCTCTCTCTCCCTGATAATGACCCCCTGAACCCCCTTGAAAATGACCCTCCCATCTTTTTTTCTCTTTCTCAACCCTCCCCCTCCCACTCCCTTGACCCCTCCCCACCCCGAGCTACTAGAAGCACCTCGAAAGAGCATGGAATCAATCAAGAACCTCAAAAAAAAGGACCTGGCAGGAAATCAAGTAAACAACAAAGAAATGAAAATGCTCAAAAAGACATCGCCATGGGAACTCAAAATCCCATAGAAACCTATATATTGGGGCAAAACAACAAAGAAACAACACATAAGGAGCAAGGGGGACGAGCATCCCTCCGAAACCCAAATACTCAATGATGAAAGTTATATCATGGAACTATAGGGGACTAGGGAACCCCTCAAAAATAGCTGCCCTAAAAGACCTCACAGATCAGGAGAAGCCAGGAATTGTAATGATTCAGGAAACAAAGCAAAGATTGCAAGAGATGACAAGAATTATAGAACAGCTCAAGCATTATGAGGGACAAATATGTGAAGCAAGAGGAGCTTCTGGCGGTATCACCATAATGTGGAACAAAAATATTTGGAAATGCACATCCAACACTATCAATCCACATTGGATCAAAGTCACTCTAGAAAAACAAGCAGAGGATAAGCAAATAGTCATTTATAACATTTATGCTCCGAACCATTTCAGAGATAAAGATCAGTGCTGGGCCACACTACAAGAAGACATCCAAACTGAAGAAAATAGAAATATCATCATTGGGGGAGACCTAAATCTTATATTACACTCTAATGAAAAAAGAGGAGGCATTTTCTCGCATGACCCTTACAGAGCAAAGCTGGAAAACATCATGCAAGAGTGCGATTTAGTAGACGTCATCCCAAAAAATCGGAGGTACACTTGGAACAATCGCAGGCTGGGCAGAGATAAAATTATGGAGCGCCTTGACAGAATTTTAGTAAATGCTTCTTTCCTCTCTGAGTTTTCCACTGCTCATGCTGATATTCTGCCTTACTCTGCTTCTGATCACTGCCCCATTAGCATTGTTCTTGAAGCACATTGTCCTTTGGGGCCGTTGCCTTTCAAATACAATTCTCTTTGGCGTAATAATCCTATTGTGGATCAGATTGTCCAAACAGCTTGGCATCATCATATTGAAGGATCACCGGGATTCATTTGGGAATGCAAGCTGAAAAATACAAAACAAGCCTTGAAGGAATGGGTGAAACAGCATTACAGAGAACCAGAAACTGTCAAAGCTGAGCTAAAAAATAAATTGAAAGAAAATCACAGGAAAATTGAGGAAAATGGGCTGTCCCAAGAGGATAAAACATTAGAAAGTGATATATACTATCAGCTGTACTGGGTTAATAGAGAACAAGAGCAGAAATGGCGAATTAAGTCAAGACAGCGCTGGCTTCATGGAGGGGACAAAAATACAGCCTTCTTCCATAAGCAAGCAACTGTCTGAAAAGTCAGAAATAATTTCACCATGATCAACAATGAGGAAAGCTGCCCCCAAAAAACCCAAGAAGCCATCAAGAAAACTGCCTCAGCCTACTACAGCTCTCTCCTAACTGAGACAAAGGAAACTGAGGACTATTCAGACCTCCTACAACATATTCCCAAAGGAATCAATGAGGATATTAATGCAGATTTGGCTAAGGAGATCACTGAAGAAGAAATACATGATGCCATCTGGGCTCTTCAACCAGATAAAGCCCCCGGCCCAGATGGCTTCCCCATCTGTTTCTATAGAACATACTGGGATTAATAAAAAAAGATCTTGTCAAAATGATAAG
The DNA here is from genome assembly GCA_034641835.2 of Pinus albicaulis. Classification (NCBI taxonomy): domain Eukaryota; kingdom Viridiplantae; phylum Streptophyta; class Pinopsida; order Pinales; family Pinaceae; genus Pinus; species Pinus albicaulis. The sequence continues at coordinate 788,537,457 of CM076583.1, forward strand.
ATGGGTCCAACGTAAATGCAAAATTGGAGGATTCACTAATGCTACCCATCTTGCCCTTATCCCTAAAGACAATCGACCTTTGACCTTCTCTCGTTTTCGCCCAATTTCTTTGTGTAACTCATCATATAAAATTTTGACAAAAATCTTGGCTACTCGCCTAAAACCCATCCTCCCCACTCTCATATCTGAAAATCAAGGGGGTTTTCTGGCCAATAGGAAAATTTCGGATTCCATCCTTCTTGTCCAAGAGGCTATTCACTCTAGTCAAACCCGAAATGAGAAAGGCTTCATCTTAAATTTAGACTTAGCCAATGCCTTCGACCGTGTCAGACATTCCTTCCTGTTTGCTGTGCTTGAAAAAATGGGATTTGCCGCATCTTTTATTAGCCTTATCAAAGCCTACATTACAGGACCTTGGATTTCCCCTCTTTTAAATGGTAGACCTGGACCTTCATTCCAATCCTCTCGAGGCCTTAGACAAGGCTGCCCTCTCTCACCTTACCTCTTTATATTAATGGATGAAGCTTTTAGTAGAGCTCTAGATTACAATCGTCGCATGGGCCTCATCACTGGGATCAAATTTGATAATGGAGTGAAGAACATCAATCATTCTTAGTTTGCCGAAGATACTCTTCTAATGGGGGGAGCTTCAAACATCATAGCCTGTCGCTTTAAAACCCTCCTAGACAAATACATGAGCTACTCTGGAGGTATGATAAATTATCTTAAGAGCTGTATTTATGGGTGGAACACTTCGGCTCAAGTTCTCCATAGGATTGCTCGTACTCTTGGGGTACCTTATAAGCTTAATTGGGAGCAATTTACTTATTTGGGCATGCCTGTGAGTGCCGGCAACATGAAAGCTACAGCCTGGGAAGTTATTATTGACAAAATGAAAAGGAAGATACAGCAATGGGGCACTTCTTGGCTTAAACCTGCAGGGCGCATAATTCTTTTGAAAGCAGGCCTCTCCTCCCTGCCCTTGTACTGGTTTACACTTTTACAAGCCCTTGCCAACCTTCATTTCAAAATGGATGCTCTCCTTCGTCATTTTCTTTGGCAAGGAGGGAGAAAGGAAAAAAAAAATACAACTTGGTAAGCTGGAAGCAGGTCACTCAGCCGTGTGAGAATGGAGGGCTGGGAATCAGATCATCTAAATCCCTAAACCTCACCTTTGCTGGCAAGCTGGTTTGGAGATTCATAACTGGAAGGAATGCTTGGTGGAAAACTGTTCTTGAGAAAAAATACCTCAGTCACCCAAGGCACCAACTCTTGGATCATGAGCACCCCAACAGAGCTTGCTCTAAAATCTGGAGGATGTGTAAGAAAGCTACTCCGTTTCTTGACCAAAACACTTCCAAAGTGCCCAAAGGAGGCAGCTACATCAGAATTGGAGAAGACAAAATAATGGGGCAACAGCCCATAAGCCAAAGGCCTGGTACTCAGCAGATTCTAGCTCTTTTCAACAGCGCAGGTATTCACACTCTGGACCAGATCTCTCAATGGGAAGCCCACTCCCATACCTGGAAAGGTTGGAATTTCCCTCATATACCAGCAGTTGCATAAAACAGTTTCAACACCCTGAAAACTTATCTTCATGGTATAGCGCCCTCCAAGCGCTACCTTGCTGATGACTTTCGATGGGATCCTTCAGGCACTATCTACACTGTTAAGGCTGCTTATCATCAGATCTGCATCAACGAATTTCCCATGGCAATCTGGGCGCATTGGAGACTTGTTTGGAAGGCAGAAACCCTCCCAAAAATCAAATTCTTCTTATGGATCCTCTTAAAAGGGAAAGTCCTCAGTGCTGAGAACCTCAGAAAATGAGGAATAATCGGACCATCTCACTGCCCAAACTGCCAAAATGAAGAAGAGACAACCCAACATCTATTTATTGATTTCTCTTTTGCATCTGCCTGCTGGAAGGAAGCCTTACGGAGTCATAATCTACCCTGGGTGCCTGGCACTAGTATATTTGAAGTGTTGCACATATGGAGAAAGAGCTACCCGTGGAGAAGAAAAGCAAACAATATAGCTCGAAGGGTTTGGAATGCCCTGCCCTGCACACTTCTCTGGAACATCTGGCTAGCAAGAAACAGAATGATCTTCAAAGGCACAGAAACAAATGTCAGAAAGCTCTACAGCAAAGCCTAGAATCTCAACTTGGAAACTTTATTCACAAAATGTCATGGGAATCTGAAGGTGCTGGACCTAACAGTTGAAGAAAGGAATTACATAGGGCATATTCTGGACAGAAGCAGCATAGAACAAAAAATAAGTGACCCCAATAGCAGAGACAGCCCCAGATGTAGCTGGAAAATCAGGATGAAAGATGAAGAATTTGCTCGGTGGCTCAGGAACAACAATACTCATTATCTTTTTTTCGATGGAGCCTCCAAATCCAACCCAGGAATGGCCGGGGCTGGAGGTTTTATTTGCAACGGAAATGGAGATGTGTTAACTGATTATGAATGGGGTCTGGGCTATGCCTCAAACAACAGGGCTGAAGCTTTCGCCCTCCGTCAAGGTTTGCTCCAGCTTCAGAAACTTGGTATATCCAAGGCTATTATAATTGGAGACTCTGCCATTATCATTGGTCTGATGATAACCAACAGAAAATCCCAAAATCTGAGTCTGCAGCAAATTATTGAATGATGTCGCTCTCTAGACCAGCAAATGAAAGGTAATATTTATTACCATGTCCTCCGATCGCTTAACAAAACTGCAGACAAACTGGCAAATAAAGCCTGCTCACACTCTGTTGGTAACCTTCGGTGCAATGGCACTGATCATTTCCTTTTCTTGCCATGATCAAGCTTTATCCTCTTTGTAGATCCACCCCACAACAGATCACTGTTTTTGGCCTCCGAAGCTCTTTTCCCTGCCTCTCTGCAAAGAATCAAGTCTCTGCCCTCTATCCAACGGCATTGACCTACACGGATTTAACCCCTTCAGCACCAAACTTTGTTTTTTATTGGATCGCCCTTTCAAATCCCTTAAAGCTCAACGCTCTCAGTGATTCCAACACCTCGTGCTTAATCGATTGTTCTTCTGCTACTGTTGATCTCTCCCTATCTCCAGCCTATCGGTCTCAGGCGCACATTGGACATGGCTCTACGATCGCAGCACCATTGCTCGCCCAGACAGAGTATCCCTGTCCCAATTCCAGTCCTCTTGCAACCATGTATTCACTTGAGTCTGCTCCACAAGAGATTTCGATGAGAATTCAAAGCACATCAAATAAAAATCTATTTGAACCGAATGAACGGCGCTACTTCAACCTCAGAGGGCGGCAAACACGACACATCTGCAAAAGTTAAATATGAAGTGTAAAACCTGTTTTAATTTATTACAGTTTATCAGAGTTTATACAACATCCCGCTTTTACACAGCGACAGAAGCAAATTGTAAAGCTGATACTAACACCAACTACATCTGCTGTTGGTGCTTCATACTCCAATATCATTCTGTAATGCTGGAGATCCGTCTCCCTCTTTTTTTCTTTTGAATATAAGCCAGCAACCGATTTTGTGAAAAAAAAAAATTAAAACATTAATATTAATATTAATAGTAATATTATTATTAAATCTAATTTTCATATTAATATTATTAAATTTAATAAATTTATATTAATACAATATAAAATTTGTTATATTATAATATATATATATATATATATATATATATATATATATATATATATATATATATATATATATATATATATATATATATATATATATATATATATATAAACTTTAGATATATATGGGAGGGAAGAACAAAAACATATGATAGGGGTGGAGAAATAACAGGAGTGACAAAGGAGGGATGGAGATAAACAAAAGGAGAGGAGAGAGGAGGAATGAAGAGAGAGAGAGGGAGAGGAGTGAGAGAGGTAGAGAAGGGTAAGAGAGGGAGAGGGAGAGTGAGACATAAAGATGAAGGTGGGAGAGAGAGAGAAGGAGAGAGGGATGTAGGAGAGAAAGGGAGAGATAGGAAGGATGAGTGGAGTAGAAATGGAGAGAAGAAGAAAGACATAGAGAGAGGGAAGAGAGAGGGAGGTATGAGATAAAGGGAGAGAGAGGAAGGATTAGAGGAGGAGAGAGGGAGAGAAGAAGAAATACATAGAGAGTGAGAATGAAGAGAGAGGGAGTGACAAGGGAGATATGGAGAGAGAGTGTATGTTTAGGGGTGAGATAAAGAGACATAGAAGGAGTGATGGATACACGAGGGGAGAGAAGGAGAGAGAAGAATAAAGGGAGGGATATAGTAACATAGTTGGAGAGAGAGATAGAGTGACGGGGGAAGAGAGAGGATTTGAGAGAGAGACAATTGATTGAATGGAAAAGAGAGGGAGGGAGACACACACATATAGAGAGAGAGAGAGAGAGAGAGAGAGAGAGAGATGAAGGACGAGAGAGAGTGTTGAACCCTTGGTTAAATTGAGAGGGGGGGAAGTGAATCAGTTTAACGCAGTCATGGTCTTGTAAAACTTTCTTTTACACTTATTTACATCTTCATTTCGTGATCAACTTAATATACGAAGAAACACCAATCTAAATACATAATTTCAACACATAATCATCATGCATATAGACAACAGATATAACTGGAAACCCATAAGGGATAAAACCACATCTTATTATTGTTGTGATGGAAAGGCAAGCTCCAACTCCCTCTCACCATTGATTTTATGTAGGCTCCAACCTACAGGAGGCTACTACCTCAATTTGCAAGGAAGATCCAACTCCCATCTATTTTCTGCAGGCTACAACCTACAGGAGGCTCCTACCTCAGCCAGCTACAACTGGACATCTATCAAAATACAACTTGACATGGAAGCACCAACTTCCTCACTGTACAATAAAATCATATGCTGATTTACCTAGATATCAGCTCTGTTTTTCTCCTTCTTTACTGCTGTCCTTCCAGCCTTCAAATTTGCTTTATGTCATCTCTGGATCTTCACAACTCCTTTTTTTGCTCCATCTTCTTCTTACACTGTCTCACTCATTTCTTCATTCTCTCAACCTCTATGCATATGCTGGTAACATTATTTATAGGGATCACCTCATAACTGTTTGCATTCCACAGGGAATTCGAAATGAACGGTATGACTCTTTGCCTTCCCCCTTCTCATTTCCTTGTCTAGCTCTTTCAGAATAATATAACGTATTTATATATATATATATATATATATATATATATATATATATATATATATATATATATATATATATATATATATATATTTATGACATAAAGGGAGAGTTTCCATTTGCCCATGGAGACTTGCCTTTGAATCACATACAATAAAAATAATTAAATCATTTACATTTACAAATACAATAATACATTTTACTTAGCCCTTTCAACTCTTGGTTCGCCATACTTTTGTCTTTTCTGCTGTTATAGTCTAGCTCTGCTACATAACTGCTCATTTTGTCCTAACTTGACCCAACTGTTTGTTTCCAACAGTGCCACTATATTCTTTTGTTCCTGACTCTACCTCTCTTTTTCGTGCCCACAACATTCAACCTTCACTGTTCTTCTAAACACTCGGTTCTGCCTTTTTAATTTTTTTGGGTCCTTACCCGAGACTTTCTACCCATGTTCATACTTTCCTTTTGTTTTACATTATGATCCTCCTTTTTCTCTATGAAACGATTTACAAAGGAAAATAACTTACACCCGGACTTGAAATCTCTTTAAATAATGGTTTTGAGTTGCATCGCATCTGGCTCCTTTACACTTCGCGATATGCGAAGGACTTTGTATTGCCGATGCGCGATGTAGCGCTATGCTGCCATGTGTCTCTTTACATCGGCACATCGCATCACTTCTATTCATCACATTGCAATATCGGCTATCGCAATATCATTTTTCATACTGTGCGTACCCATATCGTGTGCGATATGTGATATGCGATCGCATCGCATCGCCACTTTCCATCGCATTGCATCCATCGCTCGCATCGCATCGCAACTTTTTACTTACGATCTTCACCCCTCCGATCTTGCGATTTGCGTTATGTGGGCCAGGTCCATGTCATCTCCATGTCATCGTGCCACGTCACCTTGCCATGTCATCGCCATGTCACTACCATGTCATCTTTCCACTTCATCTTGATTTATTTGCGATTTGTGGGGTCAGGTCCATGTCAGCTGCCACATCACTTGCCACGTCATCATATCGCACTTCACATTTTCTGTGACCACTGTGTTTGTGCGATTTTCATCCTGCCCCGATTGCGATATGTGATCGCATCACATCGCATCGCATTCCTTTAATTTCATCCGTTTTTTTTACGCCGGTCCCACACCTTTGATCATTCCGCTCTTTATATATTGTTTGCTTTAAAACAAATCATGTCAAAAAAATGTATTGGCCCCTCAATATGTATGGCACCGGACATCAAAAGGTGCTCGAATTATTAAATTAGATTCACAGTACTACGGAGGCACTCCTCGGTATGGAAAGATCATCAGGCTTGTGCTACCGCAGTTAATGACAGTCGTCGATCTGTGGTCAACGCCTGATGGGCGGGTCAACTGCGGAGGCACCCCCTTGGGTTAATCAGCGGACTGTTTGTGCCCCCATGGTCCTGTTGATCCCAGATCAACGTTAACCACAATCATACGATGTGAATGAGGTTTAGCCTTTTCTGCTACCTTCGCTGGTCCCACACCTTTTTAACCCCCACGCAACTTTTAACGTGAACTCCGTCGGATCTTCCACAGATCTAATCGGATGGCAATCGCGTTCAATTGACCCTAGAACTTTATCACCTAAAAGAAACGCGAAATGGGTGGTATTGTGCTCATGATGTGTCACAATATCATTCAACCGCGTTCGAAATAGGAAAAACCACTCACAACTCAAAGGCTATGCGACAAAAGTGTCCGGTTTCCTTCAAAACCACTTAACCTGCAAACTCAGTTTAAATTGCGCTTGAAGCCAGATTTCCGCTGGATTTCAGGTTTAACTTCGATTTCTCTGGAACCTTCCTTCTCCATCTTTACACAGAGGATAATACACATACAAATCCTCCTCCAATCCTTTATAGAGAAGTTAATTCTACACACTTCACAATCTACACAGAAAGACCATAAATTCAATGAATTCGTAGAGATGAACCCTTCGGGAAATTTTCCAAGTATATACAGATACACAAAATTATACAATTTATAAAACAGAGGCCAAAATACTCACAATCAATTCTTCTATGGTTTAAACTCTATATTCAATTTCTGTGGTTCTTATCCATCATTTTCCATTACAGTAAAACCCCAACTGGGCAGCCACAACCCACTGATACATTAAACCCTGTGTGACATCTCTGCAACAATTCCATCTGACTCTGATCTGCTCCCTTGTCTTGGTGCTGCTCCCTTGTGCTCCTTTGCCATCAATGACAATATTTCCAACAGTCTCCCCCTTTGGCATTGATGGCAATAGTCCACTGCTTCCTCCAGGACTTCCTCTGCTTGCCTTTTAGAAGACCCTTTCTTCTTTTGCTTGCTTTTCCTCCCCCTTTGACATCAATGGAAAAGGGTTGCAATTTTCCCTGTGTGGTTTCTATATTTTCATAATAATTTGATCTTGAGGACCTGTTCCATGCACTACTCCATTGCTCTAGCTCTTTTATAAAAATTTATTGACTGCTCTCCCGTTGGAATGGTGTTTTCTTATTTGATATTGACTATCACTTGTCTTCTGCACTGATCCTATTTCTTGTATGCAACCCCCCTTTTTTTAATTTCTGATTTCTGATCATGTTAGAGAGTAGAATCTATAGAAACTACCCCTAGTTTGTCTCTTAGATATTTGAATGGTTATTTAGCGAGAGGTTTTTTGAATATGTCTGTTGTTTGCTCCTTAGTTGGTACATATTCCAACTTCACTAATTTCTGTGCTACTTGTTCTCTGAGGAAGTGGTACTTTATTGGGATGTGCTTTGTTTTTTATTGAAGTACATGATTTTTTGATATACTTATTGCACTTTTATTGTCACATTTGATAGAAATGGGTTCATCAATTCTTACCTTCATGTCTTGGAGAGTTTGTTTCATCCATATTACTTGTGTGCAACATGCAGTTGCTGCTATGTATTCTGCTTCTGCTATAGATAGAGAGATAGAAGTTTGCTTCTTGCTTAGCCATGCCACCAGACTTTTTCCCAAATAAAATGCACCTCCACTTGTGCTTTTCCTGTCATCCACACAGCTGGCCCAATCTACATCTGTGTATGTTGTCAATGTGAACTTTTTCCTTTAGGATACCATAGCCCATAATGTGAAGTTCCTTTTAGATATCTGAATATTCTCTTGATTGCAAGTAAATGGTTTTGTTTTGGTGCTGCTTGATATCTTGCTACAAGTCCTACTACCAACATAATGTCTGGTATAGAGGTAGTTAGGTATAGCAGACTTCATATCATGGATATGTAAAGTTTTTGATCTACATCTGTTGATCCATCATTAGCACATAGTTTGCATCTAGTGATCATGGGAGTTGACACAGGTTTGCAGTCTTCCATTTGAAACCTTTTCAACATTTCTCTTAAGTATTTTTCTTGCGAAATAAATATTCCTGTGTTCTTTTGTTGAATTTGAAGTCCTAAATAGAAGGTAAGCTCTCCAATCATTGACATCTCAAACTCTGATTTCATTTCTTCAGCAAATCCTTTTGCTAACTCATCTTTGTTGCTTCTAAACATGATGTCATCTACATACACTACTACAATTAAGAGTTCATTTCCATTAGCCTTTATGTACAAATTGTTGTCTACTCCTCCTTTCTTGAACCCTTGTTTTTTCAAGTATTTGTCCAGCCTTGAATACCATGCACGAGGAGCTTGTTTCAGACCATATAAGGCTTTCTTTAATATGCACACATAGTCATGTTTACCTGTTAATGAGAATCCTTTAGGTTTTTCCATGTAGACTTCTTCCTCTAGATCTCCATTCAGGAAGGCAGACTTCACATCCATTTGATATACCTTGAAATCATGATAGCATGCAAAGGCCAAAAACGTTCGGATTGCTTCCATTTTGGCTACATGGGCAAAGGTTTCTTCATAATCAAGACCTTCAATTTTTGAATATCCCTTGCATACAAGTCTAGCTTTATTTCTGATTACCTGCCCTTGTTCATTCATCTTATTCTTGAATATCCATTTTGTGCCAATGGCATTCTTCCCAGTGGGTCTTGGAATTAATTCCCAGGTATTTTTCTTCTCAATTTGGTCCAGTTATTCATTCATAGCATTTACCCAGTTTTTGTCTTTATTGGCTTCTTCGAACTTCTTTGGCTCTATTTGAGATAGCATGGCTAGGTATACTTCTTCTGTCTGTTCAGAAAGTTGTCTTCTTGTCTGGACTCCCACACTCTTGTCCCCAATGATTTGATCTTCTGGATGGATCTTTTGAATGTCTCTTGAAGGACCTTTTGAGTTTAATTTAGTATCTTCCGTTGTCTGGCTCAGTTCATCATTATCTTGGTTCTCTTCTTCATGATCATCTGGAGGATTGCCGCATCTTGTGCTTCTTGTTCGGTTTGGTAGATCTTCGTTGAATCTTACATCAATGATTTCCACAATATTATGTAGTCTTTTGTTGTAGCACCTGTAACCCTTACTCTTGGATGCATATCCTAAAAATATTCCTTCATCAGCTCTTGCATCAAACTTCCCCAGTTTTTCATCATTATTTTTTATGAAACACTTGCTTCCAAATACTCTAAAGTGCTTGATTGATGCTGGTTTACCATGCCATAATTAGTAAGGAGTCTTATTTCAATTTGGTCTTAGATGAGCTTTGTTGAGAATATGACAATTGTGTGTACTGCTTCTGCTCAATAGGTTTGGGGAATGTTACTTTCTTGCATCATGGCTCTGGCGATCTGTTGTACTGACCTGTTTTGTCTTTCTGCCACTCCATTCTATTGATGTGTACCTGCAATTGTAAACTATTGTTTTATCCCATGTTCATTGCATAGGTCTACAAAATCATAGTCTATGAATTCACCTCCTCTATTTGATCTGATGCATTTTAGCTTGCATCTTGTTTGATTTTCTGCCAATGCCTTGAATATCTTGAATTTCTCAATTGCTTTAGATTTATATTTGAGAAATGCTACCCACGTCATTCTGGAAAAATCATCTATTATCAACATGAAATAAGATTCTCCACTTGGTGCTTTAGTTCTTGAAGGTGCACACAGGTCCATGTGTACAAGATGAAGTGGCCTACTCGTTGATAGTTCATCTTTTCTCTTGAAGGATGTGCGGGTTTGTTTGCCCAATTGGAAGGATTTACATATGGTATTTGAAGGCTTATTTATTGCTGGCATATCTCTGACTGCATTCTTCTTTCTCAGACTGATGATGTGGTCAAATTTTAGGTGTCCCAGTATTCTATGCCATAACCATGATTCATCAGGTTTGCTTATGTGGCATGCTTCATTCTCTTCTTCCACTATATAGAAATTACTTTCTATTCTAACGCCTTTGATCAAGGTCTTTCCTGTGGTGCTTGATCTTACCTCACAATCTTGGGCTTTGAAAAGGACCTCACGGACTTTATCACACATTTGACTAACACTTAGCAGATTGGCTTTCATCCCATCCACAAATAGTACATCTTGAGCCTTTCCTCTTCCATTATTCAGACTGACTAAGCCTTTTCCTTTGATTTTCCCTGCTTTATCATTGCTGAATGTTACATTTCTAGATTTCTTTTCATCAAAGGTTACAAACTTGCTTCTATCTCCAGTCATATGCTTTGAGCATCCATTGTCCAAATACCATTGGCTTTTCTGATCTTGGGCTATTAGAGCCAGGTCACACTTATTCAACTTCTTTTTCCACTGCAGGCAGCTATTGGTTTGGCGCCTTTTCTGAGAAGACGGACCACATTCTTTAAGAGGACATTTGGAAGACATATGTCCGGTTTTATGGCATACAAAGCATTTGATTATATTTTTAAATGGATTCTGTGTACAAGTGAACTTTCCATTGTTCATAAATATTCTTGGGGTTTTGAACATCAGTCTTTGTCCATATGTTCTGCACTCCGTTGATTTATGACCGAACCCCTTACAACAAAAACAATACCCATGGAAACGATTAGTGTACCTGGTGAAGGGTTTTCCTCTCCATTTGTTTGCTTGAGGTAGTCTTTTTGAATTTCTGCGATTTTTGTTGGTTGAAATTGATTATCTTTGTTTGACAGTATGCAACAATATGTCCTAGCTTGTGTTAGACAAAATAAGTGATATTTCTCATAGGAGGAAAGAATCTCTTTTGACAGCTTCAAAATTTATTCAATTCATATTCAAGATTGTAAGAGCCTTTTTCAGCTGACTGTTTCTGCATTTCATTCTTTGTCTCTTGATGTTGCTGCTTGTTTCTGTTTGTTTCATCACACATCAAGTTCTTGCTGGCTTCTGCTTCTGTAGTTCCCTTTTGAGTTGCTTCATTATCCTTTGCAGCCTTTACAAAAATGATATTCTTGTTATCTTCTACCTTGGACTTATTGGTTTCTCCTTCATATACTATCCCAGCCTTTATGAGAGAAGACCTTTGAGCATTAAGAATCTTGTCCAACTGTTCAATGCTTGTCATTTGAGGAGTGTTAATTGAAAATTCAGTATGGGTGTTTTCTAGTTTCTTTCTCAACCATACCACTTCTTCTTCCAATTTATCTTGCTCCTGATGTTTATCATTAATTTGTTTTAGCAGAATGTCTTCCACTTTCTTAGCTTCTTCAAGTTATACTTTCAATTAAATGAGGTCTTCTGAATTTGGTACTTCTTTTACATATTTGAGGAGAATGTCTTTATGTTTTCTGCACTTGAGTTTAAGTTTGTCTATTTCCTCCAGGGCACTTCTTAGCTCCCCCTCAAGATCTACCTCACCTTCTTCCTCATCTTCTAGAAGGAATCCTTCAGACTCTTCCTTGGCCATCAACACAAATTCAAAGGTTCCTTCTTCATTTGAGGATTCATCTGAGTTTTCAGATGTACTGCTATCTTGCTGAGCATAAAATGATCTTCTATTGAATCTCTTCCCTTTCTGCCAGTTATTTGTTTTGGTTTTATCTGTCTCTTGAGTCTGATTCTTTGTTTTCTTAAGAGGACACTTAGATGCATAGTGCCCAACTCTTCCACAGTTAAAGCATTTAAATGGAAGTTTACCTTTATACTTTCCTGAGCCTCTATCCAATCTTCTGACAAATTTGGCCTCTTTTTCATCAGAGCAGGAGCATGTATCTTCTTTTTCTTCTTTGCTCTTCTATGACTTAAGGGCAACCTCCCTCACATTTGACTTTCTCTGTGGAAATCTCATCTCATAGGCTGTTAAGTTTCCAAGTAATTGGTTCATGGTCAAAGTTTCCCAATCAACTGTTTCCTCTATGGCAGAAACCTTGGGGTTAAACCTGGATGGTAAAGATATCAATATATTTTGTACAATTACACATTCTCTAATGGTTTCTCCTAGAGCTTTTATGTTATTTAAAATTTCTGCAACCCTTAAGAATAAGTTGGCAACATCTTCTTCTTCATTCATTTTTATATTTTCAAATCGAGCTCTATAGACTTGCAGCTTGGTAGCCTTCACCTTTTTATCTCCCTCATGGATACTTTCTAATGTATCCCATATTTCTTTGGCAGTCTTGTTGTGCATTACTTTAATAAATTCTGCCCCACATAAACCACTTAAGAGAGCATTCATGGCTTTTGCATTAGCTACAAAATCTAGTTTGGCATCTTTCTCTGAGTTAGACTCCTTTGGGGCATATCCCAATTCCATTGCAGCCCAAAATTCTATTCCTAGAGACATTATGTACGTCCTCATTCTTATTTTCCAGAAGGCATAATTTGTGCCAGTAAACAGAGGGGCTTTATTTGTTGAGCATCCTTCTAGACTAGCCATCTTGGGGACCTATGATCTCCTTCTAGTTGTTAAACTAATACAGAAGGAACCCGCTTTGATACCAATTGTTGAACCCTTGGTTAAACTAAGAGGGGGGGGGGGTGAATCAGTTTAACGCAGTCATGGTCTTACAAAACTTTCTTTTACACTTATTTACATCTTCATTTTGTGATCAAATTAATATACAAAGAAACACCAATATTAATAAGTGAGCAACATGTATTAAGAAGATTAAATACATAATTTCAACACATAATCATCATGCATATAGAAAACATATATAAGTGGAAACCCATAAGGGAGAAAACCACATCTTATTATTGTTGTGATGCAAAGGCAAGCTCCAACTCCCTCTCACCACTGATTTTCTGTAGGCTCCAACCTACAGGAGGATACTACCTCAATTCTGCAAGCTACAACTTGCAAGGAAGCTCCAAATCCCATCTATTTTATGCAGGCTACAACCTACAGGAGGCTCCTACCTCAGCCAGCTACAACTGGACATCTATCAAGCTACAACTTGACATGGAAGCAGCAACTTCCTCATTGTACAATAAAATCATATGCTTATTTACTTGGATATCAGCTCTGTTTTTCTCTTTCTTTACTGCTATCCTTCTAGCCTTCAAATTTGCTTTATGTCATCTCTGGATCTTCACAACTCCTCTTTCTGCTCCATCTTCTTCTTACACTGTCTCACTCATTTCTTTATTCTCTCAACCTCTATACATATGTTGGTAACATTATTTATAGGGATCACCTCATAACTGTTTGCATTCCATAGGGAATTCGAAATGAACGGTATGACTCTTTGCCTTCCCCCTTCTCATTTCCTTGTCTAGCACTTTTAGAATAATATAACAGAATGTATATATATTTGCGTATTACAGTGGAGTTTTTCTTTGCCCACGGAGACTTGCCTTTGCATCACATACAATAAAAATAATTAAATCATTTACATTTATAAATACAATAATACATTTTACTCAGCCCTTTCAGCTCTTGGTTCGCCATACTTTTGTCTTTTCTACTGCTGTCCCTGTCTTTTTCGTTTCTGCTGTTATAGTCTAGCTCTGCTGCATAACTGCTCATTTTGTCCTAACTTGACCCAATTGTTTGTTTCCAATAGTGCCACTATATTCGTTTTTTCTTGACTCTACCTCTCTTTCTTGTGCCCACAACGTTCAGCCTTCACTGTTCTTCTAAACACTCAGTTCTGCCTTTTTCTCTGTGTCAGGTCCTTACCCGAGACTTTCTACCCGCGTTCATACTTTCCTTTTGTTTTACATTATAATCCTCCTTTTTCTCTTCGAAACGATTTACAAAGGAAAATCACTTACACTCGGACTTGAAATATCTTTAAATAATGGTTCTGAGCTGCATCGCATCCGACTCCTTTACACTTTGCGGTATGCAAAGGACTTTGTATCGCCAATGCGCGATGTAGCGTTGTGCTGCCACGTGTCTCTTTACATCGGCACATCGCATCGCTTCTATTCATCGCATCGCAATATCAGCTATCACAATATCATTTTTCATACCGTGCGTACCCATATCGTGTGCGATATGTGATATGCGATCGCGTCGCATCACCACTCTCCATCGCATTGCATCGCAACTTTTCTCTTACGATATTCACCCCTCTGATCTTGCAATTTGCGATATGTGGGCCAGGTCCACGTCATCTCCATGTCATCGTGCCATGTCACATTTCCATGTCATCGCCACGTCACTGACACGTCATCTTGCCACATCATCTTGATTGATTTGCGATTTGTGGGGTTAGGTCCACGTTAGCTGCCACGTCACCTGCCATGTCACTTGCCACATCATCATATCTCACTTCGCATTTTATGTGACCATTGTGTTTGTGTGATTTTCCTCCAGCCCCGATTGCGATATGTGATCGCATCGCATCGCATTCCTTTAATTTCATCCGTTTGTTTACGCCGGTCCCACACCTTTGATCATTCCACTCTTTATATACTGTTTGCTTTAAAACAAAGCATGTCAACAAAATGTATTGGCCCCTCAATATGTATGGCACCAGACCTCAAAAGGCACTCGAATTATTAAATTAGATTCACGGTACTATAGAGGCACTCCTCGGTACGGAAAGATCATCGGGCTTGTGCTACCACAGTTAATGACAGCCGTCGATATGTGGTCAATGCCTGATGGGCGAGTCAACTGCGGAGGCACCCCCTTGGGTTAATCATCAGACTGTTTGTGCCCCCATGGTCCCGTTGATCCTAGATCAACGTTAACCGCGCTCATACGATGTGCACGAGGTTTAGCCTTTGCTGCTGCCTTCGCTGGTCCTGCACCTTTTTAACCCCCACGCAGCTTTTAACGCAAACTCCGTCAGATCTTCCACAGATCTAATCGGATGGAAATCACATTCAATCGACCCCAGAACTTTATCACCCAAAAGCAACGTGAAATGAGTGGTATTGTGCTCATGACATGTCGCAATATCATTCAATCGCGTTTGAAATGGGAAAAATCTCTCACAACTCAAAGGCTATGCGACAACAGTGTCTGGTTTCCTTCAAAAGCACTTAACTTGAAAACTCAGTTTAAATTGCGCTTGAAGCCGGTTTTCCGCCGGATTTCAATTTTAACTTTGATTTCTCTGGAACCTTCCTTCTCCATCTTTACACAGAGGCTAATACACATTAAAATCATCCTCCACTCCTTTATACATAAGTTAATTCTACACACTTCACAATCTACACAGAAAGACCATAAATTCAATGAATTCGTAGAGATGAACCCTTCGGTAAATTTGCCAAGTATATACAGATACACAAAATTCTTCAATTTATAAAACAGAGGCCAAAATCCTCACAATCAACTATTCTATGGTTTAACCTCTATATTCAATTTCCGTGGTTCTTATCCATCGTTTTCCATTATAGTAAAACCCCAAATGGGCAGCCGCAACCCATTGATACATTAAACCCTGTGTGACATCTCTGCAACAATTCCATCTGACTCTGATTTGCTCCCTTGTCTTGGTGCTGCTCCTTTGTGCTCCTTTTCCATCAATGGCAATATTTCCAACTAGATGCATTGATTTTAGTGTATATTTTCATTTCTAATGATATTTGATTAGTTGCACTAGATGCATTGATTTCAATGTAGATTATTTCTAATCCTATTTGATTGCTTGCACTAAATGTATTGATTTCAGTGTAAATGGTGATTTCTAATCTTATTTTATTTCTTGCACTAGATGCATTAATTTCAATGTAGATGTTGATTTCTAATTATATTTGATTGTTTACACTAGATGCACTGATTTAAATATATATGATTTCTAATCCTATTTGATTACTTGCACTAAATGCATTGATTTCGGTGTAGATGGTGGTTTATAATCCTATTTGATTGCTTTGCACTAGATGCATTGATTTGAGTTTAGATGTTAATTTCTAATCCTATTTGATTACTTGCATTAGATGCATTGATTTTAGTGTATATCTTGATTTATGATATGATGTAATTGGATGTATGATGGTATATTAATTTTAAAGTCATTGGATTAATAGTGTGCATTGATTTCAGTGTAAGCACAAAAAATTATTGGCAATGTAAATTTATTTTTATATTATAGTAATTAAACCTAATAATATTGGAGAGCAAGAGAGACAAGGTATGATGTTTACTACAACAACTCGAGCTAAATATTTGAATGGTTTATGATTTCAACAGTATTTTCCATATAATCGAAATGAAAATATGACAAAACTAACAAGGGTGACAATAAGAATAGTAGAAGAAAATAGTTTGAGATTGATCACAATGAAGGCTATTTGTAATTTACTACATTCTTATTATTCACATTTTCTATCATTCAATATTATTACATTGTCACTTTGCATTCAAAAATTTTATTTTATCATTTTTCATCATTAAATTTATTTACAATATTTATCATCTCAACAAATTGAGGTAACTAAGAAAATTTAAAATTAAAATGAATTGATAAATCTCAAACATATTTAGCATATTTAAAATAGTTATATTAATATTAGATGTATTGACATATTAATAAAATTAATCATATGTTCCTCATATTATCGATAGATTTTCCTTGGCCGCACACTACTGAAACCAACCTAGATCCATCTTAACTCCAGATCTATCAAGCACCAAAAGGGATCAAATCTCTCGAGGTGCAAACCTTTCCTCAAGTTTTGCACTCAAAAAAGAGGTTTGCACCTTGAGATATTTGATCCCTCTCGGCGCTTGATAGATCTGAAGTTAAGATGGATCTAGGCTGGTATAACAAGATTCTCATTAATATCCGGAGTTTACGTAAGTATTTCTTTATTTCACTTTTCCAAAAACATAATCACAATTGAAAAGAACCATAAAATAAGGTTGGTTCATTTGAAGGATCGCGCAACCATAAATTATAATTTTACCAGGGATTGCATAGTGATATCTAGCATTTTGGAATTGTTGAGGGAAAATATTTATGATTTGGTTCCAGTTGCGCACGATGGAAAAAACAATATAGTTATGTTGTAGCCGCTACAACACCACCCAAAATTTTGGGTATATTTAAAATTTCGGGTTTCCCCTCTGCTCGCCTAGGCGTTAAAGTCTTTCACCTGACCTGCAGTCTACGACATCCCGCCGACCTATCCCCAACCCCTCACGAGTTGTCCCATCGCCGTGACTTGATGCTGTCGCTGCAATCATGCCATACGTGGGAAAGAACATCTAGCATACGTTCGAACATTCGTAACACAGTCGCGCCATGTGTAATGAGATTGCCATGCATACGTTTGAAAGGAGACCTTTTTGTTTTAATGATTAAAGGCCCTGCCACCGTAGGTCATTAAGCGTGTGGTTTGAATACCTCTGTTACATTTGCTAGTCTCATATGTTTTATCTGTGGTCACCATTATCAAAGAATAATTATGATTTCGTAATGTTCCACACAGGTCGACCCCAAGGGTGACAAACCCCTCAGTCGTATCACGACATCAAGGGTAATAAAATTGGGCTCAACGATGAGGCAAAAGTTGCGGAATAGGGGAGGATCAGGAGCAAGTAATCAGTACTGTTAAAGGGAGCATGGTGCGATACATGTTGATCAAAGAGTCTATGTCACTGAATGCAAGAGCTTCCTTCACTAGTGCGCACCAGATGTTTAAAAAACGCTCCATTGGAAATGTCCAGATCCTGCATCATACCATCTCAATGTCGATGGGCGCACGCAAAGAAACATAGTTCGCCACGTGGGTGAGTCTAGTATAGCCCGGTGAACAAAGCGGACTCAGAAGTTTTCTCTAGACAATGACCATCTCATTCGAGGCATTCCTGTGCTAGGTAGCAGTGCGAAAGAGCACATGTTGGTCTGGCAAGCCAAAGGCAGAGTCTTCAAATATGTGGGCGCATTGTTGAGAAACAATATTTATGAATCCTAAGCTACATGGTGTGAAATTATTTATGTTGCAAAGAGTACAACGTGGAGCAAGGAAATGGCATTAAAACCCTAGTCTCCTTGTCTATGCGGGACCACAAGAGATGAGGAACCTCGAATTGAACCCAAAAGGTCATGTTTGAACGCATACGCCTTTTGGTAGCCAGGCCCATGGATGTATCTGCACAGAGAGTCTCTAGGACCCCAAAGTAGAAAAGGGTCAACATTAAAAGCAGCCATCATGCGGTTTGAGCAGCAGATTTCAACTCTCGACCTTTCAGAGCAAAAGCATTCATATTATGGGGTGGTGGCCTTGGCATAAAAATTGTTATCTCTGTGCGCTAAAAATAGGAGGAAAGGAAATGGTCAAGGCTGTATAATTAAAACTAAGGCGAAAAAAGAGATAAAGGACCTTATGGTTTCAAAACTATATGAAATGATGGACCGAGACTATATGAAAAAATTTCAAGTAAGTTTAAATTCTTCCATGGTGGATATAGGGATCTAGGCTTATTTTAAATAACCTCGGTGCGTTTCAAATGAGCGCAAATGTCAATGAGAAGTGTTCAAGTGGTCAAATTTTATGATTGAGCCACATAGCAAATGGGCGCGAGCATACATACATAGTGACCGTGTTTTATATTAAAGGTGGTCCAACGTTCAATATGCATGGAGCCCAACGTTCACGTTTATGCCGTTCAATGTTATACGCAAACATGGCAGCGGATATTATTATGGCGCATGTATGATGGTGCAACAAAATACATGCGCACGTGGCACAGAGTCAAAGGCTCGTTGGCATTTTTTCAAATCGTGGTTAATGATTTGAGAGCAAATATACGCGCAAAGGATCAGAACCATGTGAAACTCACGACAACAGAGCTCAAACATTTCTGTGGTGCAGTTTCGACTTACGTTAAAATGTATTGAGCATATATAATGGTCAAAAGACATGTATGGGCATGTGGCATCGAGCCAAAGGTTCAATAGTGACAAATGTACATAGGAAACATGGCGCAAAGCTACATGCACACGTTGCATGCAGTCAAACCTCCGATGGCACGTTTGATTTACGTTAAAACATTTGAGGGAGGCATATATACATAAGGTGGTAATGTTATGATATAGTGATGCGATATATGAATAAATCTGATTCAGCAGAGTATAAAATTAAAACCGTGGCCGCCCACTTTTCGTTTGCCAAGGCTCCAGCCCGTTGCCACTCAATGTTTATTCCTTCCGGGATGCGCGCAAATTACGGAGCCCCGACGTGGTTTCTTACTGTGCTCGATGCCGAATTTCTTCTTCCAACCAATGGCGACGCCCTTGTCTCCGTCCTGCTTAATCTAGACTCATCTCCTAGCACTGTTCGCGGGTTTACAAAAATAGCGGGTTAATGCATATCTATGGCCATGTTTTAAACAGTGCAGAACGACGCGGACACGCGTATGGTCAACAGAGATGGTGCACTATCACCTATCTATTACGAATACACCACAGATCTATTAAGCAGGCATGCCAACGTGGGGTTCCAAACTGCGTGAACATCTGAACGGATAGTCAAAGTTTGTATTTAAAATATGGAGCGGATATATGGTAGAACGAAACCTGCATTGGCGTGCTGTGATAACTATGGCGCGACAGGTGACAATCCACAACCCGGTTTTTAGCGGTGTGAGAACGTTGTGTTTAGTGGCGTTACCATGACATGCAGATTCATCAACAGTTGCCCAAACTTGTGAATAGAAGGATTAAACAATGATATCGCTGTTTCTTATTCTGCGTTGGGGTTCTATTATGAGAAGCGCAAGCACAGCACACATGAGGCACTCCCCACCACGTGTGAAAGTTGTGTTCGACCCAGCTCGTAACCACACCATCGTTTTTCACCTTCTGCAGGAAAGTTTCCAGTACCGAGCATTACGTTCAGCGCCTCCCCAGAATGAAATTATGATATTTAGTAACCGCCTTCTTCTCCATGCATGAACCGTGTCACTGACCAACGCTTTAGTGGGGACAGGCAGTAATTGGCATCATCCAGCGTGGTGTTAGTTGGGACAACGTGAAAAAGTGGCAACATCATCGCATCCTGAATGCATGCACACGAATTTAGCTGCTCTGTCATCGCTGCAGGATACAGATCCGCAAGGAAAATCAAAACGCTCATTTGAACGAGCACAACGTTGATATTTAATCTCTGATTCCTCATTATGACAGTTTTGTCTCCTCAGGCCTTTTCCCCACGGCTGTGTCTTTTACCAGACATCGTCTCACACAGGGTTTTTGCCATGGTAGTTTCACCATCAACGCACGTTCTGTCATTCTGCCATGCATACGCTCCACATCGGGAGGGGCCTCTTCACTGCGTCCTGAATTAAAACATTCACCATTCGAACAGTGAGCCTATCGAAGAAGCCCTGCAGCGCTCACGGCCTTGGAATCCATAGACAAGGTCGCATCTGAGTACACTACGATGATGATCCGACTGTCTAAAATGAAGAAAACTATTGCAATAATCGATAACGTGCTACAACCAGGAGGGGAAGAATCTCGTGGAAATGCCTCATCAACCCTGCTCACGGTCTGTCAAAACTCGCCTCTTCCTCCAACTACGACCAGATCATATGATAAAAGGACATGTCCACACATGAAGGCCACACCCACCATTGAAGAAATACTGTGCTGTTACACCACCTCAAAACAAAATGCAACGCAGATGCAAAGTTTTGTGGTATGACTGGCGTAGGATGGTAAGTGAGGTCGCAGTCCTCCTCAGTCAAGATACCTGAGATTCTCCGACTGAAGATGGAAAGTATTTCTCCTCTAATGAATGGAAAAACGATGAGCATAAATACCTGCGGCGAACGCTGAGAACGTGAATGAAGAAACTCGTGCCTATCAAGCAATTTAATCCGAGACTTAAAGAGAACCTTGAGCGTGGGGAAGATGATGATCCTATTAGAGAAAGGGCACAGAGAAAGCCTACACATGCCATTATCTCTGATAACAAAGTCTTGACCACACAGGGGTCTAAATTCATTGTTTCTTCTTTCGCAAATTAATTAAAATGCCCTTAGCATTATTATTATTCCATCATGAAGATATGTGACCTGTGTTATTTTTATTGCAGGAGGAACCACTCTGTTTACACATAAGAGCCAAGGTTTTCCTCAGCAAACAAGGGGACATGTTCAAAACAAGTAGATGCTGGCGAAACTCCAGAGAACTCACTAATCTGCCCGAGGTCACATTTTCATATTTTCCACGAGTCGCGACCCCGCGACCCAGCGACTTAGTTGCAAGGTCGCAAGGTCGCAGATACACCCGTTTTCATGATCCGCGACCCTGCGACCCAGCGACCTAGTCGCAAGGTCGCAAGGTCGCATATCCTTGGTTTTTCCGCCTTTCGTGACCCCGCGACTCAACGACCTAGTCGCAAGGTCGCAAGGTCGCATTCCGTTAGTTTCCCTCCGTTTTGCGACCCCGCGACCCAG
The DNA here is from genome assembly GCA_034641835.2 of Pinus albicaulis. Classification (NCBI taxonomy): domain Eukaryota; kingdom Viridiplantae; phylum Streptophyta; class Pinopsida; order Pinales; family Pinaceae; genus Pinus; species Pinus albicaulis. The sequence continues at coordinate 788,559,334 of CM076583.1, forward strand.
CGACCTAGTTGCAAGGTCGCAAGGTCGCAGATCCACCTTTTTTCACGATCCGCGACCCCGCGACCCAGCGACCTAGTCGCAAGGTCGCAAGGTCGCATATCCTTGGTGTTGCTGCCTTTTTCGACCCCGCGACCCAGCGACCTAGTCGCAAGGTCGCAAGGTCGAAATCTCTCATTTTATTACAACTTGCGACCCTGCGACCCAGTCAGATCGCAGGTCGCATCAACAGCTCAGGTCGTAGGTCGCAGAAAAGACTGGGTCGCAAGGCAGCCCAACGGTCAAGAAGATGAAAAGTCAAGGAAGCCCAAAGGGCAGTTTTCGTATTATAAATACTCCTTCGGGAGCTTGTAAAAGGGCTTTTTCTTTTGGAAAGAAAAGAACTACATGGCATTGTACTGAAAGATTATACTCTTAGGCATATGAATACAGATTCTTGTTAAAACACCCTATGGTTATGATGTGTTTTGCTGTGCGAACACTGTGTGTATTCTTTGTACAGTTTCAGAACATCCTATGATTAATGAAGCTGCACTTTTCATGTCATCATTTATGCGTCATGGCTATCTGTGTTGTATTAATGATGTTCAATTTATCATCTTCTCTTTTAATGAATGTTAATGAACTATTTTGTTAGCATTTCGTTTTACCTTTCAGAAAATAAAGGGACATCTCGCCATAAAGAACTATTTCTTTCGTGGTCAGATTACCTTACAAGAAGTACCCCCAAAGATGTGTTGCTAATGACATCTCCTGAGGTGTACATGCTTTATTTATAATCTTGCTACGCATAGTGTTTGATTCGTGGTTAATGCATCAATCATGTATTCTGTACCATGTGAATAAGGTTGTGTCCATAGGTCCAATCAGGTTCTTTTGAGACCGAAGGGAAGGCGTCTTAAGCGGTAGCCGGACCCACACCCCGGACGGGATCCCTACTCCAAATAGTTCAAGGTCTAATCGGGACTTTCTACCGGGGAGATCCCCTACTGTTGGCCGGACAAATTTTCCCATCAATAGGTTTGGCGCTAGAAGGAGGGCTTGAACCCCCGACCAGATGTTTAACGAAAAGGGGGGGCCAGATGACAAGCTGAGCCCTTAGAGCCTGCAGTTAATCTCATATCTGTAATGGCTCGTTCCCAAATCATTCTCCCGAGATTTTTGTCGGAGTTTTATGAGCCTGGATACTACATCTCCGATGAACTTATGTATCACTTGTCCCAGTTAAAATTTGATGGTGAAAATGGGGTGTCCATAACCCAACACTGTTCAGATTTTTGTGACTTTGGTGAGTGCTATGAAATTGACAATGAGGGTTTGTTCTGTTTTCTTTTCTTCCTCACCCTCGAAGGTCGTGCTAAGCAATGGTGCTACACTTTGCCGGAATCTTCCATCCATTCATTTGAACAACTCGCCAGTGAATTACAACATGCTTTTCACAGGTATGATTTTCATAACGTTTTACTAAAGATAAATGACATTAGAATGGAACCTCAGGAATCTTTAGATGAGTTCTCTATCAGATTCGTTCATTATTGTTTTGATTTCCCTGAAAAGGATGTCGATTGGAGGTTGTTAAGAGAACAGCTCGCGTATGCGATTCTCGTTTCCCTTGAACCATTTCAGTTAGCAACCCGACCTGAGCCTAGTGTTCCCTGTGACAATCCGCAAGTTAACGGTTGTTCTGACTTTGAGTCTTTCATGTACCATGTCGAATCTGAACACCCCAGTGGCTCATTATCTCTTTTGGCTCATGAAACCTACCCTGAGCCCACTCGATGTCTCCCTGGACTTAGTCCTGAATCTGGTTCACATTCGAATTATGAATCTGGTTCACAGTCGGATTATGAATCTGGTTCATATTCGGATTATGAATCTGGTTCACATTCGGATTATGAATCTGGTTCATATTTGGATTATGAATCTAGTTCAGATTCGGATGATGAATCTAGTTCACATTCAGACTATGAATCTGGTTCACATACGGATTATGAATTGACTCCTACCCCGCATAAAGCTGATTCCCTTACAAGGTCTGCCAGATCTTTGTGTCCTTTGAATGCACGTGTTGAAAAGCCTTGTAGGGTTAACGCCCCTGCGACTCAATCTTTTCGTTCATTATTCCCTAGTTTGTTTCTTGATCCCGCCATACTAGTAAATTTGTCTAGACATTCAGAGTTTTCTTATACTGGTATTGGCGAAAATCATAAGCCCGCAGGTGGTGTTTCACAATCATAGTCTAAAATCGATGAATCTTTTAAATCTAATCTGTCTCACTCGGAATCTTTAGACAACCATGGGATTGATTTCCTATTTGGGAAATTTCAAGATGTCTCCGTTATCGATCCATCCCAGTTGGTAAACCCCAGGGAGCCTAACTTGCCAGGTACCGAACTTGACCAAACCGATGGTTGCAGCGATCACTCCTTATCTGAAAACATATTCAATCATACTGCTGACGACCGCCACTCAAATCTCTTTGCTGACCATACGAAGACACCTGAATTCGATGATCCGCTTCGGGAATATTCAAGTACCCACCAGAAAAACGAAACGCGTCAGCTTCCGCCGAACGTTTCTGAAATGATAATTCCCCAGTACCATGCTCCTTCCAGCATAAACGCGTCGAATTCACCCCATCCTTGCAAATATGGAGAATCTGACATTCTGGATTATCAATCTGTCATTGCGCAAACATTCGACCAAATTGATACAAAGCTCACTGACATCTTTCCAATCACTACAATTGATGATCACGCCCATTCGCCTGTTGATCTCGCCAAGCAGTCAAAGTCGGAAAGCCCCTTGCTCGAAGGTCCAGAGTTTGTTCAAAGCAGTGAGGAATTTCAGGCTCCTTTAAACATGGATTCAGATCCCCATACCCTTAACCAAACCCAGGAGTAACCCCGGACTAGGGTTTTCGAAACTACAATTTCTACGCTTGGATGTGCACACATCTATAATTCGCCTGGCACTTGCTTATTGTTTCCATTCCATAAAACTGATGGTCCCCAACACCATGATGATATTTTCGATCAACTCAACCAACCCCATTCGGTGGATGTGCCTACAAATAGGCAATGGCTTACCCAACACCCATCAGACCTAGGATTGTGCATGGATGAACGTGTGTCATGTATAAATGTTGGGTTTCAAGAACATATTGCTGGTTATCAAGATGAGAATGGGACTCATCTTGCACAATTTGTTCTGGCGTGTTGTTTGGTAATTATATCTGATCATTTTGCCATGGCACCTGCTCCTCAGGTAAGTTTTGTTGCTGCTGCACTTTTTCGGATACTGGCTCTGATCCTGATCATTGTTGTCGTTGCAGGATGCAAATTAATGCGGTGGCTACACTGGAAAACTGATTTTACATAACCCGACCGCATCATTGGTTAAACTAGGGTTTAGGTGTAGGCTAGCTAGGACCTGCAATAAAATTTTTTAGTTTCATGTCAATTAGGTTTACTTGTAAATTTTTTTCTTCATATTTGAAAAGTGTGTTTGTTATTATGTTTACGATTAATATCTTAGGCATCATCATGTTACAAGTATTTTCTTTCACTTCCTTTCCAGTTGCTTGTTGTTGCATAAATAATCATTGCTGGTATTGCGCCTCTTTGTCACCTACAACTGGTTGATCGTTCTCACACATGGCATTGCATTGCACCCTAAGCCTCGCCTTTTACATTGCATCGTACTCTCTTCCTCACATCATTTCTGTCATGTCGCCTGCCGCTGCACTAGCCCTCATTACAACCGTGGGGTCCTTGCAGTCTTGTTTTGCCCCAATTGCTGAAGCAGCAACTCCATTGTTTGCGTGAGGTTGTGGTGGCTATCTCAAGAGGTAGCTCTCTTAGGACAAGTCATTGAAGTCGCATTCTCAACAAGATGCCTATGAGTCTAAAATTATTTAGCCTGGGAGATACGAGCCGGTTGATTGTGGGAGACCTAACGAGTTTGAAATGGCCCATACCCGTAAGTCTAAACTCTGTGCCCAGCATAGTCTTGGACGTTTTAATGATTTGTCTGTGCACTTCGCCTATTGTGGTGAATGGGATGTGAAGGTTCGGCACAGGGGCAAACCCAAATCAGGATATCTTTCAGTTTCTGTAACACGAGAAACAACCTCTCTTGCTCGTAAAATAAGTCGGGATCCCTCATCCGCCCATGAAAAATAAGTGCCATGAGCACATGGAAATAAGTGTCACGAGCACATGAAAATAAGTGCTGTAAGCACATGAAACAAATAAGGGTAAATGATCGAGAAAGGCTTCCTGCGCAGAGAGGCAATGCAACGACTCCGCCGGGGTACTGACCAGGCTCACTGGTAGTGGAGCAACATTTGTGATTTCTTGAAGTGACTCCGCTGGGGTACTGTCCAGGCCTGCTGGCAGCGGAGCAACACCAGAATTTTTTTTAAAAAAAATCCTGAAAATAATAAACCCAGTGCCTTGCTCTTCACATCGTCAACAAACTACTGGCGTCTGTGAGCTTTCTCTTTGATGTGTTTTTGATTAGCGAGACTTAGTTGAGGCACAAGGATTAGGCATACCTGTCAGGGCCAAAGTAATGTTAAGGGTGCCCTGCAGAACTTGTTCAATATTCCCTTGCAGCATTATCCGGACTCAGACTATTGTGGTGATATTGACAGAGATGCTGGATTATACCAGTGGTTCGCCATTTGTTGTAGCCGCTACAACACCACCCAAAATTTTGGGTATATTTAAAATTTCGGGTTCCCCCTCTGCTTGCCTAGGCGTTAAAGTCTTTCACCTGACCTGCAGTCTACGACATCCCGCCGACCTATCCCCAACCCCTCACAAGTTGTCCCATCACCGTGACTTGATGCTGTCGCTGCAATCATGCCATACGTGGGAAAGAACATCTAGCATACGTTCGAACATTCGTAATGCAGTCGCGCCATGTGTAATGAGATTGCCATGCATACGTTTGAATGGAGACCTTTTTGTTTTAATGATTAAAGGCCCTGCCACCGTAGGTCATTAAGCGTGTGGTTTGAATACCTCTATTACATTTGCTAGTCTCATATGTTTTATCTGTGGTCACCATTATCAAAGAATAATTATGATGTTGTAATGTTCCACACAGGTCGACCCCAAGGGTGACAAACCCCTCAGTCGTATCACGACATCAAGGGTAATAAAATTGGGCTCAACGATGAGGCAAAAGTTGCGGAATAGGAGAGGATCAGGAGCAAGTAATCAGTACTGTTAAAGGGAGCATGGTGCGATACATGTTGATCAAGGAGTCTATGTCACTGAATGCAAGAGCTTCCTTCACTAGTGCGCACCAGATGTTTAAAAAACGCTCCATTGGAAATGTCCAGATCCTGCATCATACCATCTCAATGTCGATGGGCGCACGCAAAGAAACATAGTTCGCCACTTCGATGAGTCTAGTATAGCTCGGTGAACAAAGCAGACTTAGAAGTTTTCTCTAGACAATGACCATCTCATTCGAGGCGTTCCTGTGCTAGGTAGCAGTGCGAAAGCGCACATGTTGGTTTGGCAAGCCAAAGGCAGAGTCTTCAAATATGTGTGCGCATCGTTGAGAAACAATATTTATGAATCCTAAGCTACATGGTGTGAAATTATTTATGTTGCAAGGAGTACAACGTGGATCAAGGAAATGGCATTAAAACCCTAGTCTCCTTGTCTATGCGGGACCACAAGAGATGAGGAACCTCGAATTGAACCCAAAAGGTCATGTTTGAACGCATACGCCTTTTGGTAGCCAGGCCCATGTATGTATATGCATAGAGAGTCTCTAGGACCACAAAGTAGAAAAGGGTTAACATTAAAAGTAGCCATCATGCAGTTTGAGCAGCAGATTTCAACTCTCGACCTTTCAGAGCAAAAGCATTCATATTATGGGGTGGTGGCCTTGGCATAAAAATTGTTATCTTTGTGCGCTAATAATAGGAGGAAAGGCAATGGTCAAGGCTGTATAATTAAAACTAAGGCGAAAAAAGAGATAAAGGACCTTATGGTTTCAAAACTATATGAAATGATGGACCGAGACTATATGAAAACATTTCAAGTAAGTTTAAATTCTTCCATGGTGGATATAGGGATCTAGGCTTATTTTAAATAACCTCGGTGCGTTTCAAATGAGCGCAAATGTCAATGAGAAGTGTTCAAGTGGTAAAATTTTATGATTGAGCCATGTAGCAAATGGGCGCGAGCATACATACATAGTGACCGTGTTTTATATTAAAGGTGGTCCAACGTTCAATATGCATGGAGCCCAACGTTCACGTTTATGCCGTTCAACGTTATACGCAAACATGGCAGCGGATATTATTATGGCGCATGTATGATGGTGCAACAAAATACATGCGCACGTGGCACAGAGTCAAAGGCTCATTGGCAGTTTTTCAAATCGTGGTTAATGATTTGAGAGCAAATATACGCGCAAAGGATCAGAACCATGTGAAACTCACGACAACAGAGCTCAAACATTTATGTGGTGCAGTTTCGACTTACGTTAAAATGTATTGAGCATATATAATGGTCAAAAGACATGTATGGGCATGTGGCATCGAGCCAAAGGTTCAATAGTGACAAATGTACGTAGGAAACATGGCGCAAAGCTACATGAACACGTTGCATGCAGTCAAACCTCCGATGGCACGTTTGATTTACGTTAAAACATTTGAGGGAGGCATATATACATAAGGTGGTAATGTTATGATATAGTGATGTGATATATGAATAAATCTGATTTAGCAGAGTATAAAAATAAAACCGTGGCCGCCCACTTTTCGTTTGCCAAGGCTCCAACCCGTTGCCACTCGATGTTTATTCCTTCCGGGATGCGCACAAATTACGGAGCCCCGACGTGGTTTCTTACTGTGCCCGATGCCGAATTTCTTCTTCCAACCAATGGCGATGCCCTTGTCTCCGTCCTGCTCAATCTAGACTCATCTCCTATCATTGTTCGCGGGTTTACAAAAATAGCGGGTTAATGCATATCTATGGCCATGTTTTAAACAGTGCAGAACGACGCGGACACGCGTATGGTCAACAGAGATGGTGCACTGTCACCTATCTCTTATGAATACACCACGGATCTATTAAGCAGGCATGCCAACGTGGGGTTCCAAACTGCGTGAACGTCTGAACGGATAGTCAAAGTTTGTATTTAAAATATGGAGCGGATATATGGTAGAACGAAACCTGCATTGGCGTGCTGTGATAACTATGGCGCGACAGTGATGTGATAACTATGGCGCGACAGGTGACAATCCACAACCCGGTTTTTAGCGGTGCGAGAACGTTGTGTTTAATGGTGTTACCATGACATGCAGATTCATCAACAGTTGCCCAAACTTGTGAATAGAAGGATTAAACAATGATATCGCTGTTTCTTATTCTGCGTTGGGGTTCTATTATGAGAAGCGCAAGCACAGCACACATGAAGCAGTCCCCGCCACGTGTGAAAGTTGTGTTCGACCCAGCTCGTAACCACACCATCATTTTTCACCTTCTGCAGGAAAATTTCCAGTGCCGAGCGTTACGTTCAGCGCCTCCCCAGAATGAAATTATGATATTTAGTAACCGCCTTCTTCTCCATGCATGAACCGTGTCACTGATCAGAACTTTAGTGGGGACAGGCAGTAATTGGCATCATCCAGCGTGGTGTTAGCTGGGACAACGTGAAAAAGTGGCGACATCATCGCATCCTGAATGCATGCACACAAATTTAGCTACTCTGTCATCGTTGCAGGATACAGATCCGCAAGGAAAAGAAAAACGCTCATTTGAACGAGCACAACGTTGATATTTAATCTCTGATTCCTCATTATGACAGTTTGGTCTCCTCAGGCCTTTTCCCCACGGCTGTGTCTTTTACCAGACATCGTCTCACATAGGGTTTTTGCCATGGTAGTTTCGCCATCAACGCACGTTCTGTCATTCTTCCAGGCATACGCTCCACATCGGGAGGGGCCTCTTCAATGCGTCCTGAATTAAAACATCCACCATTCGAATAGTGAGCCTATCGAAGAAGCCCTGCAGCGCTCACGGCCTTGGACTCCACAGACAAGGTCGCATCTGAGTACACTACGATGATGATCCGACTATCTAAAATGAAGAAAACTGTTGCAATAATGGATAACGTGCTGCAACCAGGAGGGGAAGAATCTCATGGAAATGCCTCATCAACCCTGCTCACGGTCTGTCAAAACTCGCCTCTTCCTCCAACTACGACCAGATCATATGATAAAAGGACATGTCCACACATGAAGGCCACCCCCACCATTGAAGAAATACTGTGCTGTTACACCACCTCAAAACAAAATGCAACGCAGATGTAAAGTTTTGTGGTATGACTGGCATAGGATGGTAAGTGAGGTCGCAGTCCTCCTCAGTCAAGATACCTGAGATTCTCTGACTGAAGATGGCAAGTATTGCTCCTCTAATGAATGGAAAAACGATGAGCATAAATACCTGCGGCGAACGCTGAGAACGTGAATGAAGAAACTCGTGCCTATCAAGCAATTTAATCCGAGACTTAAAGAGAACCTTGAGCGTGGGGAAGATGATGATCCTATCAGAGAAAGGGCACAGAGAAAGCCTACACATGCCATTATCTCTGATAACAAAGTCTTGACCACACAGGGGTCTAAATTCATTGTTTCTTCTTTCGCAAATTAATTAAAATGCCCTTAGCATTATTATTATTCCATCATGAAGATATTTGACCTGTGTTATTTTTATTGTAGGAGGAACCACTCTGTTTACACATAATAGCCAAGGTTTTCCCCAGCAAACAAGGGGACATGTTCAAAACAAGTAGATGCTAGCGAAACTCCAGAGAACTCACTAATCTGCCCGAGGTCACATTTTCATATTTTCCACGAGCCGCGACCCCGCGACCCAGCGACTTAGTCGCAAGGTCGCAAGGTTGCAGATACACCTGTTTTCACGATCCGCGACCCTGCGACCTAGTCGCAAGGTCACAAGGTCGCATATCCTTGGTTTTGCCGCCTTTCGCGACCCCGCGACTCAGTGACCTAGTCGCAAGGTCGCAATGTCGCATTCCGTCAGTTTCCCTCCGTTTTGCGACCCCGCGACCCAGCGACCTAGTTGCAAGGTCGCAAGGTCGCAGATCCACCTGTTTTCACGATCCGCGACCCCACGACCCAGCGACCTAGTCGCAAGGTCGCAAGGTCGCATATCCTTGGGGTTGCTGCCTTTTTCGACCCCGCGACCCAGCGACCTAGTCGCAAGGTCGCAAGGTCGCAATCTCATTTCTGCGGCTTGCGACCCCTTGGCCAGGCAGGATCGCAGTGCCCAGCAACAGCATTTCGAGCATACGGAGTTGCATCAACAACTCGAATTAAGTCTGTGAAAAGGCCAGGTCGCAAGCGGTAACGGTCCAAGAAGATGAAAAGTCAAAGCCCAAGAGCGGTTTATGTCTAAATACTCAGCCAGACATAAAAGGGATTTTTCTTTTGGAAAGAACTGTGGCATTGTATGTGAAAGTTTATACTCTTAGGCATATGAATACGGATTCACATTAAAACACCCTATGGTTATGATGTGTTTCTTTGTGCGAGCTCTTTGTGTGTATTCTTTGTACAGTTTCAGAACATCCTATGATTAATGAAGCTGCACTTTTCATGTCATCATTTATGCGTCATGGCTATCTGTGTTGTATCAATGATGTTCAGTTTATCATCTGCTCTTTTAATGAATGTTAATGAAATATTTTGTTAGCATTTCGTTTTACCTTTCAGAAAATAAAGGGACATCTCGCCATAAAGAACTATTTCTTTCGTGGTCAGATTACCTTACAAGCAGTACCCCCAAAGATGTGTTGCTAATGACATCTCCTGAGGTGTACATGGTTTATTTATAATCTTGCTACGCATAGTGTTTGATTCGTGTTTAATTCATTAATCATGTATTCCGTACCATGTGAATAAGGGTGTGTCCATAGGTCCAATCAGGTTCTTTTGAGACCGAAGGGAAGGCGTCTTAAGCGGTAGCCGGACCCACACCCCGGACGGGATCCCTACTCCAAACGGTTCAAGGTCTAATCGGGACTTTCTACCGGGGAGATCCCCTACTGTTGGCCGGAAAAATTTTCCCGTCAACAAGTTATAACATCAACATGTTATGATGAGATGTGAGTTGTTACCTATTTCAAAATATAGCATATGCTAGGAATTGCATCACTTAGACTTGGGATTTAAGCCATATGATATAATCAATGTTTTCCTTGAGCAAACAAGAAATGGCCATACAATTTTCACCTTGAACAAGGCACTACATAATATTTTTCTAATTTTTAAGAATATTCCTTACAACTTGGGTAGGAGACATATGTGATGCATTTTTTTTTTTTTAAATTTTCTGATCACCATGCTTCTTTGCAGGATAGATTGCCTCGGCTTTGGAAAAATTGATCCCACACATATGCTTTTAGATATTAGCTAGGAGTGGATGGATCCAAATGGATCCCTTGGGGGTTGTTAAAGCAAATGATACACCAAATTCCACTCTAATATATCACGTGACTCTCAACAAGTTGATTTCTAGGGTATTCAATGCTTGGAGCAAGTGCCATAAGTAAAATACTCTTAAGGAACACATGCTTGAAAAAAGGGAACATGTTAGTAGGTACTATTGTTCTGCTAGTTCGATTCTTCAATCTGCTAATTTAAACCCAGACCCGTGTTACCCATGTTACCCAAGCCTTTGAACAAAATCAACCAACCAACTTACCCTAAACCCTGACCCTCGAATGAGGTTTGAGATGTGATTCTTGATCCCCGACCCTCATCCTCAGATGATATGTAGGCGCTGATTATAATTCACATGTAGGATACTACTTCTACATGAGAATGAGCACATGGAAACCATGCATGGGAAAAATATATGAGCGAACCCCTTGCCTTTTGCTCTAGCCAGGGGGTGAGGGGCAGCCAAATCAATCTAGCAACCGCCCGTTCCTTGGCCTTCCGGTGGCCTTCCTGTAATCCACCCATAATAAGGCAAGAATACTGAAATTTATAGTGGAACCCCCCGTTTATTATTAGTAATATCCATTGATATTATGCATATAAGAATTCCAATATTACGTTAGTCTTATCTACGTCATAACAATTGGAAATACAGAGAGGGGGGTGAATCAATATTTATTAGAAATTAGCAATTTTTAATCCTTTTTAGAGAATTAGTTATTATTCAGTTATTATCAATGTTATTCTTCAACAATTATAAACAATAATCAACAGTAAACAAATCCATACAAAAATGCAAAAAGATAAAACATTAGACACAAATATTTTTAGGTGGAAACCCCCCTCCAGGTCAAAAATACTGAACACCTCTCTAGTAATTGTCTTCTTATCTCTTTAAAATAATTATTAGTTACATCAATATTTAAGCTACAACTAAGGGATGCGTCAACCCCCTAATTCCTAGGCCACAACCTGTAGGACGCTTCTAAACCCTAATATCTTTCTGCAACCAGAAGGACGACACAATGCCCTGTAGATCAGGCCACAACCTGTTGGACACTACTAAATCCTAATACCTTTCTACAACCAGAAGGATGCCACAACGCCCTGTAGATCAGGCCACAACCTGATGAGTGCTCCAACACTCTGTTTATGAGTTGCTGTCGGAAATGATGCTTCACTGCCCTGTTAGTTTATCAGCCACAACTAAATGGATGCCACAACACCCTGTGCAAGCCACAACTTGCTCTAGCACCACCCTGGCTCCCTGAAGTGTTATCAAGCCATAACCTGAAGGTGAATTTGATCACCTAGAAGAGTCAGTAGATCACGTTTCACAATTTTCACACTGGACCCCCTGTACTTAGAATGAATGTAGAATAGCTGTAAGGAAGATATAGAATAAATATCTAATCCTAGTAGCCATTGATCACTATTCCCAAAAAATGATAACTGCACAAAGCTACACATCAAGTTATCACTGTATCACTGTCACTGCACACCTTATATCACTGTCACTGCAAATCACTGTATAACTTCTGGCTAACAAAAAGTGTCACTTCACAAAATAATAGTCATCAAAAAATTTTCATCACACTGCTCATAAATGAATAGTAATCAATGTTGTATCACTTTCATCATCGTATCAGGCTGCACACAATGCAACAACTATCTAGCACTGCTTTCAAATGATGGCATAACCCAAGGTGTCTCAGGTCCTCCTGAGGCCCTGAAATCAATGCTCTCAAACTTTGCCCCTAGAGAGCTACCAACATATATTCAAGCATGTTGTTTTACTGGTCAAACCCTACAATCCATCCTTCTCCAATAGGTTGTATAACTGGAGGATGTTCATTTCACTAATTGCTACCCTCTTTGTTGCCTTCTAGGAGCTCGATATTGAATCTATTGTATCTATGTAAGTTTGGATCTCCAAGGTCTAAAATCTTATCCCTGTGGTATCATTATGAGTCCTCTTTCCAACCCCATAGGTCTGATCAAGATTGGATTCTTCAAGAAAGAGTTATGCCAAATCTCCCATGATGACTTGATTATAGACTAGTTCAGTAGAGATAATTTGTATGAAGTGCCATGTGTCACCGTATCTACCTTTGGCCCTGAAAATGATACCCAAAAAACTAGATTATGTTCTATTTCTGTCACTTTTTACAAAATTTTAATCCAATGCTCAGAGAGAAAGTTATGATGATTTTTCCAAGGTCACCTGTTTCACATGGAATTCGAGAGACTGCAAAAACCCTAACTTCCTAATATCATATCTCTAAAAATATAGTGAACCAAGATCTGATATTCAGTCACGAGGTTCATCAGGACTTCAAATCAATTGGGTTTTTTCTCTAGCTTCTGAAGCTTCGTAGAAACAAAGTTATAGAGAAAATTCCACGATGAATTGTTTTGGAGGATATATGAGCTTTCTTTTTATAGAGTTGAGAGGAGCTTCGATAGTGAACGTTGAAGTAGATATTTAGGATTTTAACACATTATTAATTTTTAATTATAATTGATAAATATTGTGTATTTTTTTTTCTTATACCTTAAGGAAGATGCATTACCTAAATAGATTAGGCTTCTTAATGAGATGTAGGAGTTATATGGGTGCATAGTGGCTTGAAGCCCTTCATTAGGATAGTATCTCCACAAAGTATGGAAATAAACCCTTAATATTAATTTTAGGTGCCTAAAACTAATGGAAATATGCCAAGTCACCTTCTTTTTTGGTTTTAGCCCACCAACTAGGATTTTTACCTTCAAACTAACTTATCTCTCTAACCAGGAGGAACCACGTGGCATACCACACACCACCGGAAATATCTCTTTGAGGAGAATCCAATGAAATGGATATCTAAACCAAACTAAATGATTTAAACCTTTAAAAACCCTCTAAAAATTCAGGTTACATCCTCTATACAAAGAACCCAAACCCCAGGACTTGGGTTTTCAACCATCCAACAATGTAGTTGTTATCTAGATGTATTTTGACAATTATTGAGAAGTGTTCATTATTCATTCGATATCAATTACTGGCGTTTTTGGCCAAATTCAAACCCAATCAAATCCATGTACAACACCATCCAACAATAACATTAGTAATTCTGTTCCTGAGGGATCGAATAGAGAAGTAACCTGAACGCCCGTGGTTATTAATTCAAAGGGAGTTGTAAATGACCAAGCTATCTAAATAGATGGAAACATGTTTACAATGTTCAATTTCTAGATAGAGAACATGCCATACATCTTAATACTCTTTCCCTTTTACACATGGAAAAGCATACCACCACAAAAGTAATTGATCAATTATAAAATACATTTGTGGGTCCATTTGGTGACCACTTGTCCGACCTGTCGTAATATTTTTCATGCATGTTTGGTAAGGAGTACCTTCCCAAGGAGTGCAAGTGACTTGGAAAACCACTCTTGTTCTCCTTTTTATTCATTAGTTTTCCATTTTCGATTATGCAATTTAGTCAAAATGGGGTTTTACAAAAAAACGTGAATTTTTTAGGGGCTTTTGCTAGTATCACAATGCTAACAATTTTCTAAACATAATTGGAGTGTGGGATTCTTGAAGGCTTTTGGCATCAACGTAGGGCAGACATATAAGCCATAAATTTGTGGGTGTCTTCCTACTTGCAATAACAATGACGAAATTCGGGTGGGGATTCAAGTTGTGAGTTGATGGACTGAGAGCAAAGGTGAGAAAGTGTGAGGTGGGTCGATACTCCAAGGTGGATGATCATATTTACTGCTTTACATGAAAATTCCCGGTGGGAACGACCATGTTCCTCATGATGACATACATCTTGCTTGTCAATGCCAACATTCTCACTAACTTGGGTAGCACGCCCCCTTGTAGTGACTTCTGGGCACCTGTTGGCGTGTGCGGGCCTAAACAAGAAAACCTTGAGCTTTGTGATTCCAGGGGTCGAGTGCAAGTTTCTGCCTATTAATATTAGGTACGAGGCCTACCTGGAGAGAATGATGAAGGACCTAATTATAGACATAGTGGCCTTGACTCTCATTAGTGTTTCATCATGGGTTTTTAGCAAATTTTCCCTTGGGTCTAGCCTATGGTATAGGAAAAAAATGCATATTTTACTTATACAGTTGTGAGTTCCTATGGCTCCCAGTCGATATCCTGCCCTGCCATGTACAACTAATACTTAAGTAAGGTTAGTACTTATATATATATATATATATATATTGAAATCTGAAATAAAAACTTTATAATAAAAAAATCTAGTAGGCTCCTTGGCTTGCATGAAAGCTACATGCCCCAAATTTTCTTCCTCTGTAAATGTTATATGACCAACCCTTGTCTCCTCACTATATGTTGGCCCCAATCGAGTGAAGCTACACCTAGATGGATTTGTTATTAATCTGACATAATACAAAAGAAAATAAATTGAATGAGAGTGCAATGACTGGAAAAGGAAACCTACTTGCTTCAGGTCTCTGCTTGAAGAAGTGGCATCCAGGGTTCAACCCTATGAAGTACATGACAGAGACAACCATTTCTTCCATTGTGGTGCCTAAGCTACCATGGATCATATGGTTTGAAAATATCGAGGATTTAGTGATACAACTTGCAAAATAAACCTCGTAAATGAGTGCCAAGTTTAAACCCAAATGCAGTTGTCTTCCCCTTCTGAATAGCGGTTCCCACATTACGAAAAAAACCTCTGATCATATATAAATGAGTCTGTTGTGTCTATAGTTGGTAATTTGGTCCTATACATGTAATTAACCATTTTCAATTTCTTTTGTTTTCCATTTCTTCTCTTGGATATTAACCCGTATTGTGGATTGTGAGTCGCAAGCTTCACTTTGAAGCTTTATGCCTACCAAAGCTAGTAGTAGAGTGAGGATGACTTCCTACAATTTGCATTGTCTAATTAATTAATTGCGGGGTTATGTGGCTAGTTGGTAGAGTAAAATAGATATAGACAAATTAAATGAATCTAAAAAGAAAGAAAAAAATATTACATGCAAAATATTGGGTGGACATTTTTAAATTGGGTGGACATTTTTTTTTTCTATGTGCTGGTGCATTTTGTTGGACATTTTTTTATGCTTGCTGGTGATTAGAATTTGTGAACCGTGAAATAAATAGAATTTAATTACCAATTATTTTCTGAAATATGTTGACAGGTTCACTTTGTCCGTCCATGCTTCTTAAAAGAAAGAAGTCTCCATTTCAACAACATTGAACCCAACCATTTTGGACACCTCTGGTGACTAATATCCTATCCCAGTGGCAGAGCCACATCGCTCATCTCCCCATGAGTATCTCTGGTAATCTTCTCCCAATGAGTCTATCTGGTAAGCTTCAGTCTACTGGGATGTATTAGTTACTCCAAGAAGCAATGATATTGGGGTGAGAGCTGATAGCGTGCTCTGGAGTGTTCCAACCTCATTGAGGATGAAGCCTCTCAAGGAGAAGTTGAAAGCTGAGAAAGAGATGAATTCCATGTTGTTTTTTTCCCTAGATTGGTTCAAGACGGATGAGGCTCAACATGGGAAGTTATCGCTGAAGCTTTATTATCAAGAAGTTCTCACTCCTTGGTCTGGTCATGGGTCGCTCTACAAATATGCCCAATGCCCTCACACTGTTCCAGACTATTTCAGATGATGATGACAACAATGATTCTTCATATTTTAATGAAAATGTAATAAGCTGTGGGGAGCCATATGGAAATAGAGGAAAATCTTGTTACCGAATAATTGACAAAAAAAAAATCCAAGTGGCAGGAAGTGACAGAAAAGAAGATATCCAAGTGGTGAGGTGATCGGCCATCATAGCCAAGTGGTGGGTCTATGATCCATCAAACTTTAAGCATGTATATCACTCAATAATTATTCTAGCATTTAATGTCAAAAGACTAATTCTAGCATTAGTTTAGATATGAAAAATATGAATGAATAAATATGATTTTAAACTAAGAAGTGCAGTGTAAAATTTGCATATTTGTCTAATTTTGCTTCGATAGGCGTGAAGTTTCTAATAAGAGGTCCAATTCAAAAAATTTTCTTAAATTTTGGTTAAGCCAAATTGCAAGGGCGAAGTTTGGTTAAATTCTAATAAAAAATTTGGTCAACTCAAATTAATATAAGTTCAAATCTCAAGCGATTTCTATAGTCCATGCATAGCCGTAGGAAAATACTAATAATGGAATATTGATCCTTTTTCATTCTTGTCTCAATAAAAATATATTAAATAAATAGTGTATTTGAATGTGGTATCGTCATTGTTGTTAATTATAGGAGTGATTCGCAAAAATTTTCCTTGAACAATTTAGGCTTACTATGATTTGATTCCTTCTAATTGGTAGCATTTTTTTTTCAATGGAAAAAAAAAACACTTTCTTTTCATTAATAAAAAAGAGAGTACATTCACTGATATTTTCCAAACAAAGTCATCAGTTCTTATGGATTTTCTGTCTAAAACAATTAGTATCTTTCTATTATTATCTACCTTATATTTGTGAGAAAAATATATTCAAAATCCTCTCCTCCAGTTCTAAAAAATTGTATAAATCCATCAATTGATTGATGGATCCATCATACATAAGTGCACCATAACATAAAAATCCATCAAAAATTAGGGAAAAGATAGCCTCTATGGATTTGATAGATCCAAAATTCGTAAGTACACCATGTACATATGCAAATAAGTGAAACTTACTTGGCTCTGAGTCAATGCCCCTCTTTGAAATAAGATTTGCTACCTGGTTCTTCTCTTTGTATATGTGCGTGAATGTAATGCTCCAAAAATTGTTTGCCAGAATTCTAATACACCTCATCGAGTTGGATAATATAGGGGGGCTGAAGAGAATGAAATCCATGACCCAGTCTATGATGCTCTTATAATCTTCATGTATGAAAATTTGTTCCATTCTCAACCATTTGACAAAAATGAGGACACCCCAGAGCGCTATGACTTCAGCTCTACTAGTTTTTCCTGTCCTCCCTTCCACCAAAAGTGATAGTAGCGCCCAAACTCCAATATAATGACAACACCACATCCACAACTTCTCCATTGGCATGCCCCGTCGAAAAATCATTTGGGTTATATCCCCTTTATGTCCTTAATTTTGACCATCCTCTTTTTTTGTAGACCCTTCCTGGGTCCAATCTCTGCAAAGTATGAAATGGTTTTCAAAACCACCTCCTGAATCATTGGCCTTTTGTGGTCAAATATCCAAGCATTCCCACTGCACCAAATATTCCATATGATATAAAAGGGTAATGTGCAATTCTCTGTACTGTTCTTGAACCATAAATTGAAGCATGATCTTAGAGTAAGTTGTGGCCCCAAATGTTTTAGTTGTAGTATGTCCATTACCCCTTCCCACACCTCCATGGCAAATGGAAAACCTAATAAAAGATGGTCAATCTCCTTATTTTGATTCCTGCACATGGGGCATATGTCAGGACCTTGAAATCCCCTCCACTGCAGCTTATCCTATGTGAGAAATCTATTATGAATGGCCAACCATAAAAAGCAAATGATCTTTAGTGGAGTCTCCCATCCCCATGCAGTTTGGAACCATAACTTATAATAAAATTCTCTCTCAACCAAAGGGAGACTGTTATAAATATCCTTAAATCTCGGTTTCCCTTTCTTTGTTGTGCTCTCCCATTGAAATCTCTCTCCCCCATCACCAATGTAGACACATACATCGAATAGTTTTGTAAGATAATATTATCATTCGATGACCAAGTTTCCATGCAGTACAAGGTCAATAACATTCAACCATGACTGTTGTGATATGAAATGATTGTTTCTGCAATTGATATGTGCAAAATATAGAATACCCTTGTCATGAAGGATGTTAAGAATATTAGCTGATAAGGAGTTGTTCCCGTGAAATCCTTTCAATGCGTCCAGTCCAACCTCTGCCAATCTGCCATCCCAAGTTCCCATCGCAAAAAACCCATCATCCAGTGGAAATTTTTTGTCATACCTCTCCAAATATAGGAGGAACCTGAGGTCCTCCTTGCCCCTTCCTGGTCAGGATTGTGAATTATTTTCCATTCATATACTTGTCTTTGATGATGTGTCCCCAAATACCTTTATCTTTTGGTTCCCTCCACATGTTCTTGATGATAAAGGCCTTGTTAAAATTGTGGGTGTCCAAAATACCCCATCCCCCCAATTCAATTGACCTTGCTATGGATTTCCATCTAACCAAATGTATCTTCCCCTTCATTATATCATCTATCTTATGACAGATATCCATAGGCAGCAATAATATATGCATCTAGAAAACAAAGATATTTTGTAGGACGTATCTAACGAGAGTCAGTCTTCCACCAATTGTTAGCCACTTGTGTGACCACCCAAAGAATTTATTTTTAAATTTGTCGATAAAAAATTCCTAGTCTTTGTTGCTGTACTTATTGGTCTTAAGAAATAATCCAAAATATTTGATCCCCTCTTCTATTCGTACCGCAATAACCCCAAAAAATTTACATATCTTCCTGCACCGAGGATCGTCTTTATCACTAGTGATCAATAGTGATTTTGATTTACTCATATAGAGGCCTGATGCCTCACTAAAATTCTCGATGATCAATTGTATTGCCCTCCATTCCTCATGATTGTTCATACCACCAAAAAGTGGATCGTCTACAAACATCACATGTGTAATATGCATATTCCTATAGACGTTCACACCCTTGATTCTACTGCTGTCCCTTTCCACCCCTAAATTGTGGCTAAGGAAGTCCATAACCAAAAGGAAAAGTAGTGGCGATAAAGCACACCCTTATCGGAGAACCCTGTAAGCCTTGAAGAAACTAGTCATAAAACCGTTTATAATTACTAAAAAATTTGTAGACCGTATACAAGCCATAATATGACAAATTTTTGATGTATAAATTCCCCCCTTCTGTAATACCATCCTCAAGAACTCCCAATCAATGCAATCATATGCTTTGATCAAGTCTACCTTGAGAAAATTTTCCTTCTTTTTCCGAGTTTTCATGGAGTGCAAGAATTCTTGTGCTATGCCTATGGCATCCTAAATCTGCTTGTCATCTAAAAAACCAAAATTTTTAGGGCAGATGTAAGTGGATAAGGTCTTCTTGATCCTCATAGCAATTAGTTTGGATATTACTTTGTAACTAGCGTTGTAAAGGGATATGATCCTATAGTCTATTTTTTTTAGATGCTCCTTCTTAGGGACTAATGCTATGAAAGTAGCATTCATAGCCCCAAAGATGTGACGAGTGATATGATATTCTTCTGCAACCGCTAAAATATCTGGTAACATCAACTCCTAGAAGTGGAGAAAGAGTTCCACCCCCTAGCCTTCGGGCCTCACGCTTTTCTCTTTAACACATGACTTAAGGACTTCAATAATCTCTTCATTCAAGATCGGCCTACCCAATAACTCATTTTCCTCCTATTTAAACATGAGAGGCATCTCCTCTATGATCTCTAACTGTGAGGAAAAAAATCTGATCTTTAGCTGCGTATTGACTTTTTAAATGTCATAGTGCTTCCCATTCTATGCCTTGTTGATCTAGTATTTAGTGGCCATCTACATCCCGGATGCCTCTTATAGCATTTCTCTGTTTCCTGTGATTGGCACATTGTTAAGTCCCTATATTAATAGTGTAGCCCCTTATTATGTTAGTGTAGCCCCCCTTATTGTTATTATTGTACCCCTGTAACCCCCATATTGTTATTATTGTGCCCTTACATTATTATTGTTAGGTCGGCTAGGATTACATTGTGGCCCCACTAGGATTATATTGTGGCCCCATGGACTCCTATATATAGAAGGAGGGTTTGTTCATTTGTATCATCCAAGAATTGTTCATTCATGTAATGTATTGGAGGTTGCCCCCTCGAAGTGGCTCATTTCTAAGGCGTGAATATCTCTTTTCTTCTCTCTTTAGAGCTGGTTACACAACATTTGGTATCAGAGCTTTGGGATTCTAGGGTTTCGCTGCTCCAAACAGGTCATCGTGGCATTTTCGCTATAATTTTTTTTCTACGAAGCTTCAGAAGCTGAAATTTTTAGGGTGCGAAGCTGAAATCTTGAGGAAGGTTGTCAAAAAATTTCAGATCTTGGTTCGCAATATTTGAGGAGATATCATCTGTGGAAGTTAGGTATTTTTTTCAGGCTCATAAACAGGTCATCGTGGCATTTGCGCTATAAAGTTTTTTTTACGAAGGGTCAGAGTCTGAAATTCATATGGTGCGAAGCTGAAATCCTGAGGAAATTCGTCAAAAAATTTCAGAACTTGGTTCGCAATATTTTTGGAGATATGATCTGTGGAAGGTAGTGCTTTTTCAGGCTCCTGAATTTCATCTCCAAGAGGTGATCGTGGGAAAAGTTCAATAACTCTCTCTCTGAAGATTGGATTGGAGTGCCGTCAAAAGTGGTCACAAGTACACAGCCTGTAGTTTCTTCACTATCAATTTCAGAGACAAAGGACAAAACAGTGACACGTGGCAAGTCGTACAAGTTCGCTCTACTGAACCAGTCCAGAATTAGGTCATTGTGGGAGATTGGCCACAACTTTGTCTTGGAGAATCAAAATCAGGTCAGACCTGTGGCATTTGAAAGAAGCTTCATAGGGCTACTACAGGGCTGAATTTCAAATATTGAAGATTTTCAATTACATAGATAATTCAATTTCAATATCGATCTCCTAAAAGCTAGTAAAAGGTGTGTATCCGGTTTTTAAAATTGCATAACGTTTGTTTGAAAAAGCAATTGAAGCGATTCCAAAGGAATATTTTAGAATTTGTATCAGTATTTGGGTTCTATAATGGCTCCAAAAGATAATTTCATAGCCATTAAGCCCTCAAAAAGCTATACTATGACCCCTGAAGAGGAAGTATTGCAGTATGAGATATCAAAATTATGGTACCAAGTGCAACAAGTTTCAATCTTACGAAGAGCAATTGAAGAAGAAATAGATGGTTTAAAAGCAGAAATGGAGGCTAAGTTGGATGGTTTGAAGGATCAAATAATAGCAAATATGGATGATAAATTAGTGGAAGATCACATCGAGCATCAACAACAAGTTCTCCAACTCTCAAAGGATAACCCAACTTTGGTGCAAAATCTAATGAAACAACACGAAGATCAAAATCACATCGAAAGAAGTTATGAAGCAGTCATAGAAACAAGAACTCGACAAGTACGATCAATTTCAGAGTATCTCAGCAAGTGGAAGAACTTTCCTATAGAAGATTTCACATGGGAGGATGAGAGTTGCTCCCAGGAACGAGAAATAATCAGCGTTGAGGACAACACTTGTTTGAAGGAGAGGGCATGTTAAGTCCCTATATTAATAGTGTAATCCCTTATTATGTTAGTGTAGCCCCACTTATTTTTATTGTTGTACCCCTGTAACCCCCATATTGTTATTATTTTGCCCTTACATTATTATTGTTAGGTCGGCTAGGATGACATTGTGGCCCCACTAGGATTATATTGTGGCCCCATGGAATCCTATATATAGAGGGAGGTTTTGTTCATTTGTATCATCCAAGAATTGTTCATTCATGTAATGTATTGGAGGTTGCCCCCTCGAAGTGGCTTATTTCTAAGGCGTTGATATCTCTTTTCTTCTATTTTTGGAGCTGGTTACACAACACACATGCATGAAAATATTTGGTATTTTTATCCCCCGCCGCAACCCATAGAGTGCGGATCTTCAATCGTCATTCTGATTCCATTGCAATAAAAATCTTGTTCTTCTCCCCTTCCAGATCTATGATTTTACCTTTATAGAGTCCAGGAGATTGTTATAGTACCTTAGTGTAGTGTACATATTTAATAAAGCCTTAATTTTTTCTTCTTTTTTCACCTTAATCCAAATTATTGCTTCCTTCTTGAGGGACTACAAATTCCCACATATATTCCCCATCTAATTGCACAAGGTAGGGATGGCAGGTCGACTCCATGCTTCTGCCGCAAATGTAACAAAATTCACATTAAGCCGCCAAGCATAATTAAATTTAAAAGGGTAATTCATTTTGTTCTCCCATCCCTCCCATGATAAAAGAATAGGATGGTGGTTCGATAGAAAGGAGGGAATCACCTTAGAAGTGACCCCCGTTAAAATCCCAACCAAATACTAGCCGATGATAAAAAAATCCAGTCGCTTTGAAATTCCCTCCAGTCTTGTATGTTCGTTTCGCCAAGTAGGGACGATGGTCTCCATGAAAATATCACATGGTTCAAAAGAGTCCATCATGTCCAAAAAAAACTTGGACAAATGATCCTTTATGGCCTTTTTTCCCCAGATTTCGTGTTTCCCCACTGTCAAATTGAGATCCCCAGACAATATAATGGAGTGCAAACCCAAAATTCCTGAAACCCCAATTTTCTCCCAAAAATTTTGCCTTCCCACATATGGGGCATATGGGTTAACGATATACTAATTCCGGATAATTAAAACCCCCATCGAAAGAAAATTTTTCTGACATGAAATGCAACACATTGGATGTTTTTTTCATAATGAAGAAATTTATTCTATGCACAATATTTCAGAAGATTAGGATTACCTGCAGTCATAGCCCGCGTTTGCATCGATGGTTCAGTGGCTGAATCTCCGTGACTCAATGAAACATCGTCCGAAAAATCCTTCAAGCTTTTATTACCGCGATATGTATGTCTCTGAGGGAAAACATTTTTCAGGTGGCCCATCTCGTGGCATAGCAGGCATCGAAATGGAATCCCCCAGTAATCAATAAGAATTATGATAGTAGAAGCTCCCCATCGGATCTCCAGGTTTTCCACTAACCCCTTCCCATAATCTACTTCTACCAGAATCCATTCCCTCCTCTTGTCTATTTGGCCATAGCTGTCCCCATATCAGTAATAACATTTTCCGATACGATTTGCAATATCTCCAATTGACGCCTCGTTCCATAGTTCAAGTGGCGATCCGGGCAGCTTTGCCCAAACCAGATTTCAACACGAAAATTCTTTGAACGTGTCAAAACTGGAATGCCATCTCTATAGTACAAGGAACCCCCTGCCCTTGACCCAAGTGGACCTCAGAATAAGTTAAGTGTCTTTAGGGTAGAGGAACTGGAATAAAATCCACCCATTGGACATAATGCTAACTTTAGGTCGGTATTTCAGTACAAGAAACCACCGTGATTCCAACCAGGAATTTCCTTGCTCGCCATTCATCCTCAATTGGTGCCACTAACCCACAAGAGCCCTGTGTTTCAATCACTCCAAACTAACCTAAAAGGAATTTTTCCCAAGGGTAAGTGGTTGTTCCCTTGTAACCACTTTGAGTGCCTTTCTATTTTTCCAAGCATACGAAACCTCCAACTGATCGACTGTCAAGTTAATATCATCCCCCGAATGCAAAGAATGGACCACCCTATCACATAGAGGAATATTCGAGGAAGAGTATGGGATGGAGATGTTGCGAGAAAGTGCTTTTATTTCTCCCTATACCGTAATATCAATCAACGTCTCTGGAGAGAGAGGAGTTCTCCAACATGTCTGCCATGTGTCTCCACCATATAAAACCAATGCTCCAGATCCCCCCATGTCACAAAATGTCGATAGAGTCGCACCTAGGGAGTGAAGACAGGTATCAACCAATTGTAAAATTATATTGTATTATAACATCCTCAGCATACAATGATCTTCCCCAACCACAGATGTCTAGTCATCCACATGCCAGGATCCCTTCTTAGAGTGCAAGATGAAATAATATTTGATGACTATAGATATAATCTCGTGCCCCCTACCCAATAAATAAATACCTAAGAAGTAGGAATATCGACCTACCCTCCTAAAAAATCTTATTTACTAGGCTATGAGCCATTAATAAGTGGGGCAATATATTCTTACGCTGAATATTATACCTGTTTCAATCAATGGTGGGCATATATTGCCTCCGAATATTTATGACTAAATAAACTAGTAAATATTGATTTCCTACCCTCCTAGTCACCAATAGAATGCGAGACCCCTATGTGAATGTAACGTTCTCCTTACCAACTCCCATATAACCCCATTAATGATCATTATTGATAGGCTCCTTTGACTCCAAAAGCCAAAAATTCAAAAACTCCCGAGTAAATGACAAAGCTTCATCAAAACACCGTGACACTGGTGCATTGTTTCTTGTCGTAACCATATCATCCTCATTGTTTGTAGCCTTGCAGATGTTAAAATCACTTTCTTTCTTTCTTTCCCCTCCAATGGTATATGTTGGATAAATTCCCTGATCGTCAAGGACAAATGTAAGTCACCGCCACAACTATTGTTTAAAATTGTATCCAAGCCTACTGATAAATATTTTCTATGTCACGAAATATTTTTCATACCAATCCCTAAGAGATTCAGTAGAGAATATAAAACCCCAATGCCTTCCTCTGTCAGTGTATTGTTGCGTCTGAAGTGAGAAACCTAATATCCTCACCCTTTTTTTATAGAGAAATTTCGGTGATACTCACATAGGAAAAGATTGTGTCCACTTGTTTCAAATTAACGGGTGTGGTTCATCTTTAGGACATGATGAAAGATGAGATCATGACATCAAACTTAAATAGATGAAGAGAAGGGTTAACTAGCCATTAAAATATAAAAATATTAATTTTTATTGTTTTGATTTCATTTAATTTAATTTAATTATTTTTGTATTATAATTTCATTTTATTATATTTTTATTAAAATTAAAAATCAACCATTCCTAGTCAAATAGTCAAAAAGAGAGAAAATGATTATTTGTATTATCTTATTTATAATATAAATCTTTGTTAATAATAAATATTTTTTGTTATTAATAATGTTCTCAAATTGAAAATTAATTTAAACATTACTACTATTAAGGAGTAAAGAATAAAATTAAATTTATTATGCAGATTGAATAAGGGAAGGGTGCTTAGACAAATTGATTAATTAATTTGAATTAATTATAATAAATTAATCCTCACATAGGAATATAGGGCAGGGATCCAACACTTTCTAATACTCCAACCATCGTCTCTATTAAGGTTGACCGATATTTTTTTCAATCTCTAAGGCCTCCCTTAAATTGTGATGATGAAAATGGTGAATCATGGAAATGACCTTAACCTCTTCAATGCAGATGTGATGTCTAGTATTTTCTGCATGTTCCGCTAAAGAAGAGGAGTGGGACCTTCCATGTTTTTTGTCGGCTGCGTGTTCACATATCGTTTGATTTATTGATCGACTAGTTTCACCAATGTATGGAGTCCCACAAGAGAAAGGAATAATGTAAACTCATT
Source organism: Pinus albicaulis (assembly GCA_034641835.2). Classification (NCBI taxonomy): domain Eukaryota; kingdom Viridiplantae; phylum Streptophyta; class Pinopsida; order Pinales; family Pinaceae; genus Pinus; species Pinus albicaulis. The sequence continues at coordinate 788,585,097 of CM076583.1, forward strand.
TTCCATCTATGGGGTTCATAGGGTCCTTTACTGATTTTAGAGAGCTCTGAATAGTGTTAAGGGGCTTGAAAGTTGAAGAAACCTTCTGATTTTTTAGGATCCTAGCGATCTTATCCGTGGTCCCTTGAATAAATGGAAGGTGCACTCCAGAGAACCAATAATTAGGATATTTTTTATTCCTAGGACATTTTTCTGCTTTAAGAAAAGCTCTAAGGCCCTGTAACCTACTATAACCATTCCCATTGAAAAAATTCAAGAGGTGGGTTTTTGCTTCCTTGAGGTGCTTTTTGTTAGGAATCTGTAATTTTAGCAGAATGGTGAGACTAAAACTGCAGAGACAACATTGTTTTAACCACTTTGGGATTCTAGGATCTAGCCCTCCTGAATCCGGAGAGGGATCTCTCCAATAAGTGCAAAGATTGATTTATCTTTAAGGCTTTTGGGTAATGATATTAGGCTAGAAGACCGAGGGTTTTTGTTTGTTTTGGATGGTTGAGCATGATTATTATTTGGGTGGAAAGTCCTAAATGGAAAGAGTTTCAAAGGTGTGAATTTGCAAGCAATCAGAACAAGCTTTGGCTGATTAGATAGATATAACACTGGTTTTTATTCCATTGGGCTATGGAGTCATAATAGGGTTTAATTGAAACAACAAGGTTCAAGAGTGGTCCATGGGGCAAGTCATCTATGTCTAAGGATCTCTTTAGAGTTTATTTTATGGAATGAAATGATACAACAAGAAGGGGAATTTAAAAAAATGAAGAACAAAGAGTAGCCTAAGATCAGGTAAGTACTTTGAAACTATCATGCTTTCGGCATAAACTTAAGAAAGACATAAAAATAATCTAAGATCTGGTAAGTACTTCGAAACTAACCAGCTTTTGATGCACTTTCAATAGAAAACATTTTAAACACAAAGGGAAACTTTAAAAGAAACTGTTGGAGAAGAAACTAGAGGACAGGGCTCACCATAGACTTCCCTAGCTCTGCTTTACTTAGTAAACTTTCAAGACAAACACATAAGATAACAAAGAATAGTCTAAGATCAGGTAAGGACTTTGAACCAATCTTGCTTTCAATATACCCTTAGGGAAAATTTCAGACAACCTTTGGAGATAAAACTAGAGGATAGGGCTCACCATAAATTCTCCCTAGTCTAACTTTACTTGGCAGAAACTGAAAACAACATTCAAGAATAATGTTTAAAGTAAACAACAGGACGAGGGAATGCCAGCATTCCTAACTGCTTGAACTGCATTGAATCATTCTTAAATAAACAACTTAGAGGAAAACATTAAGATAAAGATTATCAGTCAGAGAAGGGTACCGTTTGACAGTAAATCCTAACTCTATAATTACTGTTCTTTGTCAGAGAAGATGGACAGAATGGAAAAATAAATAAAATAACAATTTACAATAAGAAAAACATCACCATTGACATAAACTAGGATCCCATAAATTAGCTTGTATTTGATGCTTCAAACCAGTTACAATCTTCAAGTCCAGTGTTTCAGTTCAGCAATCATCTCCACTTCTCAGCCTAACTTATTTGATCACAAACAGAGCTTCAAGAGCCTTTGAACACTATTTACAGGTAGAAGTTTCGAGCACAAGTATATTTCAAAGTTCTGCAACCAACCCTTTACAATGAGTTCCTCAATAATATTTTATAGAAGGATGAGGAGGTCGAAAGAGAGAAAATATATTCTTAGTTCAATTAATACAGATTTAATGCTTCTTGGCCTTTGAGGGGCTGAATGAAGAAGTTTACAGATATTTCCTCTGTATTAATGGTTTTTACATTAAGTATTAAGATCGCTGGAAGCTTTTGTTGACTTTAAGGCTCTGTGTTATCCTTGTAATAACTCTACTGACAGTTTGTAATAAGTGTTTGGTTGTATTGAGGAAAATATCCTCTGTTCTGGTCATTACTCGGCCTCTGTTGAATGCTTTGATGCTATAGGTGGCATTATGTAGCTGAAAGGAATCAATTAGCCTCTGATGTGGCGGTGGAGGCATCTCTGTGTGATAGATATTTTGATTTTTCTTTAAACACTGTTAATCTATTTTGATTAAGTGTATTAGGCTTAATCAGGCCTAAAATATGTCTTCTGCTCCTTAACTGTGTTTATTTTAGTGGATTGGGCTTTTGATTTTCAATCATAGCCATAATCCACCAAAACTGTGAAAACAATATTCAATCTTCAGTTCTGCTGTGGTTAGGTCTTCAACACTGATACTCTTTTAAATTATACTGTGTCTTGTTGATGTGCAGGTGTACATAGGGTTCATATGGCATCATTTCCCATGATATACTGACGAAACGTGGCGTCGAACCCTGTAGATGGCTTCTCTTTTATGAAAAAAGTCGTGGGGATCGTCATCCCCGGCCTTTGGTTTTTCTTAAATATAATGGAAAAACCATTAAAACCTGCATAAAACAATAAAAGTTAATAAATCCTGTGTTTATTTGGGTAATACTGCTTTGGAGGCCGTGGGTAGGAGCATGGCCATTGGATGACAACATCCAACGGCGAATATTTCCTGCAAAGATTAAAAGGGAAGCGGTTGGAATAAGCGGTGGAAGTTTAAGTCAGATCTGTTGATCTTGCAGAGATCAACGGTCGAGAGCAACCCGTGAAATATAACGGAGAAGGGCCACTTTCCGTGAAAATAGAAGAAATACAAAGGAAATGGGGTGAAAATCCTTTGATGGAGAAAAATATATTGAAAGGAAATTTGGGGTTTCCCGGATGAAATTGGGTTTTCAGATGAGATCGGCCCTAGGAGATCAACGACGGAGATTGATCTACAAATTCCCTTAGAGAATGGGTGGAGGGCTTCAATCTGGACCATCGGATGTAAGCAATGGACGGGCCAGATGCAATCGGAGGATTGCGATCGGTGGGGGAAAAAACAAATTTTAAAACACGCCCAATGAAATCTTCGATGCGATTGATTGAGAGTCGTTGATCTGAGGATCAGATCAATGGTGGGGGATGAATTGGAGGTCAAATAAGGCAGAGGGATGGGCTTATGATTTAGATCGATGTGGGCCATCAGATCTGGATCTGGTGGGGGACGATCAACGATTGATAGTTCATCGGGGTTTTGCCAATCGGAGGGGGCAAATAAAATATTTAAACACGCCCGATGGAAATCTCTGATGCGATTAGCACTGGGTCGTTGATCTTAGAACCAGATCAACGATGGGGAAAGAATCAGGAATCAACAATAGAAGGGGGGAATAAAATATGTAACGCGCCAAATGAAAACTTCCGATGCGAGATTGCGCTGGCCGTCTGATGGTTGATGATCAACGGTTGGGAAAGGTTTAAAACATGAATGGTGGAACCCTTTATAATATATGAAAATCAGAATTTTTCGAAATACAAAGGTTTTTTGTATTTAGGGAGGGGTTATATATAAGGTTAGGTGCTCGATTGCGGGGCCGTTTGGATATATGAGAAGTGAACGGGACCGAGGATTTATATATATAAGGGCCAATTGGCATCAGAAGCACGGTGTTGGTCTTTCAATCTACCCATTTGTAAATCTCTGATGCAAGGTTCTGTTTACCATTGATCAGTTCATAAGATCAACGATTCTTCTCATATAATAACATGAACCGGCGAGTTTAGACCGAAACTTAGGATAATGGGTTTTTATGAATTAATAAAGGGAAAAAGTGATCGGGAATGGTTTATATGAAGTGTTAAGCACTCGATTGCGGGCCTTGTGGTTATATAAAGTGGTAATAATATCGGGGGTTTATATACAAAGGGCTAATCACATCGGAGGCTTTTAATCATGGCAAATAGACTTGCGCGCTCCAATTATTTCCGATGCGATAAGCGCCTGATGGGTACAGCACCTAGTTCTAGGGCGTGGGCATGTGGTGGGGAAGTGGTTAGGACTTAGCCCAAAGGGGCTTAAGCCCATAGTAAAAAAACTTATTTTTTATGAAAATTTTCAAAGTTTTTGATGGATTTGGGGGTTTTGATAAGGTTCAAAAGTGAGTTTCAAACCTTATAAAATGGATTTTGTGAAGGGATAGGAGGAATACATGAAAAATAGAATAATCTCATGGGGGAAAAGGGAAATAAAATGAAGGTTAGTTTTGAGTGGAGGGAGGGGAAAAAATGGAGTTTTGCAGCAGTCTTTTCTCTATGAAAATAACATATTTTCAACATCTCGAAAGGGAAACAACAGTGAAGGTTTAAACAGAGGGCATGATGTCTTTATAAGGCTTCAAGAGATAATTTTTTTTTGCAATAAAACTTGTTTCTTCAAGGCTAAAAAAATTATTTAGCCATTTGATATGACAAATTTTATAGGTGGCTAACAGTATTCATCAGAGGTTCTAAGCACTTTGGTGGATAAGGTGCTGAGAACACCTAACTTTTGAGTAGGGAAATGATGCAAACTAGCGTGAATATATTTATTTGTGTGAGTTTTATTTTGAAAAACCTAATGGGAGAAAGCCTACCATCATCCCTCCTTGAAATAAGAACGTCGAGGAAAGGCAGGCTACCATAAACTTCACATTTCGTAGTGAAATTTATGGAGTCAGATTGATTTTTAAGATGTTAGAAAAAAAGTTCCAACTTTTCCTTGCCATGAGGCCAGACGGTGCAAGTGTCATCCACAAACCTTTTACAAATTTTGGGTTGGAAAAGAGCCGAGGATAGGGCATTGGACTCAAATTCCTCCATGAAAAGATATTCCACCACAGGGGACAAAGGGGAACCCATGGCCACACCACATGTTTGTTCATAGAACTCCCCTTCAAAACTAAAGAAAGTAGAGGTGAGACAAATTTCAATTAAATGGGCAGTGTCTGGATCTATAATGTGATTGATGACAAAAGTAGCATCATTAATGGGGATATTAGTGTATAATAAGACCACATCGAAACTTACCAGATTATCACCATGATCCATTCTTATGCCCTTTAACTCATCAACAAAGGAGGTCGAATCTTTGAAAAAGGATTTGGTTCGAACAACAAGAGGCTTAAGCTTATTGGCTAAAAAAATAGCGAGAAGATAAGTTGGTCCTCCTATAGAATTCACTATGGGGCGAAGGGGGGACCCTTCTTTATGAATCTTTCGAAGGCCATAGAACCTAGGAGAGAGAGGGTTATTCTCAATAAGATTCTTACTAAGGGAGCTAACCGTGCTACTAGATTTTATGGCTAGAGCTACAACAATAGTTATCGAAACCTTTTTTAGGGGATTTTTATTCAATTTCTTGTAGCTACCGCTATTACACAAGTGATATAAAATTTTTCTTTGGTAATATTCTTTGTTTAAGATAAACGTAAAACCTCCTTTGTCAACTTTAATAACAACTATATCCTTTGTTATTTTTCAAGGTTTTGAGAGCCTCAAACGCAGGTTTACTAAGGTTGTTCTTAGGGGGCTTAGCTTTCCTTAGGATCACCACACAGTACTTCCTAATGATATCTTTTGTAGCACCAAGCAAGTCCCTAATCCCGAATTCAATGTCTCAAATAATATCAAAGAAGAAACTAGAAATATTAACCACCCTATTACAAGAAGGGGACAAAGAAACTCCATTATTACTCATCGTCGTCGTCGTCATCGCTGTCGCTGTCGTAAATCTTAATATTTTTATTCCCAAATTTATTATTATTCCCAAATTCATAGTTGTCAAAGGGATTATTTTAAAAAAAAATTATTATTAAAAGTTTGTTTGAATGTATTAAGGGAACCAAACAGAGGGAAATTTGGAACCCTTACCTGTCAAGCCAACGACGGATGAAGGGATCGGATCAAGGACAACACGAGCACATGATACAAAATTTCTTACCACAGAGATTTGACCACCTAGTCGACCATCCATGGTGGAGGTGACTGGGATTAGGGGACCGGGAATACGGGGGGAGGATAGACCGATTTGAATAGAGTTTAACCTTTCGCCAACTATTTCATCAACTAGGAACAATGGGGAGAGAGGTGACATGCTTAAAGAGTTTTGTGGACGAAGACTGTTACAGGAGGAAGGGGAAGGATCCATGCACTAGATTGAACTGAGGGAGGGGGGGAAATGAATGCCGGGAGATCCAGCGGAAGCTTGCAAACCCAAGGGTGAGGCTGTGTCAGAGGGAAGAAGGTTGAACTCATTCAAACAGGAATAAAGGTGCACAGGGGAGGGACTAATGTTGACAACAGGTTGGGAGCTGAAAGAATCCGAATTGTAGACCAAGACGAGTTCCAGATGCACATGATTAGATGAAACTCCATTGGAGCAAGTGCGTGGATAATCCAGATGAGAAGAAACAAAAAAGATAAGATCGCGAGCTGGGGCAGACCTATCACTTTTAGTAGGATGGGAAACACTGAGAATATAGGAGCGAAGAGCAGAGATTTGGTCCCCATCCACTCTGATATTGGAAGCAACTGAAACACCTCTTAGAGGAGAGGATTTTTCAGACAGTTTTAGAAACTTTGAAGTATGCTTTTTCCTCCAAAGTTCTTCCCAAAGAAGATATTTTAACGCAGATTAGGCATCGATCCTTTTTGAAAGGTTAGCCGAGACCATATTGGAAAGTTCCAAATGCAGCGAGAGAAACTTACAAGAAATAAGATCGAGACTTTTTCTAGTTTTGGAGATCTTAGATCGAATAAGTGCAAGGCTAGTGATAAAAAACAATCTCTGGTTTCTTGAAATATTAAGGGGATGCTTAATTGTATAGAAATAAGGAATTAAGGATGAATATCTACATCTCTTTAACAAATCCAGTTCTAATTTCAACTTTGACATCCTCAAATGTGCTTGTTTGAATGATGAACTTTAATCGCCATCGCCCTACCGACCAAGGTTTCAATTTTTGAATTTTGGCTTGTGATCCATAATTTTTACAAAGAGATATTTTAGTGATAATCACATTTCGTCGAGCCGTTTTGAACCAACCAGTGTGGTTCATCTTCAGGACAAGATGAGAGACCAAATTATGGCATCAAACTTAAATAGATGAAGAGAAGGGTTAACTAGTCGTTAGAATATAACAACTAGTTTGACTTAAAATGAAAAATATTAATTTTTATTATTTTGATTTCATTTAAATTAATTTTATTATTTTATTATTATAATTTCATTTAGTTTCATTTTATTATATTTTTATTAAAATTAAAAATCAACCATTCCTAGTCAAATGGTGAAAAAAGGAGAAAATGATTATTTGTATTATGTTATTTATAATATAAATCTTTGTTAATAATAAATATTTTTTGTTATTATTAATGTTGTCAAATTCAAAATTAGTTTAAACGTTACTATTTTTAAGGAGTAAAGAATAAAATTAAATTTATTATGCAGATTGAATAAGGGAAGGGTGCTTAGATAAATTAATTAATTAATTTGAATTAATTATAGTAAAGTAATCATCACCTAAGAATATAGGGTAGGATCCAACACCTGCTAATACTCCAACCATTGTCTCTATTAAGGTTGATTGATCTTTTTTCAATATCTAAAGCCTCCCTTAACTTACGGTGATGGAAATGGTCAATCCTGGCAATGACCTTATCCATATTCTAGGATCTAGTCGATACTGTATCCCCAAGCCTCGGATGCCTGTAAAAACAAATACATTAACATCTCTGAGGAGGAGATAAATATATTCCTATTGGAGACAAAGATCCTCCCTAGATCCATATGCATAGATTGTATCTCATTCAAGATGAGTCTCTTCCCACGCTTAAGTGAATCTCCCTGTCTAAATGATCTTGTTGATATGTCTGTATAAATGAGCACGTTAGCTTCTCTTATAAGGAGAAATTTTTTCCTACAAAATGTGAAATTTTCAAATTGAACCAATATTGCAGTGATAGACTTATTTTTCCTACTTATTTATGATAAGTTCTTTACAGATTTTCTTGCAGAAAATTCTGAAATAAACACAACTGCATTCTTCACTTAACCATAAGTAGAAAATTGAACATAGCACATATAACACAATAGAAAAAAAACACATGTACATAGTTATTTTTGGACAATTTTCCCCGGAAAAAGCCAATGCGGGAAAACTGGTGCAAAAGATGAGGGTTTATATTATTCTTCAGCAAGGAAATTATTTTACAAGAAATAGAAAAGTAGAATTCTAGAATACACCTGAGATAAATTCCCCGAATCCTCTGGGAGAATTTCTGACACCCAAAAGACACCCTAGCTCCCTCTACGTAGCTCTGTGTCATCTTCTGCACAGTCCCTGCGCTGGACTGCGTCACTCTGTGTCGGAAATCAGTGTTATTGCTCCGCGCCATCCTTTGTGGCCCTCTACATCCTCCTCTTTCATTTTTCAATCTATGATGACTTCCCCTACCTTCTTTTGCCTTTGTAATTCTTCCTCTGCAACTCTCCCTCTGAAATCAAATTCTATTCCTTCATAATCGATTTCCTTTGGGTACTGAGTGTGTGGCTGACTTACTTTCCAAATGACCCTCAAGCCTTCTCTTATAATATTCTCATTGATGAATCTATTGGTGTCCCGTGTTTTGATAGTTTGGAAAATCAAAAGACAAGGCAACATTAGAACCAATCTTTAGAGTTACAGGATCTAGTCCTGCTGTTCTCAGAGAGGGATCTCTCAAAAGTTTGTTTGCAAAGGTTTATCTTGTGTGCTTTGAGTATTGGTTTTAGACTAGTTATTAAGTTCAGGTGTTTATTTGTTTGTTTGTTTGGTTGGAATGATACAACAGAAAATGAAAGGCCTAGGAAAGATATATAGGACAGAGAAATATTTGGTTCATTGGGCAATGGAGTCAAGAAAAGGTCTTAAAAAACTCATCAATGGATATGGGATATCAAAGGGAAAATCTAACTTGGCCACATGATCCTTTTGTTTTTGGAATGAGATGAAAATTAATGATTTGGAAAGAGAGGTTTAATTCTCAACAAAGGGAATTCGAAAGCATAATTTGAACAATAAAGAGCCAAAAACAGACAGAAGCACCATAAATTCTACAAATCACACCTTTAAGCAAATAACATTTAAAAACAATTTTTAAATGAACTAAGATTCGAGGAAAACACCCTATTTCCTCAAAGATTTGCTCCCAAATGACTTAGAACATAAATTAGCTCCACCGATAATTGCGCTACAGTAATAGGAACACCTAAAAACATCTATGATCATAATTATAACGACCTTTTAAGCCAACTGTTTAAGTGAGGACAAAGGGCAAGATCAAAACAGACCTCTTTGATTCACTGTAAGCAAAGAACTTCAAAGAGAGACTTCAATAACAGTTTTTAAGTGGCAGCAGACAAGCAGGGAGAACCATAAATCATGCTGAAACCAAATATTCGAACTATTAAGGAAATAAACGAGCATGAAGACTAAAGAGAGATATTAAAGACTCTAAAATACCTCAGCAGAAGAAAACATGAAACAATAAGGATGAACAGGTCTAAGGTGCTTCCAAGAGTCATTTCTTAGCCTAAAACTTGCAACCTACTGTAGTAAGAAATCATGGAACATAATGAAAACAGGGGAAAAAATTAAACAGTTCAGAATACATCACTAAAAACCAAGCTCAGGGATCCAATGATAGAGCCTTCTCAAGAACAAGCATGCAACAACATCACCAAGACTTCCAAGACTTCAGTTTCTTCTTCAACTTCAACGGACTATGTATTTATTTCAGAGAGTTTCAGTATTACAACTGGTGATCAAACAACAACCAACCAACCAACAACTCCTCATCTTCTACAGCAGTATTGATAGAAGAAACGAGGAGGTGGAATGGGATAAAATATCTCCTAAGTTAATTAATATAGTTCGCTGTCTCTCGGCCTTTGAGGGGCTCGATGGAGAACATTCTGATATTTTCCTTGTATTAATTGACTATATTAACTATTTAAGCTTGCTCGAAAGAATTTTTTGACTTTAAGGCTCTACGTTATCCTTAACATAACTTATGTTGACAGTTTATAATAAATTCCTTTGGTGGAATTAACTGTGCGGCTGCATTGATGCAAATTCCCTTGTTCTGGTAATAACTCGGCCTCCCTTTGATTACTTTGAGGCTGTAGGTGGCTCTGCAGTAGATGGAGGATTCAATTTTCCCCCGATGTGGCAACATAGGTTGTTTGAACTGACAGATATTTAATTTTAACCTAAAACACCTGTTGTATACTTGAATTCTGTGTTTTAGGCTTTAATTAAGCCTAATCTCTGTCTTCTGGTCTTCAAACTTCCTTTAATCGTGAATCAGATGCTTGATTCAGTCAAATTTATGTCTTAATTCCTCTAAACTATGTTAACAGTATTTAAATAATTTTCCACTTTGATTCTCTGCTGTCGGTCTGATACTCTTTAATTTAGATTAATCTTCACGGTGTCTTGTTGATGTGCAGATCTGCGAAGGTCTCTTTATGGTATCAGCGCTTCATGATGCGCCGACTGAGCCTAGTGTTGAAACCTTTAAATGGATCCTCTTAATAAACAAAGCCTGAAAGAGCATCATCCTTTGGCTTTGATATTCCCTTTAAAACATTCGAAATCCAATAGATCCTACAAAAAACACACAAAAATTACAAAATCCTGCGTTTATTTGGTAAACTGCTTCAGAGGGCGTCGAGAGAGAGCGTGGCTGTTGGATGGCTTCATCCAACGGTGGAGATCTACGTAGAAGAGGAAAAAAGGAGAATGAAGGGATATATAAGTCGGACCCGTCGATCTGCAGAGATCGACGGTTGGGAGTGATCTTGGTCGTGTAATGAAGAAATGAAAGAAATACAAAGAAAACAGGTTAAAAAACATTAGGCGGAGAAAAATGCAAAAAAGGCGAATGGGTTTCGGAAATAATCTGGACTGTCAGATGAATGAAAATAGATGGCCCAGATCTAATCGGGGAATCGCAATCGGCGGATCGCAATCGGGGGTGGCAAGCGACCGCACTGATCGAAAGTTGCAATGCGATTAATTACAGACCATCGATCTACAGATCAGATCGACGACGGGTGAAAAATCGGGGGAAATCAAAATCGGCAGTCAGGAGTGAGGTGATGCGATTGCGCGATCGGAGAAAGTTGCGATGCAATTGCGCGATCGGAGAAAAGGTCGATGCGATGTGTGATCGGGCCATCGAAATCGGCGGTGGTAAACATTTAAACCGCACAAAAGAAAAAGTTCTGATCCGATTGGGTGCCTGGTTGTGGGGCCTGGTTTTATAGAGACCTCTGATAGGCCCCGGGATCATGTATATAGGGGCTAATCAGGGTCGGGCCTTCAGGCCTGGGCTTTTCAATCAACCCATTACAACTCTTCCGATGCGATAAGAGTTTCAACTTTTGCACTTGGTTTTTTCAAAGAAAGCAAAGGACCCGGGACTATGGATATGGGACTTTAATTGCATCGGAAGTTTTGATGCGGCCTTTTCAATCAACCCATTTGAAATTTTTCCGATACAATTGCGCGATCGGTCTTTTTAATCTAACCATTTTTTATTTAACACGTGATTTGGCTTTTTAGATCAAAACTTTGGAAAAGTGGGTTTTTGGGTTTTATAAAGAAAAAGGTGATCGGGAAAGGATTTATTTACAAGGTTTTAAGCACGGAAGGCAGGCCCATAGTTTATATGAAAAAATAATATAATAATACGATCACGGTCATGAAACAGAGGGCTAATCGCATCGGAACATTTGAAAGATGTCAAACAAACTTGCGCGCTGGGATTTTGCGATGTGATTAGCGCTGAAAGGGGTTAGCGCTTGGTTTTTATGGCAAGGGCACATGTGGGGAAGTGGTTAGGGGGCTTAGCGAAAGGGGCTAAAGCCTATAATAAAGAACATGAAATTTTTATGATTTTTCAATGTTTTTAAAGGGATTCGAGGGTTTCGGTAAGGATAAAAAAGTGGGTTTTAAACCTTACAAAGTGGTTTTTTATGAATGGAAGAAGGAAACTCATGAAAAAATGGAGAAATTTTATGGAAAGAAAGGGGCAAAAAGTGAAGGTTAGTTTTGTGGTGGGAGGAAGGAAAAGGTCTTTGCAGTAGTCTTTTCTCATGAATTTAGTAGAATTTCTGAGTATAAAATGGGAACAGTAATGAAGATTTCAGACAGAGGCATGGGGCCTTCAAGAGTCTTCAAGAGCCAACACTTTTTAGTAATAAAATTTTTTCTTTTAAGGCTCAAAAAATTCTTAGCCACCTTTTGCTATAACAAATATTATAGGTGGCTAACAGTGGCTCCACTTGGGGATGATGCCTTCTTGAAGGCATCAAGAACTTCAGACTTGCATTCTCTGGGAGGCTGACCTGTGCCTGATCCATTGGGCTGCCCTTCTTTGACTGAATGATTTTTTTCGCTCTGGAAATGGTAATAGCCATGGAAAACAATGGATCTTTTATCAACAAGATTTCTACCTACCCAATCCTACTGATCTAACATTTTTTCTTCCTTAGAGTGCACTTGGATTGGCAAACTCTCTTAGAACATTTTATTCTTTTGAAAGCAAAAAATCTAATCTAGTTCTACTTCTTATTTCTCCATGGACTCATATTAAGCAGTTGAGCCCATATGCTTCTATACCTAATCTACTAATCTGTTAGGATTAAACAATCTAACATATTTTTATTCTCTAATTTCTAAAGCAGAAATTTAAAAAGCATTCAAGTTAGGATTGAACATTCTAACTTGATGCTGATCTATGGGAAAAAAAACAAGCTGCACATAGATTTTTATTTGCAGAAAATTAAATCAAAATGATGAAGGCTTAAGATCTAAAAATTCAAAGCACTTCCTTCATCTTTTTACAGCTATGTTTTGACTTTATTTGAGCTGTTTCTCCTTTGCCATCTGGTTCAGATTTTGAGCTAATTAGAACCAGATTTTTATCCTTTTTGACTCAGAAAACAAAACAGATTTGAGTCATTCTCTTTTGGAAATGGTAGGTTCAGATTTTGAGTATGTTTGAACCTTTTATTTCTATCCTAATCTGTCTACTGATAAGCCAAGATTAAACAGTTTGGTAAATCGAATTCACTATCCTATCAACAGAAAATTTAAAGGCTAATTAGTCAAGATTAGGCTGTTTGACTAACTAGAAGTTTGTTTTTCAAGAGTGGCATTTAAGCTTGCACACTTTCAAATTTGTTTCTCTTTTGTGGTATGGGGCTATACCTTTCTTGTTTTACAATCTGCCCTCTTTTCTCTTTTCTATTGTTTTTTAGATTTTTATTTTTCTTACCAGACAAAAATCAACAACTAACTAAATGCTCAAAGCTAAGCTTTATTGCTTTCCTATCTAAACTAATCTATCTTGGAACATTTACATGTTTTAGCTGATGAACTCTCTTTTCCAGTACAACCAATCCAGCAAATGATTCCATGATTGATGCTTCTTCATCCCTTTGGGCAGGTTGGAAAAACAGGGCCACTCCCATTCCCTTTGTTTTTTAGCGGCAGTGGTAAATAATCTTCTTGCCTTTGGTAATACACTGCTCCTAATGACCTTGATCCCTTCCTCAAATGCCTTCAAGAAGTGAGCATAGGGATCTTGAAATAGTGCCTGGTTAAGAGTGTTTGGAAGATGTGTTTCAACCAGGATTATCTCTTTTTTCTCTATTGGATTAAGGCAAAGATTCTTATGAGAAAGGAAAAATTCCTTATCTTTATTATTATCTGAACTAGAGGATTCATCATATATTGCGGTGTTGTCCTCTTGTAGTCCTGGTATGCTCTGATTCAGTGGACTTTGCTTTGTGAAGAGATCATCATGTTCTTGAGTAGGGGTATCTCTTATTACCTCAACCCTTTCAGGAGGAGGCTCCTCATATGCATCCTATTCAAGAAATTCCTCTTTCTTCTCAACCCCAACATTACAACTAATAGATAGCTGATTCCCAATTATGTGAAAGCTATTGCTGATGCATTGGATTGGCTGATTGATGCTCTCAAGTTGATGATAATGAAATTCATGATACCAATCGACTGCTGGTTTCCCTGCATGATTAGTTTATGTTTGGAGCTCACCATCATCATAAGTTTGATCAGAAGTTGAAAAATCATTAGTATAAACAATTTCACCAATCAAGCATATTGGGTTATCAGTTTATTCTTTTAGCTGATCTACAAGTTCATTTTCTGTTTCAAGACAACAAGATTTAGTAGATAAATGAGCAGGAGTGTTTTTTTGTAATAAAGAATTTAGGGTTGGTTGTTTATTTAATATCTGATCAATTTCTTCCTCTTTAAAAAGAGAAGGAATTTTCTCTTTTCTTTGGACAGAAGAACAACAGTCCTTTCCCTCTTGTGTTAACTGGTTTTAAGGCTGGATGTCTTCTTGAGCCTCTTTTAGGGAATGATTACTTGTGCTTGTAGGGGAATTTTGAAAATTCTCTTCCTTTTCTTGATCTATCTCAGTTTCAAACAATACCTCATGATTTTCATGGCAGTCACTTTGACTATAAGTTTCATGAGTTGTTTCAAGCATATTATCAAGATGCCATTGTTTTTTAATAATCTGAAAAGATTCATAACATAAAGGCAGAGACTCTGGTTGTGTTGTCTCTTCTCCTATTTCAGATTTTGTTGGTTCAAAATGGCTTATGTTTTCCTCAAGGCACTGCTTATTATAACTTTTTGCAATTTGGTTATGAAGTTCTCTTAATAGCATAATACAAGAAATAGGTAGGAAATCAGGAGTTTCCTGACAAGCTTCTTCATTGCTCTCATTGTAATATTTATCATCATAAATATCTTGTAGTTTTTGGGTTTGTTCTTGATTTGAAAGGAGCATGGGCTGCTCTAGATCATCAATATTCAAATTATCCTCATACCTTTCCAATATTTTCCAAAGCATGTACACCATTTTCTCCATCATGACTAGCAATTTTTCTTTATTGTTTTCTCTATAGTCTTGCTCACCTTCTTCTATAAAGTCTTGATCATCATCTATATATTGCTCATTGTCTAGGTCTTGTAATTGTTGAGTTTGTGTTTGAGGTCACTGTATCTTTCTAACCAGTTCAGAGTCTTCTGCCAGTGGAGTTATTAGGTATTTTGGGATTGTGGAGTCGCCAGGTGGAAGATTTTGAAATTTTTTGTCCACCAACAGCATGATTGAGATTTCTCAATGCATTCCCAAGGGATTCTACAAGGATTGGAAGGGTAATAGGCCTACTGGAGGCCAGTGGAGTCACCAGGTGGAAAATTTTTAGCTTTTGTGAAGGTAAAATGTTTTATGGTTCCACCACCATGTTTATTATGAAGCCAAACTGAAATATTTTTGGGTTTTTCTGAGTTTATTTCAGTCTTACAGGTTAAGAGAGTGTCCTACATGTGTTTTGACACTTAGCTAAGGTGTTTAATCATACAGAGTTCACTCTTATGGCTTTGGTAACTGATTCCTTCAAGGTTTGATAAGGTTTAATGAGAATCCTAAGGGTTACTTAGTTTATCACTGATTCAATTAAGTTCTATCATGATTACCATTTGTTAGGTAGTGCTTGAAGAAGGTTAATTATGTTATACTGGGCCTAAAAAGTTTGAAGAAAGGTTTTCAAACCACTATATTCTCAGTATGTCCCACCGTGATCGCCATTATGTTGGTGTCCTGTGTTTTGATAGTTTGGCAAATCAAAAGACAAGGCAACATCAGAACCAGTCTTTAGAGTTACAGGATCTAGTCCTCCTATTCTCAGAGAGGGATCTCTCAAAAGTTTGTTTGAAAATGTTTATCTTGTGTGCTTTGAGTATTGGTTTTAGACTAGTTATTAAGTTCAGGTGTTTATTTGTTTGTTTGTTTGGTTGGAATGATACAACAGAACATGAAAGGCCTAGGAAATATATATAGGACAAATAAATATCTGGTTCATTGGGAAATGGAATCAAGAAAAGGTCATAACAAACTCATCAATGGATATGGGATATCAAAGGAAAAATCTAACTTGGCCACAGGATCCTTTTGTTTTTGGAATGAGATGAACATTAATGATTTGGAAAGAGAGGTTTAATTCTCAACAAAGGGAATTCGAAAGCATAATTTGAACAATAAAGAGTTCTTTGATAGACAGGGCTAACCATAAATTCTACAAATCACACATTTAAGCAAATAATGATTTAAAATGAAATCTAAGATTCGGGGAACACCCTATTTCCTCAAAGATTTTATTTCAAATGACTTAGAAAACATAAAAGATTCACTGATAATTGCAATCATAGAAGAGGGAACACCTAAAAACATCTATGATCATAATTATAATGAGCTTTAAGCCAACTGTTTAAGTGAGGACAAAGGGCAAGATCAAAACATACCTCTTTGATTCACTGTAAGCAAAGAACTTCAAAGGGAGACTTCAATAACAGTTTTTAAGTGGCAGCAGACAAGCAGGGAGAACCATAAATCATGCTGAAACCAAATATTCGAAATATTAAGGAAAAAAATGAGCATGAAGACTAAAGAGAGAGATTAAAGACTCTAAAATACCTCAGCAGAAGAAAACATGAAACAGTGAAGGATGAACAGGTCTAAGGTGCTTCCAAGAGTCATTTCTTAGCCTAAAACTTTCAACCTACTGTAGTAAGAAATCATGGAACAGAATGAAAACAGGGGAAAAAATTAAACAGTTCAGAATACATCACCAACAACCAAGCTCGGGCATCCAATGATGGAGCCTTCTCAAGAACAAGCATGCAACAACATCACCAAGACTTCCAAGACTTCAGTTTCTTCTTCAACTTCAACAGACTATGTATTTATTTCAGAGAGTTTCAGTATTACAACTGGTGATCAAACAACAACCAAGCAACCAACAACTCCTCATCTTCTACAACAGTATTTATAGAAGAAAGGAGGAGGTGGAATGGGATAAAATATATCCTAAGTTAATTAATACAGTTCGTTGTCTCTCGGCCTTTGAGGGGCTCGATGGAGAACATTCTGATATTTTCCCTGTATTAATTGACTATATTAACTATTTAATATTGTTGGAAAGAATTTTTTGAATTTAAGGCTCTACGTTATCCTTAACATAACTTATATTGACAGTTTATAATAAATTCCTTTGGTGGAATTAACTATGTGGCTGCATTGATGCAAATTCCCTTGGTCTGGTAATAACTTGACCTCCCTTTGATTGCTTTGAGGTTGTAGGTGGCTCTGCAGTAGCTGGAGGATTCAATTTGCCCCTGATGTGGCAGCACAGGTTGCTTGAACTGGAAAATATTTAATTTTAACCTAAAACACCTGGTGTATACTTGAATTCTGTGTTTTAGGCTTTAATTAAGCCTAATCTCTGTCTTCTGGTATTCAAACTTCCTTTAATCGTGAATCAGATGCTTGATTCAGTCAAATTTAAGTCTCAATTCCTCTAAACTGTGTTAACAGTATTTAAATAATTTTCCACTCTGATTCTCTGCTATCGGTCTGATACTCTTTAATTTAGATTAATCTTCACGGTGTCTTGTTGATGTGTAGATCTGCGAAGGTCTCTTTATGGTATCAGCGCTTCATGATGCACCGACTGAGCGTGGTGTTGAAACCTTTAAATGGATCCTCTTAATAAACAAAGCCTGAAATATCATCATCCTTTGGCTTTGATTTTCCCTTTAAAACATTCGAAATCCATTAGATCCTGCAAAAAACACACAAAAATTACAAAATCCTGCGTTTATTTGGTAAACTGCTTCAGAGGGTGTTGGGAGAGAGCGTGGCCATTGGATGGCTTCATCCCACGGTGGAGATCTGCATAGAAGAGGCGAAAAGGAGAACGAAGGGATATATAAGTTGGACCCGTTGATATGCAGAGATCGAGAGTTGGGAGTGATCCTGGTCGTATAATGAAAAAATGACAGAAATACAAAGAAAATAGGTTAAAAAACATTAGGCGGAGAAAAATGCAAAAAAGGCGAATGGGTTTCGGAAATAATTTGGACCATCGGATGAATGCAGATAGATGGCCCATATCTAATCGGGGAATCACAATCGACGGATCGCAATTGGGGGTGGCGAGCGACCGCACCGATCGAAAGTTGCGATGCGATTAATTGCAGACCGTCGATCTGCAGATCAGATTGACGGCGGGTGAAAAATTGGGGGAAATCGCAATTGGCAGTTGGGAGTGAGGCGATGCGATTGCGCGATCGGAGAAAGTTGAGATGCAATTGCGCGATCGAAGAAAGTTGCGATGCGATTGCGCGATCAGAGAAAAGGCCAATGCGATGTGTGATCGGGCCATCGCAATCGGTGGTGGTAAACATTTAAACCGCTCCAAAGAAAATTTTTTGATGCGATTGGGCTCCTGGTTGTGGGGCCTAGTTTTATAGAGACCTCCGATAGGCCCCGGGCTCATGTATATAGGGGCTAATCGGGGTCGGGCCTTCAGGCCTAGGATTTTCAATCAACCCATTACAACTCTTTCGATGCGATAAGAGTTTCGGCTTTTGCACTTGGTTTTTTCAAAGAAAGAAAAGGATTGGGGACTATGGATATGGGACTTTAATCGCATCGAAAGTTTTGATGCGGCCTTTTCAATCAACCCATTTGAAATTTTTCCAATGCGATTGCGCGATCGGTCTTTTTAATCTAACCATTTTTTATTTAACACGTGATCTGGATTTTTATATCAAAACTTCGGAAAAGTGGGTTTTTGGGTTTTATAGAGAAAAAGATGATCGGGAAAGGATTTATTTACAAGGTTTTAAGCACGGAAGTTGGGCCCATAGTTTATATGAAAAAATAATATAATAATACGATCGGGGTCATGAAGCAGAGGGCTAATCGCATCGGAACATTTGAAAGATGTCAAACAAACTGGTGCGCTAGGATTTTGCGATGCGATTAGCGCCGAAAGGGGTTAGCGCTTGGTTTTTATGGCAAGGGCACATGTGTGGAAGTGGTTAGGGGGCTTAGCCAAAGGGGCTAAAGCCCATAATAAAGAACATGAAATTTTTATGATTTTTCAATGTTTTTAAAGGGATTCGAGGGTTTCGGTAAGGCTAAAAAAGAGGGTTTTAAACCTTACAAAGTGGATTTTTATGAATGGAAGAAGGAAACTCATGAAAAAAAGGAGGAATTTTATGGAAAGAAAGGGGTAAAAAGTGAAGGTTAGTTTTGTGGTGGGAGGAAGGAAAAGGTATTTGCAGTAGTCGTTTCTCATGAAATTAGCAGAATTTCTGAGTATAAAATGGGAACAATAATGAAGATTTCAGACAGAGCATGGGGCCTTCAAGAGTCTTTAAGAGCCAACACTTTTTAGTAATAAAATTTGTTCTTTGAAGGCTCAAAAAAGTCTTAGCCACCTTTTTCTATAACAAATATTATAGGTGGCTAACAAAATCAACGAGCCATATTATATCTCTAATCAATGGCTAAGATTAAAACATGACTTGATCTTCGTTCTCTAGAAGATTCTCACTCTGTTTTGTTAATACCCTTTAATTATTTAATTTCCCTCAGTTTAGAATTAGGGACCCTAAAACATGAACCGAGTGGAATTTCCACAAAAGTTTTTTGGGTTTTTTGGAATACTGATGTCCAAGCCTCCTCACAAAATATGAGACTTGGAACACTTTCCAATGCTACAAAAATCAACACTGCCTCATAGCGAGGAAAGTGTTCAAGAAAAAATGCCAGCTACATTTGCTCTGACCTGAAGCATATACTGCGTTGCTAATGTCTCGACTGCTACCCCTCATTTGCTGCATTGTTGTCCTCTGTACTGATGCCCATGACACCATCTCTGTCACTACCTCATCCGTACTGCAGCTCCCTCTGAATTTCGAGGCTATCCATTCCTCCTACCGCAATGGATTCTTGACCATCCCCATATTTTCTCTGAAGTAAGCAAACTTATTCTTACACAGAGCTTTCATGAGGATATTTGCCACCTATTCCCCTGTAGGAATGTACTTCAATTGTACAACTCCCTGTTGGACATGGTCTCTGATGAAGTGGAACCTGATGTCAATGTGCTTGGACCGATCATGAAAGACAAGATTTTCAAATATCTTGATGCAAGTCTGATTATCACACAAAATTCTAGTCAGTTCCATCCTCTTCTTGAGTAAGTTCATGAGAAACTTACGAAGCCATATGGCCTCACACAAAGCTGTGATAGCTGCCATATATTCAGCCTTGGATGAGCTCAACACCACAGATTTCTATTTCCTACTGCACTAGGAATTCATTCCTGATCCGACACTGAAACAATACCCATTGGTACTCTTCCGATCTACTTGACTTCCAACCTAGTCTCCATCAGTGAACCACCTCAACTAGATTTCATTTCCCTTGGTGTACCTCAATCCAAGCATGACTGTCCCCTTCAAGTATCTGAGAACATTTTTGGCTGCTGCCTAGTGAGCCCTCCTTGTTCCTACCATGAACTGACCGAGGGTATTCACGACATAACAAATGTCTAGTCTAGTGTTGACCAGGTGCATAAATGATCCTATGAGCTGCCTATACAAGGTAGGATCAACCTCATCATCCTCAGACGTGTCAATTTTCTTCCAGTTTGTGATCATTGGTGTAGCCATGGGTCTACCATCCTCCATCTAAAATCTCTTCAAAATATCTGTAGTATATCTTCCTTGCCCAAGGAAGATTTCTCCATTCTGCTGCCAAAATTTCAAACCCAGAAAATAGTGCATCCGCCCTAGATACTTCATGTAGAATTCTGTAGCTAGATTTTCCTTGCAGTCTTTGATGATCCTAGATGATCTATTTAGAAACATATAATCTACATATAATGCCAATATTAGAAGCTCATCGCCTACTCTTAGATAGTAGAGGTTGGGATTTGCGTCACTCTTGACAACTCCAATCTTCTACAGATAGCTATCAATTCTCCCATACCAAGCTCTAAGGGATTGCTTCAGTCTGTACAAGGCTTTATTAAGCTTGCATACATGAGTTTTCTTCTCATGCATCTCAAATCCCTCTGGTTGTTCTATGTACACTCCCTCTTCTATCTCCCCAGTCAAGAACGTTGTCTTGACATCCATCTGGTGAATTTTCCATCCCATCTGCACTGCAAGGGATATGAAAAATCTGATTGAAGTATACCGAGCTATAGGGGCGAAGGTTTCTTCATAGTTGATCCCTTCCTTTTCTACGTACCCCTTAGCCAAAAACTTGGATTTGAATTTCTCTATGCCACTAGTTGCAACATATTTAATATTGTAGATCCATCTCAAACCTACAACCGACCAGTTCAGAGGTCTAGGAACTACTTCCCAAGCATCATTTTTCATGATGGAGCTGTACTCCTCCACCATAGCATCTACCCACACTAGATGCCAAGATGTCTCCTGAAAACTAGAGGGTTCTCCAACCTGTGCTACTAATGCTTGGTACCTGTATGGATGCCTGCATTCCCTCTTCTCATTTCTAGGAGCTCCAACAAAATCCTATGCATCCCTCAGAGTCTGTTGTAGTTCTCTTCTCATCCTTCCACTGGTGGTGGGTGGATTCACCTACTCTCCTTCTTTCACTTCCTTAGAAACACTATCCTTAGGATCCTTGTGCCTTGGAGAGGCACTAGAGCCATCATCTATAGGTATTTGTGGCTGGACCAGTGGATCCTCCTCAGACTGTGTAGTTGAAGACATTTCTCATGATTTTTTGAAGGCTCTCTCCTCCATGAACTTCACGTCCCATATTACTACTATCTTCCTACTCTTGGGAATATATATGCAGTAAGCCTTCACATTCTCACTATATCCCACAAGGTACCCTTTTTTTGTAGTCTAATCCAATTTTTTCCTCTTCTCATCGGGTACATGAAAGTATGCTATACTGCCAAATATCCTAAAGTGGCTCACTTCAGGCTTGCTGCCAGTGAACACACTCTCAAGAGTAAACTTACCCAATGCGTTATGAGGAACCATGTTCTACACATACATGACTGTATTACAAGCTTCAACCCATATAAATTTGGGCATGTCTTGATCATACAGCATTGCCCTCACAACTTTGACAATATTCCTATTATTCCTCTCTGTGACCCCATTCTGCTCCGAATTATATGAGGAAATCCATTCTCTCTTGATGCCTTCCCTTTCACAAACCTTGTGAAGTCCTTTTCAATGTACTCTCCACCATTTTATGATCGCAATGTTTGATCCACTTTCCTATTAGATTCTCCACCAGAGCCTTAAACTCTTTGAATCGCTCAAAGATCTCATCTTTGGTCTTTAGAAAGTAGATCTATGTCTTTCTGGAATGGTCATCGATGAAGGTAACAAAATACTTTGCACCACTAAGAGAATTCGTGGACATTAGTCTGCAGAAGTCTGAGTGTATCAATCCCAACACACTCTTGGCCCTATTTTTTCTTCTCAGATATGATGCCTTGGAATACTTCCCTAATACGCACCCTGTGCAGAAATCATCTCGCTTGGTGCTAAGTTCTAGAGCTTCCGTGACAGTCTTTCTGAGAATTATCAAGGCTCCATGATGTAGATGCCCCATTCTTATATGCCATAATTCATTCAAATATATTTCATCAGTACTGCCTATCAATGCCATTGGGGACTCGAGCTATAACTTGTACAATTTATCGCTCCTGACTCTAATTTGTGCCTTTTTTTTCCAACTTGGGTGTTTGACATAAACTTTGTTGCCAATAAATTATACATCGTAACCCTTGTTCTGAAACTGAGACACTGAGAGAAAATTCATCCCCAATCCTGGTACATACAGTACGTTGGTAGCCCAAAGCTTGTTTCCAGCTTCTGTTTGAAATATTATGGTGCCTCTTCCAACAGGGGTACATTTTGCCTTGTTTCCCATAGTGATTTGAAAATTCATCTGCTCCTCCTGGTAGCTTGAGAATCACTCTCAAACTCCCGTCATATGAGCAAATGCTCCACTGTCAATATACCAGATCTCTGGAGAGGCCATGCTTGACACACAAGAAAATTCCTCTTCTAGTATGGATGCCATAACTGAAACGTCCTGACCCCTCTGTTCCTACATGCATTTTGGAGAATTGCGTGAACCATTCCGAGCTGATACTGCATCACTGTCAGACCTCCGTTCCATTTCAGAAACTCCTCTTCTGTTACTTGTATATTGCTATGATACCATGTGAAAATTTCAAACTGAACCACTACTTCAATGATAGATTTAATTCGCCTACTTATTTATGATAAGTTATTTACAAATTTTGTTCTAGTAAATTCTGAAATAAACACAACTACATTATTCACTTAACCATAAGCACAAAATAGAACCGAACAAATATAATGCAATAGAAACATTGAAATGTACACAATTATTTTTGGAAAATTGTCCCCGGAAAAACCCAATGCAGAAAAACCGATCCAGTAGAAGAGGGTTTGTTTTATTCTTTAGCAAGGAAATTATTTTACAAGAAATAAATGAGCATACTTTTAGAATAAACCTGAGATAAATTCTCGGAATCCTCTGGGAGAATTTTTAACACCCAAATGACACCCTAGCTTCCTCTGCGTCACTCTGCGTGATCTTCTGCGCAATCCCTGTGCTAGACTGCGTTAATCTGCATGGGGACTCAGTGCTGCTGCTCAGCACTATGCTCTGTGGCCCTCTACATCCTCCTCTTTCCTTTCTCTGTCTCTGCTGACTTCCCCCTCCTTCTTCTGCGTCTGCAATTCTGCCTCTACAACTCTCCCTCTGAAATCAAATTCTATTACTTCATAATCGATTTCCTTAAGGTACTGAGTGTGTGTCCGACTTAATTTCCAAATAACCCTCAAGCCTTCTCTTATAATCTTCTTATTGATGAATCAACGACCTAGATTAGATCTCTAATCAATGGATAAGATTAAAACATGACTTGATATTTCTTCTCTAGAATATTCTCGCTCTGTTTTTTTAATACCATTTTATTATTTAATTTCTCTCAGTTTAGACTTAGGGACCTCATTCAAATAATTAAATATTTTAATAACACATGAACCGAGTGGAATTTCTACAAACGGTTTCTGGGTTCTTTGGAATATTGATTTCCAAGCCTCCTAACAAAATATGAGACCTGGAACACTTTTCAATGCTAAAAAAATCAACATATAAAATTCACCCTCAAATGGTCACGTGGGTCCTCCTTAGCTCCATTCCCAGATAATGTGTCTTAGATTTTCTGCGCCTCATCCCGAGCTTCGTTGTTTCTCCCTGTCCAAGTACTCCTGGTTTTTTTTTTGTTTTTAAAAAATTAACACGTTAGCTTCTCTCAGAAGTAGAGAAAAGTCACCCTCAAATGGTCACGTGTTCTATCCTTAGCTCCATTCGCAAATGTTGTATCTTAGCCTGTATGTGTCTCTTCCTCTGCTCCATTGAAACTCCCTATCCAAGTGCTCCTGGTTTTTATTTTGTCTGTAAAAAATGAACACGTTAGCTTCTCCTTGAAGGAGAGAAACTAGTAGCATTCACAACATAGGATTTAGAAGGAATCAAAACTTTTGAAAGCCTTTGTGCACAAACATAAAATAATTATTACACATTTTCATTCTTACATATGATGGCAATATTAGATAATGTTGTTCACAGTTTGTATTTATTATTAATTTTCATCGTTTATCATTTACAACAAAAGTCAATTATCTTATAAGTTTTTTTTCAAAGTGTGGTGTGGGATATTAAAAAATGTTATGCTTATGTTATAAATGCTGAAGAAAGTGTGAGATTTGTAAATCTCAACAAAGTTCTAAAAATTACTGGAAAAATGTGTAGATATGAACCTTTGTCAAATGGATTGTCATAAATGAGCAAGTTTACTGGACCGAGGTACAAATAGATTAATCTTGATGGAGAATGAAGATATGTATACCCATTTTAATAAATTATTTTTCAAAATATTAATCCCAAAAATTATAAGTCTATTTGCAATGTCAATGCATATTACACTAACAAAAAACACAGGACTAGGAAAATGTGCATATATTCAAGAGCATTGAACAAGGTTATTGTTGCTCTCTCAAGGGTAATCACTTCTATACAACCCTCTCATGGGTTTGGTGTTATTGTTTGGATGATTTCCTTTACTCATTTTTAATCCAAACTTTTTCTACTAGTTCTTCAATCGTAGAAATGATTATCCACCATCACTCCCATAAGTTCTATCAAATGGCTATACAATGGTATATCAACTTAGATCATACTTCATGCATGATCATTCTTTTAGTGAATGCGTTATGTTCTTGTGTGTGGATTTCTA
The DNA here is from genome assembly GCA_034641835.2 of Pinus albicaulis. NCBI lineage: Eukaryota > Viridiplantae > Streptophyta > Pinopsida > Pinales > Pinaceae > Pinus > Pinus albicaulis. The sequence continues at coordinate 788,610,270 of CM076583.1, forward strand.
TCTTAGACATGGTGTGATGATTCCTCACCTGGTTGTGAATGTAATAAACATTGGGTATTATCTAATAACACATGTTAATGATAAAGATTTTATGTTTTTCCTCATTGTACTATGACAAGAATAATTCTCCTTAATAAGAGTTGTCAATACATAGGTAAAATCATATTACTATGAGTATAGTTGAGTTAACATACTTCATATCATAACTATACCTAAAACTTTCATTTTCCCCATTTTGCTCCCATCTCATTTTTTTAAATATTTTAATTTCATTCTTGTTTGACATATAAAATGTCATCAACAAGGTCTATGCATGTAAATTGAATAACAATGTAAGCCAAAGAAAAATGAAGCCAAAAGGATAAGGTGAAGAGCACAACATGTTAGAAAATTTTAAAATGATCAAGCTAGAGGTATGCCACCTTCTTAAAAAGGCCTTTACCCCTAAGTCCTATTCAAAACATGCATATATGAAGAAAATAACTAAAAAATAATAGAAAAACACAAAATGGGGTTATAAAATGAAGCGAAGATGTAGTAACTCTAAGTAGACATCCCTTTAAAAAAGGTTTGTATGTACAAAATGAAGATTCCTAGCTCTAGAATTCTAGTTGGACTAGATAGAAGATATTTAACATCATCATATATAGTTTTGAAGGTCAATACATGAAGATACTTTCCCCTTCCATAATTTATTCCATTACCTTACCTATTTCTACTTGAGTGACCTAGAAAATTCTTATTGACTTAGGAATTGGAACATGTAATAAGGGTAAGGTTGTACCAACATGGTAAACATATGACAATTATAAAATTAACTTATGTTATATGTGTTGTTGGGAGAGATTGATTATTATGAATCACCTGATGAATTGTGTTGAGACTTTAATTACTATTATAGGTGGGTCCCTTACATTGGGATCCATGTATTTGCATAGATATCCATGATATTGCCCTGGTATACATGTACTAGGAGTCACACAAATATGTAAACATCAAGATATGTGCCACACTTTGTAGGATCCATGCCATTCCATTGGGGTATGTGTCATTACTTAATGATCCATGATAGTGCACTAACATCATTATAGAGTTATTTACATCATCACTTGTACACCTAGTATCACATGGAGTATACATGATCCTGATGTGGTGGTCCGTGCATGATATCCTAGCACACATGTGGAGTGCACCCCTTTTGGACCTTTTCCTCTTACATGGGAGTTATTTCTAATCACTTGGATGGGGTATTTATTATTTACTTGGCATGTGTGTGAACACTTGTTCTAGGCACACTTTCACTCTCCTAACTCACATGTGTGAGGTTTTTAAAGCCTTTTAGAAGGATGCATTTCATGTTTTATTTTATATTCCTATGTGTGGCGATTCTAGAGTCTACCACAAGGGCTCACCTCAAATATTCCTTGCTTCCCATATGTGTGAGAGTGCTCTTGGTTTTTTCCATGGTTTGATTAGGGTGCTCAAAGTTTATCTCATGGTTTTTACTTCACACATGTGTTTTGACCCCTTGTTGAAGATATTTTGTAACCAATTATGGTGTTCTCCCATGGTTTCACTTGGGAACATGGTATTGGGATCATGCTTTACGTGAGCACATGGTATGAGCACCTTGTATTTTTTCTAACCATTCCTCATGTGTCATGGTTAAAAACTAATTAGAGAGGATTTTTTCTCAATAATAGTATCATATATTCTTTTCTTGAGTGACTATCCTAAGGTGATTGTAGAATGGTTTTGTTATGCATGTTTTCATTGAGGAAGTGGCTATTCCAAAAAAATCAATGCAAGTGAGGTACAAATTTCTTCTATTTAATTTCTTTGTTAAATTTGAGATTAGGTCTAATGCATTTGGGGTGAATAACTTATTATTTAATTCCTTACCTAGGGCTATCTTTAAATTTTAATTTTGTAATACTTAGGTTAAATTATTTAGGATTAAACCCCTTATGGTTATTGCATAATTCACATTTCTAGGTTTAATGCTCACCAAGTAATATTCCAATATGTATGGGGACTTCAAAGAAAAATGGTAAGAGAAGTAATTAGGAGTAACTTAGACCCCATATAGCATAATTTATTGGGAATAAGATCATAGAGAAAAAATCAATATGAATGTAGAAATAATACATAAATTAAAACAATACAAAGGAGGCACCGATATATGTGGTTCACCTAATTTGGGCTATTTCCATAGAGAAAAAATCAATCCTTCCTTTTTTTCATCTATAAAAATTGACATGTACAACTTAAAACACATCCACTAAAACCTCCTCTTCGCTCTCTCACAATCTCCTAACTCTCAATATCAATGATCTCTAGAAAATAATGCATTCACAATATGATTACCTCATAGAAGGAGGGTTTCCCTCTAGGGAAAAAATACATTAACATAACTTCTATCATCACATCAATGACCTAATGATAAATGATCTAGATTAAATATGAAATTAAAATATTTTACAAGGCATTTTTTCCAAAAAATTTCTCTTTGGGTGTGTTTCCCTTGAACTCTCACCAAGGGGGGCTCCAAATAATTTTCACCATCCCCCATGGACACCTCGGCGACAATAGTAGGGGGGTGAGACCCCCTACACCCCCCACCAAGAACCAGGGTCTAAACATGGCTAGAAAACAAAACCTTTGGATTAGGAAGATAATTAGGCTCCACAACCAATAATATCTCACTTCGAGATTTATTACAATAACTCCACTGCTAGCACACCTATTGGAATATGATTCAACTTTGGATCTAGAAAGTTTCTAATCTTCACAATTGTACTTGAAGACCAACTTCAATTCAGTGAAAACTCAATTTCTCATTTTTCATTTCCTTCTTTAACATGTTTGTGATATCTATATAGTAAGATTATTTCCCAACTTCATTGTCCATATTCCAAAATTTATTTTCTGAAATGATATCTAAGTTTTATATGTCTAGTCTTGAATGGAGGTTGGGTTTTTTGCAATATGGATGGAACTCTTTCCATCCTACACAATCTACTATTCTCATGCTTCTTTCCAAAATCCTCAATAAACCTATATAGCTAAATCAACTCTTTACTAGCCTATGTCGCAGAAACATACTCTATTTTTGTTGTTGAAAGTGTACCAACCCTTTGCGATTTCGAAACCCAACTTACTGTTGTTTCACCTACAATAAAAAAAACCCTATAGTGCTCCTTCTACTATAGATATCACGTGTTATATCTAAGTCAACATATCCATGTAGAATAATGTTTGAACCCATAAATCATAATTCTTAAGTATTAGTACCTCTCAAATACTTAAGAATCCACTTTACTACATTCCAATGCTCTTTACATAGATTGTTCATATACTTTCTCACAACTCCCATTGCATGTGCAATATCTAGATTTGTGCACACGATTGCATACATCAAGCTACCAACTAATAATGACTATAAAACCTTGGACATGTATTCTATATCCTCCTATGCCTTGGGACACATCTCCTTAGTTACTTTGAAATGGCGAGCTAAAGGTGTACTAACTAGTTTTGCATCCTTCATTTTAAATATTTCCACCACCTTCTATGTAATCACTCTAGGACAACGTTAATTTATGAATCTTCCTATTTCTTGTTATTCTCATACCAAGGATTTTATTTACAACACCCAAATCCTTTATAGCCAAGGAATTAGCTAATTTTATTTTGAACACATTTATATCTTGCATGTTAGACCCTACAACAAACATGTCATCTACATACAATAAAAAAATAATACAACTACCATTATCTAGTCTCTTAAATAAACACAATGGTCATATTGACATCCAATATAACCTTGTTCTATCATAAACCTATCAAACTTAAAATACCATTGCATTGTATATATCTCTAAACCATACAATCTTTTCTTTAGTCTACATATTAAATTCTCATTCCCTTTGACCTCATACGACTAAAAATTATACATATAAACCTCTTCCTCCAGGTCTCCATGGAGAAAATTTGTCTTTACATATAACTACTCAAGATGCACATCTTTTATTGCCACCAAACTGAAAATAGTTCTAACTAAAGTAATTTTAACAATAGGAGTATATATTTAATCAAAACCTATACCTTTATTATGTGTAAACCCCTTTCTAAAATTTTTTGCCTTGTACCTCTTTTTGGCTCCATCTTCTTCCTTCAACTTGTAAGCCCATTTATTTTGTAATACTATTTTTCCTCCAAGAAATGGAACCAAGTCCCAAGTATGGTTATGTGCCAAAGAGTCCATCTCCTCTTTCATTTTTTGTTCCCATTTCTTTTTAGTTTCAACCTACATTGATTCTTCATATATTTCTAGATCACCAAATTAGACAACATTACATAATGAAACAAAGAAGATTATTTTTTAGGGGGTCTACTTAACATGCTAGATCTTCTAAAAACACTTGTAGGAGTTGCGATACCTATTGCTGATGTTGTTGTTGAACATTTTTATTTTCTAGCACCTTTTGGAATTTCTTTTTCTTTGATTTCATCATGCACTATGCATTTTATGTTTTTATTTTCTTATTTATTTATCTACAACTGATCTTTGTGCATGACCTTCTCATTGAATACCACATATCTACTCCTAATTATTTTTTGATTTTCATAATCCCGTAAGTGATAGCAAAAATGATTAACTCCATAGCTAATAAAATCACACTTCTTGGATTTTACCTCAATTTTTATTTAATTTCTCTATCAATATGGACAAATTCTTCACAACCAAAAGTCTTCATAAAAGAGTAGTTTATTGTTTTACCTATCCATGCATGCTCTGAAATTCCACCATCTGAGCAACTTGAAGTCCATTTATTTATTAAGTAAATAGAAATATCCATGTCTTCCCAAAACTATAATGAAAATCCTACATGCAAACACATACTCCTTGTAAGCATCATGCTGGTCTTTTTCATCCTTTCTAACACACCATTTTCTTGTCATGTTCCTAGAATTGTATTTGTATTCTCTTTATGAATCCGAATGGTATGAATAAAAAAATTATATTTTTTTTCTAATGCAATAAATCCAATTTTTCCTAGTTTCATCAACAATAAAACTAACATAAAAATAAGAGCCACAAGAGATGATACCGAAGCTAATCCCCATACATTTATGTGCACAAGCTCTAAATTTTCACTCTTATTTTCTTCCAACTCTAAGAAATATAACTCTTTTTTGTTTTCTGTAAACACAATGCTCACAAAAGTCCAAATCAACCTTCTTCAAATATTTTAATAATTTCCTTGAGTAGGGAATTTGCATCCCCTTCTCACTCATGTGTCATTTCCTATGATGAAAATATGTTCTATCCACTCCTATAGAATCTAAAGAAACAAAAAGGTCTGAATTACAAATACATAAATAAAATGTACCTACATTCTCTCTTTTTTCTATTATTAGAGACCCTCCAATGACCTTCCATAAATTTCCTATAAATGTTACTGTACAACCTTCACTTCCCAACTGCCTTGTTGAAATTGTATTTTTTCTTAAATCAAGAACATGCCTTACCTCTTTTAACAATTCTTGGTTTACATTTTGTAATTTCATATCTACCTTAAATATAGGTTTTCCGTTACTTTCTAATTACTTAGCAAATAAATCAGAAATTGTGCATTTAATTGTCAATCTAATGTTCATATAGAACTTGCAAATTGTCATGCACTATATATGCTAATACAAGGTGTTAAGTGCCAATGAATTTTTTTTATTTTAAATGAGTGCTATGGAACAAGATATTAATGTTCTTTTACAAGTCACCTACAAAAGAAAACCACATTTGCAGGAATTTAAATGTAAAACTTTTAAAATTGAAATAACACACTTCTATCTAGTAGGCTTACAAAGCCTAATGATGTAACCCCCATCATAGGTAGGATTACTAATCTAATTTTGTAGGAACGGAAATGGCACAATTATTATTATTATTATTATTATTTTTCAATAAAACAGGTAGAAATTTTCATTAATAAATATGGAAACAGGCTAGGTTTCTTATAGTCATGGAGAGCTTAATCTGAGAATTGTGCATCAGATTAAAAAGCAGAGAGACCCTATTCCTACTCATCTTATTCGTATATATACTATTTACATATTTTATACTATAAATATTCCCAAAAACTCCACATTACGCTATTGTTTTACAAAACATAGATTTAGAAAGATAAAAAGTAGCTGCTACCCATGACTTCCAGGGTCAACTTCTCCCAGTGCCTCTTCAATAGGCATACCCAATTCCTCGCTTCCACCTGCCCCAGGATCCATGCCACGGATCACAACACAAATTTAACCCTCTACTGGAGGAGCATAGCCATCACTGATTCTGAAAACTTCTTTCAGCATGACCACAGTGGTTGTCTCCACCTGCAATTCGATCTTCTCCACCCTGTGTCTCAAGTTCATGACACCAATACTCAGGATTTCCATGGATTTTTAAAGCACCTCCATATTCTTTCTGAGACCATACAATTGACTATACAAAACAACCACACTTTCATTAATTTCCTTCACATTTTCCTTGATAACTTGCTTACACGAACTATCAACTATTTCCCCTAAAATCCCACTGCGCCCATAATACACCGTGTCACTGTCACTTCCATTTCTCACAAAGGTCATTTTCTTGGCTATTCTCCCATGCACCAGAGAAATTTTATGGTTAATCTACCTCAACCAAAAACTATAAATAAGCTCCCAACCCTTCTCAACATTCCTTCCCATCTTCTCAACCATAAATGAATATCGTCTCTACAACATTGCGAAGCCACTTTCCTCCCTCTCCATCACCGCCGATTCCTGATTGACTTGAAATGCGATGGTACCAGACCTTCCCTCATCTGAAATCATATTTATTAACCATGAGAATAGCCAAGGGAAGAACACCCACTTGTCATGGTTCATGGCCACCTTACTACCGTGCTCCCAACCGTGCATTAACTTCCAACCAACCTTCCCATCTCCCAATGATCTCCATCATATCCTCAGAGTGCTGTCAATCTCTATTTCCTGCATATTATTATGAGGTCCCGTACTCCAGGTGTAATCCAAAGGGATTATGTTAAATAATAACTTTATGGGATATGACATATATCACTAATGTGATTAATTCTCAAGGATAATTTCTCTAACTCTGCTCCAGTGTTGGATTGGACGTCCAAAAATTGGTCATTGGATTTTTTAACATGGAAAATATACTCAATGAAGTTCTCATTTTTGGTAAGACTCAAACATTTTTGGATAACCACCATTGAATCACCAACAAAGATAAGATTCCTGATGCCTTTGGAGACGTTTATTTTCAAGCCTTGCTAGAGAGAGAGCGCTTTAGATTGATTGTTCGTGGATTTGTTGAAACCCCAAGTGAAATTTAATTCAATATTTTCTTCAAGGTTTAAAAGAAACCCTCTCACTCCAACCTCCCCATAAAAAATGGAACACTTCTACCTAGTAGGCTTAGGAAGCTTAATGTTATAACCCCAAACATAGGTAGAACAAACCACATAGGAAAAAAGCAAGTCACATAGGTGGAAATAAATTACGCAAGTAGTAAAGTGATGATTTTCTCAAGGTTTCAGGTGATCATGATCCTTGCAACAAAGAAAAAAATGAAATGATGGAATGATGACAAATTTTTATTACAGAACATTGAATCCAATAAGATACTAGATATAACACAACAAAATTTGGAAAATAGGGTAGGTAAAATATGATTTTTAGGAACAACGTAAGTTACTTATCAAATTAATGAGTTGAAATAGCATTAATAAATAGCATATTACTAATGAACAAAAAATTTAAATAAAAATTGAAGCTGCTCCATATAGTTACAAGTAATATTTGACTAAGGAGGGGGCCCTACCTCCTCAGATGAGGAAGTGTTTATGAAAGAAATAGAGCGCCTAAATTATCAACACACCATACACACAAAACAAAATGGAAATGGATAAGAATCACAAGATTTCTATTAGCAAAAAATTAGAATACAAATTATAAATAATAATTTCTAGCTCGAGTAGAACAATGGTGTTTTTATACATAATGATTTAGCCTTAATTTAATCAAGGTATTGATGGAAAACCATGAGATCCTTTAGACTCAGTGGGGTGTTCCTTCTTTTGAAAACATTTAAAAAATTTCACAAAAAAATGGATAAATGTAGACTCATTCAAATGTTCTCGATAGGTGGTAGCAGTGGCTAATAGTTTGTAGTGGCCAACCTTTCCTTGTTGAGCTCCTAACTACCTCTTTTTTCTTCCTATATTGGGTGATCAAATAGCCGATCTATTTCTGAGAAATCTATTGATGAAAATTGTATGGCTAGAGATTGAATGGTGATGTATTGTACCACCTATCCTAGAGTTGTATTTTTTATCCTCAATGGTTGATTACCATGGTGTTCCAACTTCAAACATTGGATGTGTTGTAGGAATAAACTCTATCGTGTTGTTGCAAAAAAGTTGCAACACTTACACTCTAGTGATGTTGTAGCGAAGGAGTTGCATCACTTAAAATTTGGTTGTTTTATAGAAATGGGCATTAAAGGTGTTATGTTGATATAGGGGTGTTGTTTCAACACAAAGAACACAAGGGCATTATAACAATTGTCCTTTAATTACACTTTAAAGGTATATGTATGAATTAGCTTGAACCGATTCTCTTTAATTTTCATTGTTATAATAAAAAAGAAAATTCCTTCTTGAATACATAAGAATGAAAGTTAAAATGACAAAACTGAAGGATAATTTTACCTTGATTAAAAATGTATTTCTATGAGAGAAAAGGGTAATGGGGTGATATGAAAAATGGAAAAAAGGTACTCAAAAAGTTGTTGGATGGGTGCTAAAAAAATGCCAATCTGGGCACCTGTCACCTTATCCTAGCTAACATTGTTGCATGTCACTTTGCAACCAGGTATTTAGCATAAATTAGAGGGGACATTACTCCCATGGATATTATTGATCTTGTAGTCAAATTTCCTAGCTTCATGGGCATGGAAATAGCGTAAATTCTTCTCAACATCCATCCAAAAAACAACCTCTTCCTTCCTTGTCATGTTATATTATTTTTGGTATCTTGGGATGCATCTAGACTGCCAGATAGTGGAAATTGAATAATATCCAATGATTCCCATGGATCTCCATGCATTTCATGCACCGATGCAATCCCTCTAGTGCCACTACAAGATTATTGGGGTTGAATGGGTCCCTTTGGAACATGTCCTCTGTGGATTGCTTCCACCACTGAGTGCAACCTTACATAATCGTCTTTTTTAATACCTCTATTTGTGTTATGCACTGATCCATGAATTCTTGTTTGTTATGGGGCATGAATTCTCTATGAATTATGTGATGAGAACATCCTTGGGCTTGGGGTTCTCTCACTTGATCCATAAATTACAACTGTGGTTGTTTTCTTCCACCTTGTGAGTGGTTTCCTAGTCAACATGGTTATTCAAGTAAGACACAAATAATCCTAATTAGACATCTCCCACAAAGTGGCTAAGATTCCAAGTTTGATCATGATGCAAAAAATGTTATGTTCGTAAAATTCACACAACAATTTCTTCTCTTCATTTCTTCTTGTATAATAGGCCTCTAGAAAGTTGTTTGGAGAAGTGATCTCATAGGGTTTACTTGTCATTATGGCCTTCCTTTGAAACATGGGATATTTTTATTACAGTTACATGTTGTAGATAGGGGAGGGTGCACATGCTTACGTTTAGACTCCACTAACAATCCAAGATGAATGTTTTCAATCTCTTGCTTGTCCACCTATCTTTGGAGCTTGAAGTGTTTCTTTGATTATTCTTTTCTCTTATTCCTCTAGTGATCTCGTTTAGCTTTATGGGCCTCTAAGTGTTGTACCCACTTCTCCCTGAGGCTTTTGATATCCTAAATATGCTCCCTAATGGGATACACCCCTTATTCATAAATTTCCACCCCCCTTTCCATTTGTCATCCTTGGCTTTTTCCTATAGATCTTGAATATATTTCCCATTTGTCATCTTGACCTCTGTTTGAGTGGTTTCTTCTGGAAATTCATATTTTTCATGTTTGGAAGTTATTCTCTTGGGAAAGGAATTTATCTCTACGTGTCTCTTCTTTTCCCCTGTGTGAAGGGGCTCTATTGCTTGAGCAAGGTAGTCTAATACTTCAAAGGATTTATTTACCCTCATTTTTGCCTCTAAAATTTTAACTTTGTTTTGAGGTCTTTGTTTTTACTTTCTAATATTTTATTTCTCATAACAATAAATGTATGTAATGGTGTGAAGTAAAGTGTACCTACAAGTTTCTTCTTCTTTCTAGCCTTGTAAACTTTCCTCAAAATTTAAGTAGCAACACTAGTCTATTGAGATTCAATTTCTTCTCGTTTTTTTGGTCCCAAACATGATTTTGTAGCCCCTGATTCCCATGCTTTCTCCTCCTACTCATTCTCTTTATTTTCAACATAATATTCCTTCAAGTTTTCCCTTGTCATTTGCATTTTTAGTATGGGTTTCATTCTCTCCTTTCTCCATCCCAAACTTGGCTCTTTTGATTTACCATGGTCCAGCTCTTCTCTTTTCGATTTTCCTTGTTGGTTCTTATGTTTTTAACAGGTGTCCACCTTTTCTTCAATCTATTTTAAAACAAGTAATTCTTCTTCCTCTTCCACCCATACTAGTTCTTGTGTTGTAACATGGGTTGCTAATTTCTTCTAAGTCTATATGTGTTGCGACCCTTGGAACCAACTCCTCCTTCTTGTTGTATCTTGTTCTCTTATTTTTGGGCATGGCCATAGAATCTAGATGCAGTATATTGTCTATTTTACTTAGTCTCTTTTATTGGAGGTTAAGGCCCAAAGGATATCTAGGTCACTTTAATGGCTTCCTTGGTTTCGTCTTCCTATAGCTACATTTGAGTAGTTGCACCTACTATAGGCACTTTGGGAGTTTCTCAGAACTGCATCCTTGTACATTACATCAGTTGCAACTTATGATGGAGTTACAACTATTGAAATGTGTAACTAGGTTTGGTATTCATAAACATGAAATGTACTCTTCATTCTTGTATATTGTAAAAAACAAAAGAAAAATATTATTATTTTTCTAGAATGGGTTTCATGCTCTTGGTTGATTAATTTTTATGTCTAGCACTCATTGAGTGCTTATAGGATTTGTTACCGAGTCAAGAATTCAATTAAGTCATTGTTGTGTATGGACGACCCTTTTGGGCATATTGTATCAAGTCAAAGAAAAATTTATGTAAAGTAAAAAGTAATAACATAGACTCTAAGACCTTGTCATCACCAAAAGAACTAGTCGACCTACAAACATTGACAAGTTGGCCTCATGGACAACTATTTAACCACCTCAAGGAAAATATATATAAGAGCTCAACCTCACTTGGGGAAGCATCAATCAATTTCGACCAAGAGATAAGAAAAAGAAAAAAAGGTAGAGCGAAGAAGGAGGAGATCAAAACAAAGAAGAAACTGAATTTCTTAAGGATTGTTTTGGGTTAAATCCTCTCACATGTGTGAGTAATCTAGAGTGGAGACACCCACTCAAACAAATCCTTCCAAAGAAGGGAGGAAGAGAACTAGTGATGCATACAAATTGGTGCATGATGCTTAGGAGCATGTTGGAGCTCCTAGCTCCTTGCGCAGACATAGGAGATCACCATACATATATATTGGATATATGGAACTCATGATAAAACTGGTTGATTATGAACCTTCCTTATTTGGGGAAGAAGTTCCCCATCTTGTGTGGGTATATGGCATGGTGGAGGAGTATGAATCTTCAGATTCGCTAGGTGGGTTAAGTGAAGAGAAAAATTTCCCAATGACCTCCAATTCTTCCTAAGTTGGAATTCGATAAGGGTTGGAGTGAAACCAAACCAGGGGGTGCCACGTGTCCTCTCTGGTGGGCCACCTCCTAATTTATGGGGTCGAATTATATGGATTGGACCTTGGTCTAATGGTCAAGTTATTTGATGAAATTAATGTGGACATTGGGTGGGTGGTGTTATATATATATATATATATATAAAGGTTGAAAACCCACCTAACTCGGCGGCCTTGACTAAGTTTGGAGGATACCATCACCAAGTTTGGAGGGGTTTAAACTTGGCAGCGTCGAAACTATGTAAAAGTTACCATTATGTCACTGTGCAAAATTTTATGGCGAAGTCGGGGCTCGACCCCTAACCTCCCGCCTACAAACCGCACACGATACCATCTCTGCTTCGGGGTATTTCTTACCCCATATGCTCGCCGAATCTATTTGAATTTTAACCGCCCAACCATGGGGAGTTGGAGGGGGGAAACCCCTCAAGCTAGCCCCCTCTCCATGTGGCCACAACTCCGAAGACCAGGTGCCAAGCCAAACCAAACTGGTGGGAAATAAATCGTGCTTAATTAATTTTTAATTGTGGTTTAATGATGTTAAGACGTCATTAGCGCGTAAAGCACGCTTAACGTTAAACCTATCTTATCCACCTGCTAATCCTGCATTATGCTAATTAATCCCAACATTTAAACAGGTAGATATTTTGGAGGCATCACTAATTTTTGGTGGGAATGCCAATTTTAGAAAATACCATTCAGTTAGCTTCTCCATGGAGGAGAAATTGGGGAAAAGTTGGTTTTGGGTATAACTCACTCAATTTTCGACCAAACTTCAGAAATTATACAAGATGCATGTATATTAACGGACTCTCCCGATCTAACAAATTAATATTATATTAAATATAGAATCCTTCCACTTAATTCTTTGCAAGTAAATTAAATCACCAATTGCAAACACATATGAAGCAAATCAATTGCACATAACAAGAATTTTTTAATGGGAAATCTTAAAGCTAAAACCCCAACTATCATACATTATCTATACGTTGAACATGTAACAATCTCATAAAGTATAGCATAACTCTCAAGAAATCAACACCGCCACCTTTAAATTTGCGTATCCGTGCACCGATTTCTTGTCTCCCGATAGCCTCGCCTCCACTATACAACTTCGTCAAGAAGATCCCCGAATGAATTCCGATCTTACCTTCTTTTGATCGCACAATCCTCATTGAAACTCTAATGTCTATGTAGATGTATTGAATGCATCACTATAGTCACAACAGATAGTCCATCTCACCCTTTCACCTATCCTTCACTTCCGGGTCTCCATCGAAATCGACATGAAAGTAGTTAACTATTGTATTTTTTTCAACAAAAGTGAGTCTTTCTAGTTGTGAATTAATTAAACAATTAATTCACTAAACTCTCACTAGTGTATCTTTAGTTACAACCAGATACAACTTTTCAAGAATAACCGACAGTTTAACTCACTTAATTGAGTTAAACTAAATAACAACTCACATAACTACTCTTCCAACTCGTTACAACTTGCCACCATCGCTTATAACGAGGTCCTCCATGCATGAGTCACCAACCAACCTAGGAATTGTGTAATTCCTTCCACTTCATTGATGTGCCACACCCGTTCAATAAAATAAAGTGCTCCAAGAGAATAAGTTGATATTTAGAGTCCGATTATTATTAAGGGCTAATAATAATCGACTCGCATCTATTTTTAGATTAGTGATCTACAAATAGACTTCTCGTCAATCTTTCTAAAAAATAGAAAATTCATCCAAAGATAGAATTTTTCTCAACCATCTAGAATCGCATCCTCGTTAACTTTAGAATATGCTCACCATTCTAAAAATAGACATACACCTAAAAAATAGCCCGCGAGCCCCACTTAGTGAAGGTGCTTAATTTTCACTAAACTCATCTTCATAACTTTCAAAACTCCTCCTCAACAAGATAGGGATTATCATTCACCCCGATCTTGTCTCTATGGCATTCAAATTTTCTCCCTAGTGAGCGCCTTGTCAAAATATTTGCATACCGATTCCTTTCCATAGAAATGTACTTCGAAGCAACATGATCTTTGCCGCACACCATCTCTGATATGATGATACCGCATATCTATATGCTTAGATCTATCATGAAACACAAGATTAATCGAGAGCTAATGCAACTTCCGATTATCACAATGTATCAACGTAGGATCTAAATGAGAACCGAACAAACCGACCAGATCTTCCTCATCCAGATAGCCTCACATGTAGCCATTAGGGAATTTTGAGGTCTAAAAATGGGCCTCCTAGAAATATTAAAATAATAGCTAAACCAATACTTAATATTTATGAATTTGCAATTCATTTTTTCACCACAATCCATGTAACCATAGATAAATTCAATTCAAAAGTTGTACCAAAATAAAATTAATAAAAAAATGTATTGATGTGACCATAAATAAGAATAATGTTTTCAAGAAAAAGTCATCATCATTGAACAACTAATGCATTTGTCCTTTGTACTTAAATAACTTAAATAAAATATAAATATAAATTCATGAATCTAATTATATAATATGCTATTAATTAAAATTTATATTATTTAAATGGTATAATAATATGTAATTAATATACTATATAAAAAATAATATAATATAATATAATTAATTATTTTATCTATGAATTTTATATTACATATTAAATTGATTTGATTTATAACATAAAAAGAAATCATATATAATATAAAAATATATATAATATATATTTTATAACATTTAGATCATTTTTCATAATATTAATATAATCATAATGAAATGAATTGGAGTTGGTATTTAAAATTAAAGAAAAAATATTGAAATAGATTTAACTTATATTTATAAGTATAATATAAGATTTATATACATTGAAATTTAGATTTTTTTAATTCCCAAACTATGTTGAACCTAATGCAATCAACATACAAAACAACATACTTTTTTTCATCATACAAAAAAAACTAAAATGATTTTTTTTCTTTAATTTTAAAATATTTTTATTGTTATTAATATTATAATAATATTACTTATAGATTTGATTTATCCTAAAAATTACAAGGTTACATTTTTATTTATTTTTATTTCATATGTATAATGTATATGTATAGATATTAACTTATAATTAATTTGAAATTGTAATATTAAATAAAATGAGATGAATATATAATTTAAAATAAATATGTGAAAATATACAAATATAATATTTATTGAAAAGTGTAAATACATGAAGATTGTAGGGATATGCATTGTTTCTTCAAAAAATATGAAATGACAATAATAATATTTTATTCAAAAAATGTAAAATGATATTTATTGTGAGAACTTTACTTTTTATGACTTTAAAAGTACTTAGAGCACTACCATGGTTAACCATGAGTTTTTATCTACCATTGAGAATGTGACAAGTACCTTTAACTCAAGTAATGCCACCTCAACCATTAGGGGTGATGTCATCCACTAAAATGTGATTGGTTCTCATAAAAGTGAATTTTGATTGTACATTTTTCTTAGAGGCCCATTTTAGACCTCAAAATTCCCTAATGTTGACTTTCCTCGCCATATTCAAATACCGTTGAACTAAGTGCCACGCAGATATTTGTTTCTTGTTGTACTAAGAAACAACCGTAGATCCAATACTGGAAAACCTTTCTTGATGTGCTCTTTCTCATTCGTTGGTCGCCTACCTAATCCGCATCCGTGAAGCCATGCAACTTCATCTCATCCATCCGTCCGTACCATAAGTCACACTCGCATGTGCCATCGAGATATCCTCGCACATGCTTTCTTGCTCTTCCAAAAGAGCTTGGTAGGCTTAACCATCGCTTGACTAAGTTGGTTCACCGTATAACATATTTCCGGTCTTGTATTAACTAAATACATGAGCGAACCCACCAACTGGCCGATAGACGTAGCATCCACTACTCGCTTAAATGTAGCATCCTCTTTCCTCCAATTTCGGAAGAGGAGTATCCATGGGCTTCTAGTCCCGCATGTGAAACTTACCAAGTATCTCGAGCATACTTGCCTTGAGACAAAAACAACTCACCTTCGCCGCCATACTTGATAGGAGGCCCAAATCCTTCATCCTCAAACTCCTTTGCAATATCCTCCAGATGAGTGTATCAACTCGCTCATCACCCGTTAGTATTAAATCATCAACATAAAGAACAATGATTAAAAGCTTACCCTCCACCACAATTTGGTATAGGTTTCATCCACCTCACTCTCAGGGAAGCCAAGTCTAGAGAAATAGTTGTCGATCCATGTACCAAGCACGGTGGTGCCTGCCTACCCATAGAACGATCTTTTGAGTCCGCAGACATGCGACTCACTCCGCCGAAGATCTCTCAAATCCTTCAAAGCCGTTCATTGTACACTTCTTCCTCAATGATCCCATTAAGGAACACAAGCCTTCACATCCATCCGATGAATGTGCCAACCCATCCGTGCCGAGAAAAGTAAGGATTCTCCTTATAAAGAATATCAAGGCTGTGTGCAAAGGTTTCTTCATAATCAATCTACTCAACTGTGGAGAAGCCTCGGGAAAAAAAATCTTGCCTTATACTTCTCGACACTCCCATCAAGAACTTGCTTTACCTTGTAGATCCATCTTGAACCTACCATTTATTTATCAACCAAACTTGGAACAATCTTCCAAGCATTGTTTCGAAATGGAGTCATACTTTCGACCATGGCATCTACCCATGTGGGTTCTCGCGCTACTTCCTCAAAGGAAGATGGGCTCGTCATGATACACTTGCTCATGAGAGCCATGTATCTAGTGAATTGGTTAGTGGACTGCCTCCTCGTCCGCACCATGAAGTAGGGACTCCTACATCTCCGTGCCGCATCGTTTCGGCCTCTCCTCGCTTCGTGTACACCTTCTCGCCGCCGTAATGTTTGGCTCCGTGTGAGTGGACTCTCCACTCCATGATCCTCCTCCCGTGGCTGATCCATAGTTTGAGGATCATCTTCGTGAACCATAAGTTCCTCCTCTACATGCAAGTGTAGCTCCCTCTCAAGTGACAACTTCATGGCTTTCTCCTCATTGGAATTTGCATTCGCCGCACCACAAGCTATCCGACTCGTTTGAAAAATACATGATAATTATGGGGTGTTTCTATGTACCCCAAAAATATCCCAACTTCTACAACCGGCTCTAGCTTCTTCCTAGCATCCTTTTTCACATGAATGTAAATAGGATGAGCCAAAAAATTTTAAATGAGAAATATTCAAATTTTCTTACCAAGAAAGCTTCTTCAGTGTACTCATGCCAAGTACTCTATGAGGACAAAGGTTTTGCACATAAACCACAAGGTTGCATGCTTCCGCCCACAAGTGCACGTAGGCCTTGGTCATGCATGATAGCTCGTGAAGCACCCATGATCATTCCGTTCTCCTCTCGCAACCCCATTTTTGCCGTGGGTTATGAGGCGCTATGAGTTCTCTCTTCAAATTCCTTCTTTTGCTACAATTATTTGAATTTGTTAGAGATATATTCACCACCATTATCGCTCCACAGTAGACTTACTTGCTTCCCCAACTCTTTCTCCACCAATGCTTTAAACCTATTTAACTTTGAGAATGTTTGATCCTTATTTTGCATGAAGAAGATCCAACATCTACGAGAATAGTCATCAACAAATATAACATAATACCTATTTTTTTATTGTTGAAGCAACCGAGAATGAACCACACACGTCTATGTGAATTTTCCAGATCACCGAAGCACGTTTCTCCTTCTCATGAAAGGTCTTCACAAACTTACCCATAGTACATCCCTTGCACCGATATAACCGTGTAAGAGTACCTTGGGAAGTCCGTAGAACGTCCATCGCAAAATCTTCAAGGTGCCATGGTGAAGATGGCCTAATATTTTGTGTCATAATTCGACCTCATCTCGTCTGCTACCACTTTCCGCTTTGCCCATCATTGCGCCGCAACTATACTCAAATTTTGCAGAGATTCTTGACTCGAATCCCTATCCTCTTGGTTTGACCTATTTTTTTATGTCACGGGGAAAGCTTTTCCCTCACTCGAAAAACAATGTCATAACCTTCCGTCCTCCAACATCGCGACCGAGACCAAGTTCTTCTTCGACCTGAACATGGATAACATCTTCAAATGTAAAATGGTTTACCCGACTCCCCTCTCAAAGCTAATGGTTCCATTTTCGGTCGCAATGTATCTACTATCGCCACCCATCTCTATATGCATTTGGGAGATATTTCTCCTCCAAGTCACTAAACAACTCCTTGTCTCCGTCATGTGGAAGGAAGCACCACTATCAAGATACCACACCGATCCCATTGTGCTTGAAAACCAAGCATGTGATTAAGGAGAAATCGGTTCAAATTGCAAGGCAAGGGCCTCACCACTCATGGGGCCCAACAACCTTCTTGTTCTTCTTCTTCTCGTGCGCTAGTGGTGAGATGCCCATGTTCATGACAGCGTTGAAAAAAATTTCACCTCGACAAATCCAACTTTTGCCTTTAGCCTCATATTTTGGATGGGATTTCTTCCCTTTCCCCTTTCCTTGCTTTTGGAAAAAGCACACTCCTTTCTTCTATCATCATTATTTGATGAGGAGACATCCCCGGTACTTCGCCTTATCTCCTCCGCACTAGACTACCAAATTCACTCCCAATCAAGTGTGATTCTCCCATCCATCGCCGCAGTCTCGATAACCGTGCCAACTCATAAAAATCCCAAGGAGAGCCAAGCCACCAAGTCATCATCCACATTGTGATTCCCACAATCCCCAACTCATCCCTACATTGGAAAAAAATTGTGAGATATTTGAACACTGTCAGCCTTCTCCATTTTGATTTTTCCGAGCTTGTCTTTCGGCCAACTTCCCATGGTTGTTGCTACTTTGGAAAATATCTATCAAATCCTTCCACATTGCAAATGGAGTGGCTTTCCCATGAAGGCTTGAAATAATATGGTCCTTCACACCTTCCAACAAAATTTTTCTGTTTTCGTTACTTTCTTTTACAAACGTCAAGTAATGCAAACATCCATCAAAGTGGGCTTAGAACACGCACGATGAACTCCTTCGCAACATTATCTTCAAGAACCGCCTCCATCATTTCCTTCCGTGCTATATAGTTGGATCTGACTTCAAGTGCATACCCCAATCGCAACCCATTGAAAACCATTTCAATGTATACTCAATCAAGCCGCACCAAGAAATTCTTGCAGCAAATTTGAATTGTCCACTAGCACAAAAACTCAAGATCGTCAATATTGCAATCTCTAGTGATCAACACTCATTCGATACCATGTAGAAATTATACAAGATGCATGTATATTACCAGACTCTCCTGATCTAACAAATTAATCTTATGTTAAATAAGGCATCCTTTCCACTCTCACTCCTTGTGTGGAAATTCACGCTAATTGAAAAACACATATGAAGCAAATCAATCGCACATAACAAGAATTTTTAACGGGAAATCTTAAAGTCAAACCCCCAACTATCATATATTATGTATATCAATGGAACATGTAAAAATATCATACAAATCTCATAGAATAGAGCTCTCAAGATAATCAACAATCACTAGAAAATTTGGCGGAATTTCGACGGTACAATTCATCGCTATTCCAACACATAGTCGGCTGCAGAGCGACGCTCGAGAACTAAAATGTGGTTTACCATACCGCCGCAATTCCGACGTACTTAAAAAAGTGTCGCACTATCGACACTTTTTCCGTCGGCTCAAAACAAGCGTCACTCTTCCGACGTTTCCCAAAACCATCGTGCTTCCGACGTTTGTACACCGGCCGCACTCCGACGAAATGTGTCCGGACGCTTTGAACGTCGCTCTTCCGACGTTTGTAACCGTCGCACTCCGACGAAATGTGGTCCCACATTTTGAATCGCCGTCAAGCCCGACGTTTGTAAACTCGTCACAATTCCGATGCAAATGTGGTTTGACGTTTTGGATGTCGCTCTTCCCCACGCGAATCGTCGCACCCGATGAAATGTGGTCCGATCGTTTTGAGTGTCGCTCTTTTCGACGTTTGTAAACCGTCGCAATTCCGACGAAATGTGGTCCGACGTTTCAACGCCGCCGCCCGATATTTTTATACCTGCCGCTCTTCCAATGTTTTTAATCCGTCACAATTCCGATGGGAAGCAAGGCGTCGGTATACCGACGGCGGGTTCAATTTTAAAAAAAAATGAAACTTTAAAAAGAGAAAAAATGTTGTTTTGAATATATTATATGAAGTAAAACAAATTCTCCATGAAGTCATTACATTTTCACATCCGAAGATTGGAACCCAAATATCCATCCGTAAAAGTGGAAGTCCCACCCCCATACAATGATATGAATACCCCATGTCACATACAGGGACATGATATAAAACCCCGTAACGGTCCATGGAGATTATCGACAATTTGAGAAAGCATCCAAATATGCCCGAGGCATCTATAAGAAAGTGAAATAGCAGTATGTAGAATAGTAAAGCAACGTATAGAGTACCCCATCGTCCATTGTTCCAAATACAAATTAAAGTACCCAAAATCCTTGAACAGAGAAAAAACGCTAATCATGTGAGGAGTGTGATATGTTCAAAATATAAAAAAGACCATCGTACCATATCAATAAAACCGCATCGCTAGTTTTGAAGGCAGAGTGATAAACATTAATCATCACAAGAGAAAAACGTTGTTTTGAACATATTATATGAAGTAAAAATGTACTCCATGAAGTCATTACATTTTCACATCTAAAGATTGGAACCCAAATATCCATCCAAAAGTGGAAGTCCCACCCCTGCATGCTGATATAAAAATACCCCATGTCGTGGCTGGTGGACTTGATATAAAGCCCGCAATGGTCCACATGGAGATTATCGACAAATCCGAGAAAGCATCCAAATATGCCCGAGGTATCTATAAGAAAGTGAAATAGCAAGATGTAGAATAGTAAAACAACGTATAGAAGTACCGACGTCCATTGTTCCAAATACAAATTAAAGTACCTAAAATCCTTGAACAAAGAAAAACGCTAATCATGTGAGGACCGAAGATATGTCCAAATATAAAAATATCATCGTACCATATCAATAAACCAACAACATAGACTGCAAGATCGCTAGTTTTGAAGGCAGAGTGATAAACATTAATCATTTTTTTTCACAAGAGAAAAAAACGTTGTTTTGAATCAATTATATGAAGTAAAACAACGCATGAAGTCATTACATTTTCACATCCGAAGATTGAACCCAAATATCCATCCAAAAAAGTGGAAGTCCCACCCGTAAAGTTTAGGAAAAATACCCCCATGTCACATACAATGGACTTGCTATAAAACCCAAAGTAACGGTCCACATGGAGATTATCGACAATCCGAGAAAGCATCCAAATATGCCCGAGGTGAATTATAAGAAAGTGAAATAGTAGTATGTAGAATAGTAAAGCAACAGATAGAGTACCGACGTCCATTTTTCCAAATACAAATTAAAGTACCCAAAATCCTCGAATCGCAGAAAACGCTAATCATGTGAGGACTCGTGATATGTCTAAAATATAAAAAAATACCATCGACCATATCAATAAACCAAAGAACATAGACCAACATCGCTAGTTTTGAAGGCAAGTAGTGATAAACATTAATCATTTTTTTTCACAAGAGAAAAACGTTATTTTGAATATATTATATGAAGTAAACAACATGAAGTCATTACATTTTCACATCTAAAGATTGGAACCCAAATATCCATCCGTAAAAGTGGAAGTCCCACCCCAGACAATGATAGAAAAATACCCCATGTCGCCATACAGGACATGATATAAAACCCGCAACGGTCCACATGGAGATTATCGACAAATCTAAGAAAGCATCCAAATATTCCCGAGGGCATCTATAAGAAAGTGAACTAGCAAAAGATGTAGAATAGTAAAGCAACGTATAGAGTACCAACGTCCATTGTTCCAAATACAAATTAAAGTACCCAAAATCCTTGAACAAAGAGAAAAAACGCTTAATCATTTGAGGAGTGTGATATGTCCAAAATATAAAAAGACCATCGTACCATATCAATAAACCAAAGATCGCTAGCTCTTTGAAGGCAAGAGTGATAACCCGTCAACACATAAAATAGTATCATGAAGCGGATGCACAGAAAGTCGGTGCAGAGACATGTGACCGTTGATATACACCTCACACAAAAAAGCATCCATGATAGAGCAAAAATATGTATAAACCTGTATCGATTGTATCTCCTAGCTCACTTGTTCCCGAAAATAAAAAAACCATCTCAGAAATAAAAACCATCTCATGGTAAAAATTGGTAACCATCTCGTTGCATCCGAGATGTGTTGGTTCGTGGCTCGCTTGTTTCCATTAGTAGCCCGCTACAACATCCACCCCGTTCTCATAGCAAAAAGGTTCCTATAGATATACAAAGAAAGAGTATAATACGTAGACCATATAAACATGGCTCGTATTTCAAAAAACAAGTTTAAAATAGAAACAACGTACATTTATTTTTCTAAGTAAAGTTAATCTATTAACAAAGGGGAATAAAATTACACCGAAGTCAAAAACATTGCCCGTACTCATGGCAAATTTGTCATCAAAAATCAAAAAATTAGAAGACCGTCTCATACGGGAAACCACGGAACATTTAATTTTACAGAATTCAAAAATATTACAAAGGTCCGCATAAAGAAAATACTCCAAAAGCACCTCAATTAAGTGGGCCGTGAAGCAAGAAAACAAATTAACCAAAATACTCCTCCGGCTCCTCGACGCATTCGGCACCATCCTTCGAAGGTCCAGGATCGCTAGGTGCTACCTCCACAGTCATGCCACCACTCCCATCCCGAAGGCCCGAATGCCGGTCGGTTTTTTCCGAGCTCGTACCCACGGACGGCATTGTTCTTCCATTTGGGCTCTCACGAAAACCACAAGAATTGAAGCCGTGATTCGTGGTGGGGCTCATAGAGCAATTAAAGGAAAAAAGAGCAAGGCGCGGGCCATGGGAGAAGGTGAATCCGTGGGGAAATGAGGAGTAGGGGAGCCCATACGGCGGGCGTATCCTAGCCCCCGCCCACTTCTAGTATCCGGATAGCGACCCGCGTGATAATCACCGGACCGGGCGTTCCGATTGAGGGGTTGAGGGAGCATGCAGGGTTGACCTCTAGTGCTCCCCCGCAAAGAATTCATCCTTCGATGCAAAAAGGCGAGGCATGGGTGCAATCTCACTGGGCACAAGAGGAGACTCGAGAAGCAGAATTCCAAGAAACAAGAGGAAGACGTACAAGGACCCGTACCGAGAGAAATGCGTATATGCAACAAGGTCTACAGTCACTGCCACTTTCTCCTTCTCATCACAAGGAGCGGTGAAGTGTAACCCAAGAATCGGCTCGTCCGAAACCATAGCGAAATGCCATTTTATCGACCCGACCGGCACACCGAAGGACGCCCGTCATAATTAATCTCTCGATCATTAATGACAGCCGAAGGCCGCATCATATTGGAGCATGCTAATCGCTAATGTGATTGGAGGTCCGATCTTGAACATTAAGTTAAAACTTAATGCGATTAGATGTGAAAACCTTGGAACTTAATTGAACATTGTTAAAACTTAATGCGATTGATATGAAATCGCCACATCCATGTCCCATCGCCTTAAACGCCATCGAATGCACTCGCATCCGGAACAAGGGAACATTTGATCGAGGACACATGGCAGAAATTGATTGGAGCGGATCTTTGTTTCGGGTCGTCGAGCAAAGGGAAATCCGTACCCGAAAAAATATTAGGCGAATTTGATAAGAAATTCGCGCCACAACTCTCCTCCGTACAATTCCACCAACAAATTTGGACTCGAAAAAGATTAGGCGGAATTCAATTGGTTTTCACGTCACAAAATTGGCCGACGTCGCAAGCTATTTTGGAACGTGAATTTGGTTTGAATTATGGTTTGTCGTCGTTTGAAGTCCGGTGGGCCCGACTTAAGAACAATTTTGTTTAATCCCATCTTATGCACTGAAATGGTTTTCTTTGATAATACACATATTTATAGTAAATCATGGGAATACCACACTAAACATGTGGAAAAGTTATATAAATTATTTAGAACAATCATTTTTATGTAAAAATATCCAAATGTGCTTTTGGGAAATAAGAATTCGAGTATTTGGTTCATATTTCTTAAAAGGAAGGAGTGAAGTCGAGCCTCAAAAGATGCAAGCTATTACAAAATGACCTATTCCTAAGAAAAATCAAGGTTCTTAGAAGATTTTTTAGACTTACATGATATTATTGATAATTTTTAAGAATTATATGCATTTCAAGTCCACTCACATATCTCTTGAAGAAAATATCATTTATATGGAATGATGAGGCTACTTTGGCATTCTCTTTAATGGATGCCATGTCTTCTACACCAACATCGTGCTGTGACCCCAATTTTGGTAAAACATTCATAGTAGAGGTGAGGCACTAGGGACAAGGAATTTACATAACATTAACACAATAAGGGATAACATTGGCTTTTAAAAGCAAGGAATTCAAAGAAAATATTTGGTGAAATCTACGTATGAAAAATAAATGGAAGCAATATTACATGCAATAAAAAATGGGGATAGTATATCATTGGGAGGTACTTGCAAGTCAAGATATACCATGATAGCATAAAGTATTTTTTGAAGCTATGATTTTCATTAATATTAACAAAAATGAGAAGAAAAATGCAAAGTTTTAATTTTGAGATAATGTGCAAAAAGGGTAAGGAAAATTTAGTACATGATGCTCTTTCTAAAAATAGAAGAGGCCTCTAAATTTATATCCAATTACATTTTCTATTCCTAGGTGGCTAGAAGAAGCTTGCCATAATGGAAAAAATGACAATATTAGCAATAAAACAAAAACTAAAATTTATAAAGGATGGGATGAACTCTCTCGAGCATTGGGAGTGAAAGAGAGATATACTTTGGTGCAAATGTAGAATATTTTTATGCACGCACATATTTGAATATCAAAAAATATTATGAGTCCCATGTCTCTCCGATGGTAGGACGCAGTGTCTTAAAACATCTCTCAAAGGATCAAAAAATATATTTTTGGAAGGAATGAAGAAAGAGATTCAAAATTTTGTAACAGGTTCAGTTTGCATAATAAATAAAAGAGAGATAGTAAAATCTCTAGGGTTACTTCAACCATTCCACATACATATTCAAAGACTAGAAGATATATCAATGGACTTTATTGCTGTATATCAAATATAAAGGTAAGTATTACATTTTTGTGGTCATTTATATAGACAAATTTTGTAGATTTTTTTGTAGAGCTCAAAGTACATAAACAACAAGCCAAGTATGTATGTCCATGGAAAGAAATTCATAGTCTTCATGGTTTTCCTAAAGTAATAGTAACAAGAAACTTTGGAAATAATTATTTAATATGAGTGGAGAAACACTACGCTATGAGTTCTACATATTAAACATAATCAAATGGTCAAACAAAAATAGTTAAAAAATGTTTTTAAGGTTATCTACAATGTTACTCTGAGAAAATAAATCTTAATGGATGAAGTGGGTTCGTCAAGGAAGAATGGTAATATGATACTACCTATCACACATCTACTAAAATTTCCCCATTGAAAATTCTTTATGGATATCCAACTCCTAGTATCTCATACTTTTTGCAAGATAAGTCCAAAGTATAGGAAACAGAGTCACATATGGAAAATAATAAAGAAACTTTGAAAATTATTATGGAAAAACCTTCAAATGACATGAAACATGATAAAACAATGGTGTGGAACAACATTGAAGTGAAAGATAATTTGAGGAGGGTAATTGGGTATTTTTTAGATTATAGCATTATAAGCAATCTTCTATTCAAGAAAAAGAAGAATAAAGAATTAGCTCAAAAATGTTATGACCCCAAATAATTATTCATAGGATTGCACAAGTGGTATTTAATGGTATTGAAGATCAATATTCTAGGAATAAGGAGTTATTTTCTCCAAAAATAACCCTAGCCAAACATTGAAAATGCATCAAGGATATCTTTCTATGCTTCATAAGTACATATGTTCTACTTCTAAATCATGTCTTGGAAGTGGTTGTTTCTCATTAGAAATTATTCACCAGCTTGGTTTCATACTAAAGTATTTTTCTCATTTTCAGCATCCAATACATGAAAAAGATAATATTAAAACAACATAAATATTTGAAATTTTGCAAGAATTGTCTGGCACACTTTAAATATTAATTTTGAATTCAAGTGCATGATGTTGTATAGGATCAAGTGTCATTTTGAATACCAAATGTTTCACAAGAAACTTCTCAACATGCTACCCCGCAGTAAGGATTAAAATGACAATATTGCATCAACTATTTCCATAATAAAGTGCACCTCGCCATAAGACTAAACAACTACAAATGTTGTAGATCTAACAAGACCACACAACCAAATGTATTCCACAAGGCCAATATCGTATGAAAAATGAAAAATGAGTTTGCAACCAAAACATTCTTAGGCAACTAATTCAATTAGATACACCAAACCATCAGCAAAAGGAAAAACCAAATTTTCTACTCAAAAAGGCAAGCGTTTACCTCCTTTGACAAAATTTTGAGTTCAAACAAGTGCTGCTTTATTGTCTTATTAACGCCCCCAAGAATTTGAACTAGGTTTGCACCTACATCAAGAACAACCCAAACAAAAAGGCTCTTACCAAATTATTTTCCACAAATTTATGATACAACCCATTGTCATTTTTGTATTTCCTAACAAGCTCATAAATTTGACAAAAAGAACCAAAATTTTTTAATACCCGATAGCAATTTTTTCAATTAAAAAACTATCTTAGACTAATAAGCCTAACCCAAAAACTAAAAAACCAAACACCATAAGACCCTACAAACCTAAAAGATGATCTTAATCTAGTACTATCGACAAAAAAGTTACCTTTACACCCTCACTTATTAAACCCCGTCGTTGAATTTAACTTCAACCGTCGTTAGTAGTTGACGTATGCAACAGCAACATTTTCTTTTGGAGGCGTTTCGCACACCATCCAAATTTAATCTAAAGATTTAAAATTCCTCGCAAGTTTTTTTGTAGACGACCGGCAGCCCATATTTCTATACAAAAGATTGTATTTAAACACAAACAACCAACATTAACGCAATTCACCAACCACAAATTAAACAAACAAATTTACCCAAACTTTGTAAATTCAAAAGGAGGACACGTGGAGCATTAATATTAGATCGCATGAAATTGAAGGGAATCTCGAAACCCGAAACCGGACCCGAATTTTTTATAAGGCACATTGGATTGAGAATTCGCGTTACAAATTAGGCGTACATCGAAACATCCCATTTTGGAACGCGAATTTGGTTTGAAATTCAATCTATTCAAACTTTTGAAGTCGATTTAAAGGTTCTTTAATGTTTTGATATTTTAATTTTATGTATGATTTAATATATACATATGTTTTAAAAATATAGCAATATATATATCATATGCGAAATGAAAGGTGGGGCCATAGAATTTAGCTTTAATCTAAAGAGGGTTTATTATAATATGTTTTATATGTTACGGCATATAAAAATAAAAAGGACAAAAAAAGCTTGGTAGTTTTTTTTATAGATAGTACGTAAATTTTTTATTACACGTAATTGTGTAAAAAGTGAAATACTAAGTGTAATTTTTTATGTGTATGGACGAAGAAGTAAAGTGAAAAACATAGCAAGAAAGTGTTTAGAGACAGAGTATGTTTGTTTTGGAAATTGTGACAATGAGTTGGTTTTATGCAATCGTTTTGTAAAGTACTATAATTTTGTAAACCTCTCGGCGTGAGGAAGAAGTGTAATAGTAGTTATTGAAGGGAATAGAAGTTTGTTTTTCAAAGTATTGAAACTCCGTCTCCTCGTCAAAGAAATTTTTTATTTTCTCTCGTGTTAGAGGAAGGGGAGATTTATTCTCCATTCATTGTTCTAGAATTTTTCAATATTCCAAAATGTGCAAGAACAATGATGTTGTGGTTCCATCCCCAGCCTAAATCATTTGTCTTTTCCGCAAAGATGCCTTACCAACTTGGCCCCAATATTTTCAACTGGTCCCTCTAATTCAACCAAT
This sequence comes from Pinus albicaulis, assembly GCA_034641835.2. Lineage (NCBI taxonomy): Eukaryota > Viridiplantae > Streptophyta > Pinopsida > Pinales > Pinaceae > Pinus > Pinus albicaulis. The sequence goes on from CM076583.1 coordinate 788,638,284, forward strand.
AAAAAGGCCAAAACCATAGCATTGAGATACATTTCATTACACTGCCAATAACAATAAATTTGACTCCAAATGCATAACCCTTTCCTTTATTGCTGTGAAAAGAATTATGCATTACTCTAATGTGGCTAGTCCATAGGCCAAGTAGACCACCGGGGTAACAAATATGTTTCCTTTCACCTTTGAGTTTTCAAATTATGCCTACCAAATCTAAGACATTTAAGAGGGGAAATCATTACAAAGTTAAAAAGAAAACCAGAGCACACATCTACAAATTACCTCCTTAGCTTACCGTCACACGATCATTAACTATTTTCGGAGAACCATGCTTGCTCTCCAAGACAACATTTTTCCCTCCCCAAGGGTGACTCCAACAAGATCAACAAGTTTGTTCACACCGCCCGCAAGACAAATTGACAATGCTTTAAAGAAGTGTGCACTGATGTGGAGACCATATGCCAAACAACCCTCCATGAAAAATTAAAATAACACATTAAAATTGAATATAAGTCGACAAGGAAAGACCACCGCAAAGGAAGCCATGGGCAGTGACCTTCTCTTTAAACATAATTTTTTCTCTCGACTCCGCAATTTTTTTGTCACCGAGCTCATCCTTTGCGTGAAGTACAACTCCTTTTCCATAGCTCTTGTATTAACTACCTTCTCTCCGTCGCGTAACTTCGCAGTCCCTCTTCGCTGGAGCGATTAAAGGAAATGGGAAAACTGAAAGAGAAGACAATTGTCTCATAATTATCAAACATTGCACCCAACTTCTTCCCCCTTTCCATTGTTACCCAATGAGGTGCAGATGTGGCAATTGTTTTCATACTTCCCAAAGCAGAGGCCATCTTCTCTTCTTATCCCGAATATAGAATTACAATATCTTCATACTAGTATGAACCTTAAAAAACATGACTCCCATTGCTAAAAACCACTTTTAAGTTGCAATGTGCAAACTAAACAACTATCGCAACTTTTGGCAACTTCTCGAGCATTAAGAGAAAGAAACAAAGAGAAATAAAACCACAATGCTCATTTTAATGAGACCGGTACTATATATTTTCATTAAGATAATAGAACAAATCACGACTATATTAAGGCCAGCACAAAAACAATCTTTAACCAGTTGTCTCTCGCGACCTTCAAGTTGCCATGCTAGAGGTTGCATATTTTTAATTTAAATTCTTGACCTCTCATGCCCATATATGAATGCATCCAATGGGGATATCTACATCAAATTCTCCTTTATATCCCAAAAAACAAATTTCCTACTACAAGAGCACCGTATTGATGGATCACCCCACACCATCCCACCCGCTAGAAACTATGAAAAAAGGAACCCGAGAAAACTTTTGAAATATCTCAAGATGACTATATGGGTGGTTCTTATGAATCAAATCCAACCATTCGCAACATGCTCATCAATCCAAACCATGAGTATTATGTGACAATATTCAAGCAGTAATCAACTGGGATTTCGAAGCTATGTTAGAGAAACCCTAAACTCTCACCGAAAATAGGTGAAATGTGGCACCACTGAGATTGGACATGTGCCAATTGGTACAAGTGGTAGAAAATTGGCATGCTAAACAATGAGGTGATGCAGGAATGACATGAGGGAGAAAATATCGTAAAAGCTCCCAAACTGAGAACTAAAGCTCATCACCAACCTGAGATTGACAACTTTACATGATGTAACCTATGAAATCGTAAATGGAGAAATCATAGTAACAATAAAATCGGATTCATCCTAGGAGTGGTAATGGGAGAAATCATAGTGAACAATAGGAAACATGCAGAGTTGCTTACAATCAAATAGATGAAAAAAACACATACAAAAAACCTAGATAATAATCATGAACAAGCTTAATATTGAATTATGAACCGTAAAGGAACTTACAAAATGTGACATTACGAACTCCGGTCAAGCGCACTAGCAAAAATATCCCGGACATGACCCTGGTTGACAAGTTGTATCGTCTATGATGCAAGAGGATTCGTACCCTCGCACTACCAAGTCAATCAAAGTCCATCATTATCTATACAATAAATACAAGTAATTGATGTAGTATTCTTATGATAATGTTAGAACATATGTTGAAATGTCAAAACATACTTGAATAAGCTCCTCTTCATTTCAAGAACAATTTATCGTGGAGTCACATGAACTTGGAACAAGCTTCCCATGATCCGAAAGAGTAGCAACTAAGTCAAAGAAGGACTTTTTTGTTGCTACGCCGGATCGGGGGAGGTTTTCTCTTCAAGATTAAATCGCTCCAATAAATTATTCTCTACTAAACAAAATAACCACGCAGGGTGGGTTTCCATGGCTCACACGCTCTAATTCCCAATACCCAATCTATATTTCATTTTTTACTTTCATGAGCATATTCAATAACTAATAAAAAACAATTCAACAAAAAGTACGCAAGGAAACATTGCAATTAATGCTTGACATAAAAATAGTATGATAAATGAGTTTTTTATATAACGCAAAAAACGTTCCAAGTATGGTAACGTTTTTCTTATAATAATACAATATTTTACATTATCAAATTTTCTTTTTTCTTTCCTATTTCTAAAGCTCCTAATTACATCATCAATATCATCGTACTTTGCCCTCGTTTTGTGCCTTTCGACCCGCACCGCCGACCTAGTTGCATAGTCACGATGTCCGGTCTTATCCAAAGGATGTGGCATCGCCTACAAAAAAACATAATATTAAATTTTAATTCTGGCCGCTTTTCAATATCATTGAACTAATTTGGGTAATATTAATAAAAAAAATCGCAATGAGATTATTTACCCGGTGCACCCGCCTGTTGCCGCCGACCTAGCCGCGTAGTCACAATGTTTGGTCTCATCCAGTTGACGGGGCATCGCCTACAAAAAAATCGTATAATATTAAATTTTAATTGTCGCTTTTAAATATCATTGAACTAGTTCAAAAGAATATTAATATTGCAATGAGATTATTTACTCGGTGCACCAATTGTCGGCCGCCGACCTAGTTGCGTAGTCACGATGTCCGGTCTAATCCAAGACGGGCATCGCTCACAAAAATAGATAATATTAAATTTTAATTGTTAGTTTTTAAATATCATTGAACTAGTTCGGTAATATTGATATCGCAATGAGATTATTTACTCGTGCACTACTTGTCGTTCGCCGACCTAGTTGCGAGTCACGATGTCCGCGTCTCATCCTGATCTTTTTGGCATCACCTACAAAACAGATAATATTAAATTTTAATTGTCAGCTTTTAAATATCATTGAACTAGTTCGGTAATATTAATAAAAAAAATTGCAATGAGATTATTTACCTCGGTGCACCAATTGTCGCCATTGGACCGTTGCCCCGTCTTCCTCTCTCGGTGTAAGATCCCCGAAGGGAAACATTCTCTCCGTCATTTAACAAAAAACGTTATAAGGACAACCATCAAGGCACTAACAAAACGAGGGTGAAATCGACTACCGTCACGGCCCCCACCGATAGTAGCGTTGTCGTCCGGTCCCCACTACAATGATCAGCCGCACGGGAGGATCATCTACATCCGGCTCCAAACCAGGTTATTTGCCCTTCGCCGTAGTGTCAGCTTCCCCCGATTTAAACAAAGAAACAGGATGAATAAATTTATGGATGAAAATAAACATATCAAAGGTTAATGTTTTACCTTATCAGCATTTCCGGATCTCGACTGCCCCAAGCTTCGCTGGACAAGTTTTCAACTACCGCTTGATAGCCGAAATGGAAAGCGGTATTTTTATCTTCCTCCGTAGTTTCGTTCCGAAGTCATCACCCTACATTACATATGAATGTATTTAATCATATTTGATAAAGGATTACAAAAACGTTGGAAGGCGACAGTACCACTCGAGGTATGACAAGTTTAGCTACTTAATTAGTTGAATTCTGCGGCCACTCTCAGCCGCCCGGCCTAGCTCGTGATGGCCCTTTTTTCAATCCTAGCTTTGGTTTCCTTTGAGGTGTCGTGAAACCTAGCATCAAAAGATTGAAGTCGTATATGACGTAGCACACTTTTATTTTAGACATGTAGAAAATTAAAGCTACCGAATTAAAGTTGCAATTTACCTCGTTATGTCCAAGCTTGAATTTTTTCCTTCTTTCTTGCCCTTTTCTCTTTTTCCGTCATGGATGAGTGCTTCCACTCACTCTCCTGGAACTATGAGAGGACACTGGTCTATGGTTAAATTGAAATTGTGTCCATAGGTTTCCCCTGCATATTTCAAACATTTGCCGCCACCGCAGCCAACATTGTCTCCGTCAAATGTGTCGTACCCCAAAAAGGGCTTCTAGATAACGGTAGTTCTTTTTTCGTGTTAGAATTCGGGGAATTCCACCGTGTGTATGGTTGGGCCAAAAATTACCAACGCATGGCTCTCCAAAAAACTCCGTAGAACCTATCGTTTCCTCGCTACGAAAAAAAGAAGATATTATCACATCAAAATAAAAATCATGATAAATATGTTTTAGATAAAGTACATGAAATACAAAATATTGAAATTTACCCGGAGTTGTACGTGCTTTATAGGGACACCTTCATCGTTCACCAACAACGTGCCACGGTCCCCGTGGAGTCGACACGTGTAGCTCCAAGAAACACAATAATGTAGTTGGCCATATCGCCTCATCATTGCCAACACATTCAAGGATTGGGTCGGGTGTCTCGCTGGGTAGGGTGTGTATCTTGGCCGGCACCTAAAGGAGTAGAATGTGTACGAGAGGGTTGTCGGGAAATCTCTTTGCCCTTGTGTCCCACTACCACCAACACCGGGTTCAAATAAGTGCTTTAAAACGCTACATACAAAAGAACTTTTTGTTAGTTTAGTCAATGTAAAAATTAAAAATCAAACTATCACAATTCATCTCATGCGTAACAAAAAAAAATATCCTTTTGACTTTTTATTATTACCCGATATGTTTCTAGCCGATCATAAGTTTTTTATCCTCTCTTCTATTTCGGTGTTTTAGGCACGTCTATCAAAGTATTAAACTCGACCTTGGATCTCGTGGCTTTTTTCGCAACAAGAACATCGGAGATAGGGATGAAGAAAGCTCTTCCTCAAAGAGGAATCATCTGGAAAGTGCATCATGGCTAGGTGTCCGCATATTTGAACAAAATTAATATTATTTCAATTATGTAAATAACTGGAAATACTCCGAAGATAGAGCGTCGGCACTTTACATGTTCTTCCGCTGGCCTCTTTCCGCGATCATCCCGTATCGGGGTTGTCTCTGCATCGCCCCGATCATCTCCGCCACATCGCAATAAAATTATAAATGTAAAAACTTGAAAACACAAAATGAAATCGAAATACTCTAATAAGACACCGGAAGACGTATTTAGAGTTTCAAATATGCCTTGCATTGAATTCACTGAAACATGTCATTGCACATTAAGGCACCCAAACAAGAGACGAGTTGAAAATGAAGACCTTATTGAATATATTGTTGGAGCAAATTCTAGTAAACTTTTTGTGAAGACCTTGAGGACATTTTTGGAGCAACATTGTTGAAGTTGATGGTATAGCATTGTTGGAGACGATCTTGAAGGGCCTTGAATTGAATCTTTTGGAGCAACTATTGAAAAATCATTAGAGCATTTCTAAAGAAGGGCACTTTCTATCTTCCATCACCTTTTTCCTTTCAATATCCTTTAAAAACGATTTTGTTGATATTTAATGTTTGAAATCATGTTATAATTCCTTGATTATATGTGTTTCGGGACTTTCCCTTTGAAATTACCCAAAAATACCTCGGCAATTTTATCTTCGTGGATGCATGTCCGACCCTATTGTTCAATATTTTGATTGATAAAACATAGAGAGTTAGGGGGCTCTTGACTTGGTTTGGTTGGGCCATTAGATCCCTAACATCTACTAGGGAGAACCCCCTGAGCTGGATGAGAGCTAGCCCGAAGTGAAAGAGGTTGGTGAGGACAATGGGGCTATTGAATTAAACATGGTATCACACTTTAGCTTTAGGACTTTATCTTGAGAAGTGCGAGATTTTGCTATATCAATTCTCAAATCATGCTTACAACACTATTGTTAAGAACTAATAAGAAGTGATGTTGAGGGGGTTTTTTGGTATAAGAAACAATACCATTTAAAAACTAGGGTTCTCATCTCTGCATTCCTTCACCTAGGCCTAGGGGGCACACTAGAATAATTTCACACTAAACCATGCAAACTTAAAAGTAACTTAACATCCATAAAGTAATAATAATCATAATTCCTAATTTCCTATTGTACGATATGATGCAAATTATTCAAACATGAAGCAATGAAGACATGCAATGTTCGAATTTCAAGATTGATGAACTAATACAAGTTATTCACAACATTGATTCAATACTTCCGTGTCCTAACTCAGGAAGGAATCTAGTTTGTAGTGCAATATGCATCGTGTATTATCAATTCTTAATTGACAACAACTAAAGGACATCTACCTCATCAATTCCTTCCCATTTTGTGTTTTTATGTTATATTCCCTTATAAAAGTGTCAAATTTCTCTCAAAGTAAGAAACCACTCGAATAAAATAAAAAATAGTTGAGATATGATTGGAGAAATGGTCATTTATTTCTGAAGATCTTCACGATTTCTTTGGTTGTTTTTCATCTCAAGAAACAAGAAATGACCTAAGAAACTATCGTGATGTAATATAAGAAACAACATGGTTCAATGGCCATTTTCAAAGCCAAATACATTCATTGAGGACATGGCCTTTATTTGGTTCCTAAGCCTATAGAGTTTTGGGTAGAAATGGAACTTTGTTGTACCATTTCCAAAAAGTAGTAAAAAAGGGAAAAACCTTCTTTTTCCATAAATAATTTACCTTTCCTTTTTCAAGACAATCCAAATCACAAAAATATGAACTATACCGCACACATTCTTGGATAATGTGAAAGTGGAAAAGGAATACCCTACACAAGTGATGCACACATGTACATTTGAACACTAATATATTTTTGCAAGGAAATGCAAATGCTTGTTTTCATTTTAATGTAGGGTTTTTGAAGCAAGGAGAAATAATGGTTGCCAAATTAATAAGTGTTTCTTTGGGAAAAATTTAAATCTGTATTGGGGTGAGTGAAGATAATAGAGGGTATTGAATCTTGATTCTTGACATCTAGAGAGAACCCACAAACCCTACCACAACTAAATGGAATTGACCAAAAAAACCCAAACAGAGTCAACCCTACTATATAGGAGGAAGGGCCCGCAAGAAGAACTTACCATTTTTGCAAGAGCCGAGGGTGAATGTCGAGGGAAAATGCAGGAGAATGTTGTTCCGCAAGAGCTCAAGGCGAATGCCGAGGGCGAATGTTGTTCTGCAAGAGATGAGGGCGAATGTTGTTCTCGTAAGAGCTCGTATGGCCGTTGGCTCCTACAAGAGCTCGGTGGCGAATGCCGAGGGCGAATGATGTCTGGCAAGAGCCGAGGGCGACGTCGAGGAAAATGTTGTTCTGCAAGAGCTAAGGGTGAATGCAGAGGGCGAACATTAATATATTTTTGTAGTTGAAATGAAATGCTTGTTTTCATTTAAATGTAGGGTTTTTAAAGCAGGGAGAAATAATGGCTGCCAAATTAATAAGCGTTTCTTTGGGAAAAATTTAAATCTTGTATTGGGTGATGAAGATAATAAAGGGTATTGAATCTTAATTCTTGAAATCTAGAGAGAACCCCACAGCCTAACATAATCCAATGGAATTGACCAAAAAAACCCAAATAGAGTCAACCCTACTATAGGAGGAACGGCCTGCAATAATAACTTACCATTTTGCAAGAGCTGAGGGCGAATGTTGTTCTGCAAGAGCTGAGGGCGAATAACAGGGAAAATGTGTGCGAATGCTGCTTCGCAAGAGCCTGGCGAATGCCGAGGGCGAATGCCGTTCGTAAGAGTCGGGGTGAATGTTGAGGGCGAATGTTGTCTCGCAAGAGTCAGGCGACGTCGTTCGGCAAGAGCCTGTGGCGACGTCGTTTCGCAAGAGCTCAGGGTGAATGCTGAGGGAAAATGCTGTTCTGAAAGAGCTGAGGGCGAATGTTGTTCTGCAAGAGTGGAGGGAAAATGTGCGTGTGATATCAGACATTAATATAGCTATTGCGACGGATAAAAGTTTCGTATTTTTAATAAAATAATTTTTATGTAGCGTGCATATAAGTTTCGTATTTTTATGTAGCGCGCATATAAGTGTTGTTATACCGATGGCAGAAAAAGCGTCGCTATTGCGACGGATGCCTCCAAACGTCGCAATTGCGACACTTAGACATTGTGTCGCACTTGCAATGTTTGGAGGCAGTCGTCGCAATAGCGACGATTTGGGGCATAGTGTCACAATTGTGACGTCTTCCTCCAAACGTCGCAATTGCGACACTTTGTATAAGTGTCGGAATTGCGACACTTTTCTACAAACGTCGGTATAGCGACAGTTTCAGGCGAGATTGAAAAAAATTGGGGAAATCTCCGACATTTGGTCAAAAGCGTCGGAACCAAGTGTCGGAATTTCCCCCTAATGTAGTAGTGAATCGTCAAACACTATCATGCAGAAATTTGCATATCTATGCACCAATTTCTTGCCTCTTGACAACTTGCCTCCACTACGCAATCCCTGCTGAGGAAGATCCCTAAATGAATTCAATCTTGCCTTGCTTTGACTGTGAAATCCTCATTGGAAACTTCAATGTTTGTGTAGATGCATTGAATGCATCACTATAGTCACAACAGATAGTCCATCTCACCCTTTCACCTATCTCTCCACTGGGTCTCCACTAGAACTGACATGAAAGTAGTTAACTATTGTATTTGTTCAGTTGCAAGTGAGTCTATAGTTGTGAATTAATTAAATAATTAATTCATTGAACTCTCACTAGTGTATCTTTAGTTAAAACTAGATACAACTAGCACAACTGAGTTTAACTCACTTAACTGAGTTAAACTAAATAACAACTCACATAACTACTCTTCCAACTCTGTTACAACTTGCCACTATCAGTTATAACAAAGTCCTCCATGCATGAGTCACAAACCACCCTAGGAATTGCGTAATTCCTTCAGCCCACTGATGTGCCACACCTATTCACTAAAATAAAGTGCTCCAAGAGAATAAGTTGATATTTAGAGTCTAATTATTATTAAGGGCTAATAATAATCGACATGCATCTATTTTTAGATTAGCGATCTATAAATAGACTTTGCCCAATATTCTAAAAATAGAAATTCATCCAAATATAGAATTTTCTCGACCATCTAGAATAAGCATCCTGCTAACTTTAGAATATGCTCACCATTCTAAAAATAGACATACACCTAAAAATAGCCCATGGGCCCCACTTAGTGAAGGTGCTTAATTTTCAATAAGCTCATCATCTTGTTGAATCTCAACACAAATTGAGCTCATAAAGAGTCATTCTAGGCTAATTGACATGTTGGGAACTCAATGGAGTAGGTTGCAGAGGCAGAAAAGGTCATCTACAGGTGTTTTAGTGTATTTGAAGATTTTTGAAGGCGAGGGCCAATAGGTTTTTGGTTCATTTCCAGAGCATCCAGAGTCCAAATTCAACAAAAAATAGTCATTTTTTGGATATTATGATGTTTTAAACTCATTAGAACAATTTCCAAGAGTTTTTGAATCTTGTAACATCAATTTGAGTACACTTGAAGCTAATACAAAAGTCACACTATGAAGCTAGACCAAGGAGATGTAGCCCATGAGGGGTGAACTCCTTTATCAAAATTATATGTGTTAAGCTCTGTTATGTGTGTTTGTTGTGTTTAATATTGCTTCTGTTATGTCATTTAAAATTATTCTTTTTAAGCTTATGACAAAATCATAATTTCACTAAGTACACGGTTTTCCAACCACGTGCTCAAAAACAAACTCATGAGGGATAAGTAAAACAAAGAAAAGAAAAGTTTATATCTGATATGAAACTAGCACAACATTAACTACCATTCATTTTCATATCAATTTGGTATCAGATAACACGTTTTCTTGCTTGTTTTACTTGAAGGGTTTTAACAATGCAAATTTATTGATGCTTACAAGGTTGAGATTGCTAAAGGAGAAGGGAAGATACTGATAGTTAGTCCTGAAGTTAGAACAAGAAGGAAGAAGGCTGAGAAAGCATCATCCTTACCCAAAGGACCACTCAAGGAAACAGTTGAAGCACAAGAGGAATTAATTGCACAAGAGGTTGAAGTGATTGAAGAGATACAAGCTGCATAAATTGAGCTTGAATCTATAGCCAAAATGTTAGGGCATGAAGCTTTGTCAATTGTTGTGAAGCTCTTTAATTCATTACATTGTGATGGAAACTTCATTAAGTGATGCTTTTAAACCATCTTCCTTTGCAAGACTCTTTGACAAAGAGATGAAGAAGGACTTATACATCATGAAAGAGAAAGTGCAACAACTGTATGAAGATATGTGGGAGAACACTAGACTTCAAGAGCAATTGGTTGCTATGAATAAAGAGAAGCAAGAACTTCTTCAAAAGATGCATGAGATGGAGATTCAACTCCATGATGCAAAAGAAGCCTTAGCCAAGCATGTGCTTGAATAAGAGGTAAATAATTCAAATTTGTCTTCAATTTTCTCTCAAGATAAATGTCTAGGTTCATTTGAAAAACAAACTAGAGGAATAGGGTCCAAAATGATGATCAAAATTGGCTATGAAGGTAAGGATTAGGAAAACATGCATAAGGCATGGCTGAGCCAATTATGGTTGAGGAAAGGCCTAAGTATTTGGGTCTTGGCTATGGACAACTTTATGGAGAAAGATCTAAAGCCATGAAGGCACTTGAAACAATTCCAAGAAGGAATTTTGTTGCAGGTTCAAAACCTCAAAAATGTAAAGTTTGCAATCAAGTTGAATGAAATTGTTTGAATCCCATGTTGTAGCAAGATGCTTGTATACATGCAGCTTATGGTGAGCAAGAGAGTTGTGATAGCTCTAAGGACATGAACACCGTTGTTGATCTTCAAAGGAAAGCTAGAACCTCTTCAAGTTCATCTCCTCAAGAAGGTGATAAAGATGAAAATTCAAAGAAACATTCAAGGTATAGTTCTTCCTATAATCATGCTTTTTATGATTATGTTAAGCATGACAAATTTAGAAAAATTTGTTGTTCATATTGTGGTTTGTATAACCATCAAGTTTCGAGATGCTGGAAGAGAATGATAGCATACAGGAAATAGTCAAACAAGGTGACTTGAACATAATATGGAAACTATTTTCACTTATTGTCAGAAGAACGGACATCTCATTACCCAATGTTGGACACTGCATCCAACCACTCATCCCAAGCATTTGAAGCAAGTGGATAAAAATACTAGCAAGAATGGAATAGGAGATTCCATCATCAATGTGAGTCAAGATTATTCAAAAGAAGAGAATGTTCAGCAGGAAAAATCACCATTGAAGTGGTTTGGAAAGAAATGCGTCGATTTCTTCACCAAGGCTTGCATTTACTTTGTAAATAGATGCAAATTTCAGCCTTATGTATGCATAAATTTATGTTGAAAGTATGAAAAGTTGCAGTAGATTATTACAACTTGTATGATGAAAGATTGCATGTGAATTTTTTTTTGTTGAAGGCATTTTATTTGTTGCAAAATTTCACCAAGATGGTGTAAAATATGGGTATGTCGCTCATTTATGTTGAAACAATTTATCATTCAGTTCAGCTCTTATGATCACTCATATGTTTTTGGTTTTTGTACTTGAAAGAGAGAGTTGAAGGGTGTAGATATGCATGATATTTTGTATGTGTAAATAGAGAACTTGTGATAAGTTCATTGTAAATAGATACATACATGAGTGTTGTCAATATGTATCTTGGAATGTCGACTTGTGTCGATTGTGTTGTACATATGTTTATTGATTGGTGTCGATTGTGTTGCACACATTTCATATTGATTTCTGTCGATTGTGTTGCATATTTCTTATTGACTTGTGTCGATTGTGTCGCACACATTTCATATCAATTTATGTTGATTTTCTTGCATATTTCTTATCGACTTGTGTTGATTGTGTCACACACATTTCATATTGATTTATGTTGATTGTGTTGCATATTTCATGTCAACTTGTGTTGTTGATGTCACATGCTTTTTGTTGATTATGTTGATCGACTTATGTTTTAGTCGATGATGTTTGTCGATTGTGAGTTGATATTGGATACACCAATGTGCAAGAATATCACCATGTACTTGATGTTATAGGAGGTGACATTCATTGCTTTGAAAGAGAAAAAATGAGGTGGTCACCATTTCAATTCTTGCATAATGTTTTCTTTTCAAGATTGATTGTGTTCTTTTGAGAAGATGTCATAGGAAGTTTGATGTCCATTCAATGAGAAGTGGAAGAGATGCAAAGTGTTTTGCAGCCATTGCTGAACAAGTTGGTTTTTTGTGTTGACACCAAGAGTTCACTCATATTGCAAGTTTAATTTGGATAACAGGATTTCCAAGAAGAATCTTGTATGCCTTTGTTGCAAGAGGGAATTCATTCTTAGTGGGAAGGCTAACAGTTTTCCAAGCACATAGAGATCGATTTGGTACAGCAGGGTATGTATCAGTCAACAACAATCAACAATGTTGAAGTGGGTCAGGAACATCCAAACAACAGTGGTTGAGAGACATAGCCAATTGCGATGCAAGTTATGTCAAGTAAAATCAGTTCATATAACTTGAAAGCAGAAGAGTGTTGAAGCTCAAGAAGATAATTATCAGCTTTTGTGGGTCCAAAAGCCCATCAGTGAGAAGGTGTGATCAAAATTTGGATCAGGGCCTAAAATTAGCTAAAATTTCAAAGTAATCGAAATTTCTTTGAACCTAAACGATCAGATAGAGTTCATCGCTAGGATTCTAGCGTAACTTGTTTCATCAAAATCTGAGTTCGTATGACTGAGTTATCGTCTCCTGTTCATTTTCCAAAACAGGCAAAAAAGGAGAAGAACAAGTACAGTGCTGATGTGGCAGGTACAGTCAGCATTGCAGGAATTTTCTCCAGATTGTAGCCAGTGACACTATGACAAGTGTCATCTTCAGATTTTCCAAATGGGTTAAGTGAAGAGAAAAATTTCCCAATGACCTACAATTCTTCCTAAATTGGAATTTGAAATTTTTTTAAGGGTTGGAGTGAAACCCAACCAGAGGTCGCCATGTGTCCTCTATGGTGGGCCACCTCCTAATTTATGGGGTCGAATTATATGGATTGGACCTTGGTCTAATGGTCGAATTATTTAATGAAATTAATGTGGACATTGGTTTGTGGTGAAATTAATGTGGACATTCTTAGTGGGAAGGCTAACAGTTTTCCAAGCACATAGAGATCGATTTGGTACAGCAGGGTATGTATCAGTCAACAACAATCAACAATGTTGAAGTGGGTCAGGAACATCCAAACAACAGTGGTTGAGAGACATAGCCAATTGTGATGCAAGGCATGTCAAGTAAAATCAGTTCATATAACTTGAAAGCAGAAGAGTGTTGAAGCTCAAGAAGATAATTATCAGCTTGTGTGGATCCAAAAGCCCATCAGTGAGAAGGTGTGATCAAAATTTGGATCAGGGCCTAAAATTAGCTAAAATTTCAAAGTAATCGAAATTGCTTTGAACCTGAACGATCAGATAGAGTTCATCACTAGGATTCTAGCGTAACTTGTTTCATTAAAATCTGAGTTAGTATGACTGAGTTATCGTCTCCTGTTCATTTTCCAAAATAGGCAAAAAAGGAGCAGAACAAGTACAGTGCTGATGTGGCAGGTACAGTCAGCATTGCAGTAATTTTCTCCAGATTGCAGCCAGTGACACTATGACAAGTGTCATCTTCAGATTTTCTAGATGGGTTAAGTGAAGAGAAAAATTTCCCAATGACCTACAATTCTTCCTAAATTGGAATTTGAAATTTTTTTAAGGGTTGGAGTGAAACCCAACCAGAGGGCACCATGTGTCCTCTATGGTGGGCCACCTCCTAATTTATGGGGTCGAATTATATGGATTGGACCTTGGTCTAATGGTCGAATTATTTAATGAAATTAATGTGGACATTGGTTTGTGGTGTTATATATATATATATATACATATATATAATAAGGTTGAAAACTGACATAACTCAGTGGCCTTGACTAAGTTTGGAGGATACCATAACCAAATTTGGAGGGGTTTAAACTTGGCAGCGTTGAAAACTATGGCGGAGTTACCATTATGTCACTGTACAAAATTTTATGGCTGCGTCGGGGCTCAAACCCCTGACCTCCCGTTTGCAAACCGCATACCATACCATCTCTGCTCTCAGGTATTTCTTACCACATATGCTCGCTGACTCTATTTTAATTTTAACCGCCTGACCGTTAGGGGTTGGAGTGGACCAGCCCCTCAGGCCAGCCCCCTCCCCAAGTGGCCACGACTCCAAAGACCAGGTGCCAAGCCAAACCAAACAGATGGGAAATAAATCATGCTTAATTAATTTTTAATTGTGGTTTAATGACGTTAAGACGTCATTAGTGCGTGAAGCGCGCTTAATGGTAAACCTATATTATCTGCCCGCTAATCATGCATTATGCTAATTAATCCCAAAATTTAAACTGGCGGATATTTCGAAGGCAGTCCTAATTTTGGCGGGAATGCCAATTTTAGAAAATTAACTCGCAGTTTCTCCAGTTTTGGAGGAGAAATTGAGGCAAAGTTGGTTTTTTTCATAACTCACTGAATTTTTGACCAAGATGAACTTAGAAAGAGTCATTCTAGGCTAATTGGCATGTTGGGAACTCAATGGAGTAGGTTGCAGAGGCTAAAAAGGTCATCTACATGTGTTTTAGTGCATTTGAAGGTTTTTGAAGGCGAGGGCCACTAGGTGTTGGGGTCATTGCCGAAGCGTCCAAAGTCCAAATTCAGCAAACAAATAGTCATTTTTGGGAGCTTATGATTTTTTAAACTCATTGGAACATGTTCCAAGTGGTTCTGAAGCTTGTAACATAAATTTTAGCACACTTTAAGCTAATACAAAGGTCGCACTATGAAGCTAGACCAAGGAGATGTAGCCCAAGAGGGGTGAACTCCTTTATCAAAATTCTCTGTGTTAAGCTCTATTATGTGTGTTTGCTGTGTTTAATATTGCTTCTATTCTGTCATTTAAAATTATTCTTTTTAAGCTTATGACAAACTCATAATTTTACTAAGTACATTGTTTGCCAACCACATGCTCAAAAACAAACTTGTGAAGGATAAGTAAAACAAAGCAAAGAAAACTTTATATCTGATATGAAACTAGTACAACATTAACTAGCATTCATTTTTGGATCAAGTACACGGCTAGATTTCTAGCCAAAGGCTTCTCACAGGTAGAGGGAGTTGATTATGGGGAGACATTTTCCCCTGTGGCAAGATATTATTCTATGAGGACCATAATTGCATTGGCAACATAGATGGGGTGGAAGTTCCACCAAATGGATGTCAAGACTTCCTTCCTCAATGGACTGGTTGAGGAAGAGATCTACATTGAGAAGCCCAATGGATTTGAGACATTCGACATAGAGACACATGTGTGTAGACTTAGGAGATCCATTTATGGTCTCAAGCAGGCACCTCGTGCTTGGTACACTCACATAGATTCCTATCACAGTGGATTGGGCTTCACTAAGAGTGAAGCCGATGCCAATCTCTACTACATTTTTGTAGATGGAAGTTTGCTAATCTTAGTCCTGTATGTAGATGATTTAATAATGATAGGATATGATATGATGATCTATTCTTGTAAGGAGGACCTTGAAAGAGAGTTTGAGATGAAGGATATGGGTTTGATGCACTACAACCTTGGTTTGGAGGTGTGGTGCGGAGATGGAGAGATATTTTTTGGTCAGGGGAAGTACACCTCTGAAATCCTTTAGAGATTCCCTTTGTAGGATTTCAAGCCAATGGACAATCCTCTAGCTACTAACTTGAGGAAAGAGAATGCTTCTATAGGAGAGGTAGTAGATGACACTAATCTAAAGATAATTGGTGAGGTCCTTGATGTACTTGGAGAACACAAGGCCTGATAATTGTTTTGCAGTTAATCAACTTACTCAGTTTATGGTGGAGCCTAACAAGATTTACTGGAAAGCAACAAAAAATGTTCTTAGATACCTTAGAGGCACAATAGATTTTGGTTTACGGTACAAGAGGACTGATGAAGTGAAGCTCTGAGGCTTCACAAATGTAAATTGGGAAGGGTGTCCATCAAACACGAAGAGCACATCAGGAGCTATTTTTAGTTTTGGGTCAACAATAGTTTCTTGGTCGAACATGAAACAAATATTTGTAGCACTCGACTCAACAAAGGCCAAGTATATGGATGCTAGTCAAGCAACATGCGAGGATATTTGGATCAGGAAGATCTTGGTTGGTCTCTTCAGTTAGGAGATGAAGCCTACACCGATTCACTGTGATAATCAAAGTTATATCAAACTCTTTGAGAATCCAATGTTTCATAATAGGTCCAAGCATATAAACATAATATACCATGATCTGAGAGATTGTGTGTAGAGGAGGATCATCATGTTACAATACATTCCTACAGAGGAGCAGTATGAAGACATTTTGACAAAGAATTTGTCAAGAGGCAAGTTCTAGTTCCACAAGAGCAAGATTGGGGTGGTAAAGAACCCTTTTATTGCTGAGAGGGAGTGTTAAATTGTATCAAGAAAATGATTCATTTGACTTGTGACTTAGTCAAATGGAAAAATTTGAAATTCCACATCAGCAGGATGGATTGAGTTGTTGTTAGTGGGAGTGACATGGCCTTGTAACTTAGTTAAATCAGTAAATTCAAGTTTGTAGGCTAGAAGTAGAGTTATGCATGAGTTGATTGTAAAATGTAGCAATCTAATGGAGTTTTTGTTAGTTAAAATTAGTTATTCAAGATCTGGTCATGAATAGAGTCAGTAGGAGTTCAGTTGAGTAGTAGTAACAATTGTTAACTCACTGATCTCTCAGTTAACTGATCAATTTACTAAAAATAGACCTAGTCATGCATGGAATTTGAATTTCCTATTTGAGATGGAGAAAAAGGCACATTGTAATTATAAAGTGTATACTATTTGAGTGTACAAGTTTTGCATTAGATCAGGTGCTCAATTCCTCTAGGATTTGCACTAGGAAATAGAGAATTTTCCTATATTTTAGGAGCTAATTTCCTCAAGGATTGCACCAGGAAATGGGAGGAAGTTTGAGGCCTATTTTCGCTAAGTGTTGGTCAGATCAGGTCAGAGAGTAAGATATAAGTATTTCATTGGAGGTGTAGCTTCAAGGATTGAAGTAGTCATTGTAATAGAACCATATTATCATCTCATTTAATACAAAACAGAGGATGGATTTTTCCCAGTTTGGTTCCCTAGGAAAAATACTGTGTTCATAATGATTGAATGGTTGCATGTTATTTCATGTGTTTCTATTGTATGTTCTCCTTTCCGCAGATTGAATCATTAGAGAAATTTTGAGGTAAAAAATGGGCCTCAAAACAAAAATGTACAATGAAAATCAAATTTATAATAACCAATAGGATTCAAGATGATTATGCCAAATATGGGGGATTATTTACCATTTTTGGAGTAAAAAATTAAAAATATTAAAAAATACAAATAAATAAAAACTATTTTTCAACTTATCTCCCAACGGTTTCACTCAAATTTCAAGCAGAAGCACTCGTTGGATGCAAATTTTTTTCCTCATCCAAGAAGTACCCATGTTGCATACTTTCGATGGATCCTACTACATGGAAAATGAGAAATACATGATAAAAATGATTGCAATAACGTTTTTTAACATATTTCTAATTTTTTTGTGTAGTAGAGTCCATCAAAAGTATGCAACATGGGTTCTCATTGGATGAGGAATTAAGTTTGACATCCAAATAGTGCTCTTGATTGAAATTTGAGTAAAATTGTAGGGATATAAGTTGAAAATAAAAATTTTAAAAATATTTTTTTTTCTTTTTTCTCTCTAAATTATGATGATGTAATATAATATTATTTTATTATTTCCACTATTATTTTATAATATTCCTTAGGAAGCCCATTTTAGTCCTCAAAATTTCTCTAATGAGAAGACGTTTGTGCATATTTTTTTTAGTCTGAATTCATTAGCAACTACTCATTTCAAGCTTTTTCTACATGGTATCAGAGCTATTAAAGACTACATAGAAACTAGGTTCCATATCTTCTCTTAGAAAAATTCCGATTGGCAAAGTTTTTGGTACAAATCTTCTTCAGTGCAGGAAAAATGTCTTTCAATGGATTGAGGATTGAGTATGCATTGGAGTGCACCTCGAATTTTGGTCTTTGGAAAGACATGATGGAAGTTGTCCTGGATGACATTGGAGTATCAGAATACAATCAAACTAAAATTCCAAAACTAGCAGCATCAGATGCACAAGCACTTTCTCAGTGGATGAAAGACACAACAAAAGCTAGGAGGATTGTTCTAGAGGGTGTCATAGATCATGTGGTTTCAAACTTGCATGGAAAGGAGAATTTTTTTTCCATGTGTAAAACTATCACAAATCTATTCCAGAGGAGCAGTGATGCCAAAAAATTGGTATTGAGAGATGAACTAAGGAACATTTGAATGTGGAAAAATGAAACCATTCCTCAGTACTTATCTAGATTCACTCAGGTCAGAGATGAACTTGGAAGAGTATGAGAAAATTTTCCATCATCTAAACTTGTGAGCTTAGCAGTTCTTGGCCTTTCGAAATATGGGCACAAATATAGGGATTCAGTTAATGGAAGAGACAAGCTACCAGATTGGGAGAGACTTTGGTCTGATTTGGTGCAGGAGGAGATTAGAAGAAACTCTAGAGATGGTTTCACATCCAAATCTGAGGAAAAAATGTTTTCTCTAGCAAGCAAAGGAAAGAAGGCCAAGGGAAAGAAGGCCCAAGGAAGGGAAGAATCCAACCAAAACCATGGAAAGAATAAAGATCTTAGTAAAATTAAATTTTTTTGCTGCCATGAATATGGAGACTATGCAACCAAGTTTCCACACAAGAAATCTGGGAAGAAACCTACAAGAGAAACAAGAGGTGATGCTCTCACATAATAATTTGAGTTGGATTTCACCCTCATTACATGCATGGGAAGTACTATATGAGGCAATGTATGGTACTTATACTCTAGCACTTCATTTTATGTCACAAGAAGTAAGGATTTATTCAGCGACCTGGAGGGGAAGGACCTTAAATTGCATATTTAACTTGTAGATGATGGGAGATATAGTGCCAAATGGATTGGCACTGTCACCTTTAAGTGTGAGTGAAGCTCCAATCCGCACTTAATGAATGCAATGTATGTGTATGGTTTTGTACTTGAAGATTGTGGATATGTTGTGGTGTTTATTAAGGGGAAATATTATCTAAAGCATGTTGCTACTGGACAAGAAAAACAAATTTGTGTTCGGGTTAAAAATATCTACAAGCTAGAGGTGGATGCATGCACTACATTGAGCAACAAAGCAGAACATGTTTAGGGCTGAGATGTTGGAGAGCTTTAGTATAGGCACAAGGGGCACCTACACCATGGAGCTTTGAAAATAATGCAACAGGACACCACTAGACTTCCAAAATACACCCTTTATCAACATGATGTGTGCAGTGGATGCACTCTTGGAAAATATGTTAAATCCTCCTTCAAGGGACTAGATAGAAGCATTGGAACCATCTTGGATCGAGCTCACTCAGATGTGTGTGGACCATTTTCTATAGTCTCAATTGTAAAGCACAGGTATTATGTGATATTTGTAGATTATTTTTCCTGCAAATGCTGCATCTATTTCATGAATAAGAAAGATGAGGTTTATTCAAAGTTTGTTGAATTCAAAGCCTTATTTAAAAATGAGATTGGACAAAAAATTAAATCCCTGATATGTGATAATGGAGGAGACTATGTGTCTAATGCCTTCAAATAATTATGTGCCAAGGAGGGTATTATAAGGGAGTTGATTGCACCTCATAACTCACAACAAAATGGGGTGGTAGAGAGGAAAAATATAATCATTGTAGGGGCTACAAGAGCAATGTTGCATGATCAGGGACTGCTAGTATAGGTATGGGAAGAAGCATGAAAAACAACTGTTTATTTGCAAAACAAGAGCCCTCACAAGATTCTTGGAATGATCAAACTTGAAGAGGATTTCTCTGGGAACGATCACCAACTAAACAAGAAAACACATTAAAATATTGATAATCACCTCTAGTAGCTGAGATGCATTTAAAAACATAAAATATTAAAATACAAAAATAAAGTGCAAGTAAATGCGAGGCGAAGCTTCGAGTTTCGAGGCACTGAGGAGGGTTGGGGAGTGTTCTGATCAACTTGATTTTGAGCCTCTTCAATTTCTCTTTTTAATATTTTTACTTCCTTTCCATCCACTAATTTTGAATAATGTACTGACTTGTCTTCCAGTAGATGTCTCAAAATCAATCTCTTACCACATATGTGGCAATTGTTTCCTTCCGGAGTTTAATTTTACCTATCATCTTTTAAAATGTTTTATTAAATTTTCAATTTTGTCTTGTAATTATTTTTTCTACTTCTTCATTTTTATTAATAACTCGTGTGACACTATTGGATCCATCTTCACCATGATGAACCTCTAATTGCAATTCATCATTATTACCCATTTTAGATGGAATGGGAACCATGAGCTTGGTAGGATAGTATTGAGAAGTACCTACAAAACTTAGGGTTTACAAAGACAAGTCTAATCCAAATATGTATTATATGTATGATAAAACTAATTCAATTGTCTTGGTTCTTAATGTAGGTGACTTTACCATTACAAGTAGTTCACAAAAAAATATTATGTAATGAAAACAAAAATTGGTAAGTGAATTTCATATGAAGTGTATTGGTCTACTCTATAGATTTTTAGATTTGTAGGGAGGAAGTTCAATGGAGTTTTAGAGGGGGAATATTAGTGTTGGCCCAAGCACTTTCGTTAAATTTTCAGTTTCTATGAAAGTGCTCACCATGCTATGGTTTCATTCATGTGTTGTGGGATGCATGGTGAAACCATAACCTCTTAATGGTATCATAAACGTTTTGGTAAATGACACTATGCAATGCTTTCTATAAGTGGTTTCTTCACCTTCAACTTGGTTCTATAAGTGGTGCACTTCTTGAAGAGGTGGTTATCTTATGTGGAATTAATATCTTCTACATGGTGTGCATACTAGGAAGTTTCCTACTTGCATGGGAAGTGAAATTAACTTGGAGGGTGACTACTAAGCATGAGGAAGAAGAGTGCTCATCCCTAGGAGCATTAGGACCACATGAAATACCTTAGGAGGATGCATTATTGACTTTAGGACACTTGGGTTGAGTGGGAATTACCTCGTGTTGGTTGTGGACCCTAGAGATATGTTAAGGAGAATCATTAGAGCATTGGATGCATTTATTCTATTTCGAGGATCCTCGTGATGATGATATCTTGACACTTGAAGCTCATGTTTGGAGAGAGTACCCCTTAAGGATTGATATCTTAATAGATAAACACATTGGAGAGAGTGACACTTCACTTACATACTTTAACTTGTGGATTAGATTAGGATTCTATCTGGAATTAATCCACCTTTTCTATTGTTGGCCTCCCTCTCATGTTATATATAAATGGAGGAGAGAGACTTTCAATATGATAAAGTAGTCATTAGATCAATGTATCTTATAAATGAACATGTCTTTGAGTCTTTTTACATGTGTTATTGCAAGGGAGGAAAGCACTAAATTTTATGAAAGGTAAAACCTAAATAAAGCATGATGTTTTAGCATTTTATGTCCTTGTGTATGAAGGACCTATAGTTTGTGGCAATGCAACAATAGATGAGACTTGGAGCACTTTGCTTGGAGAACCTTGCAAGCATAGAGATTCTCCTAGAGGATTTATATTATGCAAGTCATAGATAAATGGTAGTTTTTTTGGTGTTTATGCTAGCTTCTTGTTGAGCATTTACAATGGCTAGGAGAACCTTAGTGTGATGCCTTTCTAGTCCATGCTTACTAATTAGGATTTACTCTAGATGGTTGATTTCCTAACTAAGGTTTGAAAGAATTTAGAGTGTCTTAATTTGTGATAATATTGAAGGACATGTTGTACCAGCTTGTCATAAAATTAATTCTATGACATGTATGTATGAAATGTACCTTGATATCCAAACTTTGTGTACTTATAGATGTAATTATCATCTTATATTCTCATAGTAATGGAATAGTTTCGAGTGTTTGTTATGCATGTTGATTTAACATAACAACGATCCAATCTTATTGAGTAATTTAATAAGTATAAAAAATATAAATGGAAATATTTATGACTGTAACAAATTTATTGTTCATAATAATTTTCATATTTTTTTATATGTTGGGGACAATTGTGCACTTAAAGTTGTGAATATTCTCCCCTTTAACTACACTATTTCAATGTTCTTTCTCTTGAACTACCCTATCTATTGTCGTTGTATGTAAGTTAATAATATGTTTTTTTAATATATATTTCAATTTCAGCTATAATGTTGAAAATTCAACTGAAACAAATTTAACGAGATTTAAGTTTTCATGTGAAATTTCTAAGATTGTCTTAACCATGGATTTCCTGAAATTCCCATAAGTCCCCACCAAGGCACCATCCTTATAATGATACTAGTCCTACAATCAAAATCCCATTATATGGAATATTAACATGCAATGCGAGTTTTTTGAAAGTTTCTAATAATGAAAATGTGTTCTAATGAGAAATATGTGAGATTAAGTATTACATACTTTTCTTCAGTAAAATGGTAAATTTACAATTTTATTGTGGAGTGTTACATGCCACATATAAGGTATGTGGATGATGATCAAAATAAACTATAATCTAAAATAGTGTAACAAAATGACTAAAAATGTGCATTATAAAGAACTACTAGCTCTAGTTAATGAGTTGGGATATATCTTCTTAAAACGTTGATGATTTCTCAAACAAAGGTGTAGCAAAGATGAAGTTTAATCCATGTCCTACTTGTAAAGAGAGCACCAAGTCCACCCAAAATTAGATATGCAATGAATAACTATTGTAAAAGGATGCAATCAACAAAATTTTTATATGAAGAAGGATGAGAATGAATTTCAATGAAAATAAATATAGTACATTGGACCTAACAACTTTTCAATTACCAATGCTCCTAATTTTATTAAATTCACATATCAGGAAAAGACATTTACCTAGTATCTTAGATAAACTTTTTAAAAATTAATAGCCCCTTCAATCCTACTAGGAAGCTAATACAATTTATGTTTTCTAAATAGGTAATACCTTCAATGAAATCTTATTATAGAAATTTTAAGTATATTATTATCATAAAGTTTGAGAAATAAACTATATATCTAGTTATTGGAATACATATATAACACAACAACAAAAGCCTTAACTCAATTACATGTCACCAATTTTGTTATACATTTGGCTAATTTCATACCAACAAATGCATAGTTCCAATTACATAAAATTAGCTACACTTAAATTCTTCTTTAAAAACATCATAAACTAGAAATTGCACCAGATGTTGTAAAAAAAACGCCCTAAAATAGTAGTGTAGGAAAGAGTAGCATTAAATAGTTACTCTCATATATTGTTGCATAAAAATAAATATACATTATCATAAGTCTAAAAATCTCATACACTATATTGGTGAGGGAATGGAGACTTTCATGTCAGCAAGCAGCCAAGGTAAAAATGATGGATGTGAGGTTTGATTTATATACATCCAAAAAGAGACCCAGAGATATGGGGTTTCACCATATAAGTTGTATTTTCTGGCTTAGTGTTTTTATTTTTTGATTTTCAGTTAATGATTGATTTATTTAGGGTTTTCTATGTAAAACTGTACAACTCTGCAAAGAAACAACAAATGTATCGATAGATCTAGGAAAAATGCTAAAAATTAAAGAAATTTTTATAATAAAATATTAAAAATAACTGTTTCTAGAAAGGCACATCTGAAGCGCCACACACGTTTGTTGCACCACATGAATCCAACTTTTTTTTTTCAACACAAAAAATACTCTGGTTATATATAATGTACCAGAAACAACCATAACCGTCCATACAAAACCTTTTCAGAAGTTACAAAAAACTATCAAAATCTCTCTCCAAGGGATCCAAAACGGTCCATGTCGAAAGAACTAGGACAAAAATCATAAACCTCAACCAAACCATCTATCGAGTTCATATGCTTACACAGTCAAGTCATTACTTAAGCAAAATTTACATCATAAACAAAAAGTTGTCTTCAGAAAAAAAGAAAAAAAGAAATTACATCCAGAAAACCAGAAATAAAAACCTCCATCTCAGAGGAAATTCACAGTGCTAGTTGCTCCACCACCATCCGACCTATGCAGCTGATAATGCATTTCACCGAAATTACCAGCCAAGCCTTTCTTTGATAATTGGTTAGCTTCATTGTTCTTCTCCCTATAGACATGGTGGAAAGAGATAACAGAAAAGGAACTCTTTAGGATATTAATTCTCTCCAACCAGTGAGCGAGTGAACCCAAGTTAATAGAAGCTTTCAGGTTCATGTGATCAATCAATACTTTTGAGTCCCCTATAATCCAAATCTTGTCCATGTACAACTGACTAGCAAACCATAACAGCCCCAAGAGAGCCAAAACTTTGGCCTTCGTATTCGTTCCGACTCCACCATTCCAGAAGATTTTGTAATGGCAATCGGGAGACATCAGTAACCAAGCCCCACAGCCACAGATAGAATGCTGTGAGGCCCCATCAAAAAAACCCACAGGATAAAGGACCTCATGAGGGAGGAAACATTTTGATAGATCTCCAGGGGGATTTTTATCAATCATTAAGTGTTCCCATGAACTGAGAATCTAAAAAGAAGTATTAATGGGATTACAAGAAATACCCTCGAAAATTTTCCTGTTACAATTACACCAGATATGCCAATGAAAAAGAATAGAAATTTCCTAACAAGTTTCCCTCTATTAAGCCACCATCTCATGCATTCTTTCATCGAATTATATGCCAGAATATTGATCTTAATCTTTGTATAAAAAAAAGAAAGAGTTTCAAGAGCAAAGGGACAGAAATAGAACATATGACGGTTGTCCTCCTCCTCTTGCCTACATAGCGAGCATATACCAGGTCCCAACCACCCTCTTTTCTACAGATTCCTCCAAGTTAGATTTTTGTCCTTCAACACCAGCGATAAACAAAAATAATCATTTTAATTTGAGCTCTGGTTTTCCATAAATCTTTAAACCAACAAAGAGTATCCCGTGCCACCTTATTTTTAATCAAAGTTGAATAAATTTCCTTAGCTTTCAGACCCTCCTTTGCTTCCTTACCTTCCGATAAAAGTCAATCTCCCTCAGCCATCCTGCAAAAACGCAAAGACTTAAGCCTCGTCGTGAACTGTCGCCACTTATCTGCCCATTTTATGTCCAAACCCAAATCAAACAAGTTCTTCCATCTTGGAATCTCCCCTACCCATTCCTCTATAATCTGATGAATAAATAAAATCCCCTTTAGATTTAACTGATGAACTAAATCCTAAATTTGAGGCTATAAATCATCCATCCCCAACATCTTTCCATTTCCAATGAGAATTTTTTCCCCATTCCCAAAGACCCATTTCATATGTTCCATAATAACAGGCCATAACTTGTCGAAGCCTTTCCAGATATCCGATCTACACCTACAATCGACCCACCCCGAAATGGCCATATCCTCCACAGAAACCCCTCTCAAATACTTATGTTTTATAATGTCGTTCCACTTACCTTTACCATGCAGACACCACCATAAAGAATTAATGATGAGGGAATTTCCAAATGTCTCCATGTCTAATATGCCCCATCCCCCTCTATCATTTGGGAGAGTCAAAACTTCCCATTTAGCGAGATGAATGGATCTCTTTTCTCTCGTCCCTCCCCATATAAAATTGGCCATAATATCCGGAATTCCTTTCAGAAATTTTCTTTGGAAGAACATAAAGGTGAGCCCAGTAGACAGTGATTTGTTGGAGGATGAACTTCGTCAAAATTAATCTTCCACCTATTGATAACCAATTTGTTGACCAAGTATTAAGATTCTTCCTATATTTAATCATCAACCAGCTCCATTCATCTATAGTATACTTTGAGACTTTCATTCTGAAGCCAAGATATATCATCCCATCTGACAGTGGAGCCTTGTTAAACTTAAATAGATCTGCTAAATCCTGAAAACTCAACTCGTCCCCCTTAGCACAGTATACACATGACTTCTCAACACTAGCCAACATCCCTGTAGCTTCACTAAAAAGTTTTAAAATGTCATACAATACCACCCAACATCTCATAATCAGCATCCCAAATATGAGAATGTCGTCCACGAACAAGCTGTGAGTTGACTTCTGCTGGGGACTGATTTCAATGCCGTTAAACCCTCCATTCACAGCAGCCCTGTTAATTTGAATAATTAAAGCATCCATAACTAATATGAATAGAAGGGGCGATAGGGCACATCCCTTCCTCAATCCTCTGCTTGGATTAAAAAAATTAGAAGCAGAACCATTAATAATCACAGCCATTGAGTTTTTGGTAATGCAAGCCATGATCCAAGCAACCGCCTCCTGGGAAAGACCAATTTTAAATAGAATCAGGCGCAAAAAAACCCAATCAACCCAATCATAATCTTTCTTAAGGTAAATCTTCATCACAGCTGCTTCCAACTTCTTTGAGTGAATAGTATGAATAGTTTCTTGTGTCGCTGCTACGGCATAATGAATATTACGGGTTTTCAGGAAACCATATTGCTCTGGGGTGATAAAATTTGAGAGAACGCCGTTCATTATTTCTGCCACAACTTTGGACACAATTTTATAGACAGTGTTACATAATGAAATGGGTCTAAAATCATCAAAAATCAGTTTCCCCTTCTTTTTAGGTATAAGAACTAGGAAAGTCGAATTGATATCACCATTGATATTTCCAGTTACTCTCACTTCCTCTACCAGCTCCGTCAAGTCCTCAATAAATTCCTCAATAAAATGAAGAAAAAAATCCAGGGACCAACCATCTGGCCCTGGAATTTTATCAGTAGCAAACGATTTTAAAACTATCTTGATCTCCTCAGCAGACACCTCCCCAAAGAAACTATGGTTGTCAGCATCATTAAACATAACATGAAACTCTTGGATCATTTCCAGATGCTCCTCCGAGACAGGAACTGACTTTTGGTGATAAAGGGACCTGAAATAATCAACCGCAGCCACTTTAATATCCTCTATGGAGCATAAAGACCTCTCACCACACTCAATTTCCTAGATCGTGTTTTCCTTCCTTCTGCCAGAAGCAAAATGGTAAAAGTATTTCATGTTTTTGTCTCCTTCAGATAGCTAGGTGGCTCTGCTTTTTAATCCCAATATGCCTACTCGTTCTACAGAAAATGACAGAGCTCCATTTCAATGAGTTTAAGCTTTTATCATCGCTCTGAATACCCTCATCCACCTCCTTATGAATCCTTCCCCTTTCTAATAGTATAGTCCTGATCCAGTCCTTTTCCTTCCTTAGCTTATCCTTTTTCGATCTTCGAACCACAGTCTTCAAAACCCTCAGAATATTAGCCAAGTGAGACATCGCCGAAATGCCCACATCCCTCTTATGTTGCTGTAAAAAATATTTGATAAAAACATTAAAGTCAACATCCCCCAGCCATATTTTGTTAAATTTAAAAGGATATCCTGAAGGCAGCTTCTCAAAATCCCACATCAAAGAGATTGGTCTGTGGTCAGATAGAGAGACATCCTCCGCATCAGCCTTGATACCCCTCATACACAGTCTTAAACCCGAGCTAACCATGAAGCGATCAATACGCTTCCCAATAAACTGCTTCCCATGCCTACCAATCATCCATGTAGGACAATTTACAGTCAAAGGGATGTCAACCAAATCAGCGTCCATCAAAATTCCCTTTATAACCTCTGCAAAGGGATCGACCCTACCTTTACTCCCCCAGATCTTGTAAGGATAAAAGGCACAATTAAAATCGCCAGAAAGTATAGAATTTTTCAAACTTTAAAAACCACAATCCTCCATATGCGACCAGAAAGTAGGTTTATCAGCATAAGGCACATAAATATTAATTACATGTATGTGGCGCTGAAAACCCCTGCAATATCCAGAAAGAATCATTCCACCAAAGAAACCATAAGGTTTTATGGTTACCAACCTCGGATTCCATAGAGCAGCACAACCACCAGACAACCCGATTGCATCAGTCGCCACCATGTTCCATTCAGGAAACATGGAACGCAGAACAGAAATAGATCGATCAGCTCCCACCATGGTTTCTTGAAATAGAAAAATAGATGGCTTAACAGAAACAAAGAAGTTTTTGAACGACAGAATCTTATCCTGCCCCCCCCCCCTCCCCCCCCACGAATGTTCAGGGACACAATCTTCATAGAGGAGACTCCGAAGTAGGGGTCAATGCTCTAAGGACCCTACCAATAGCCAACGACACAGGAACATCCCTGAAATTACCGTCTGGTAAATTATCAAGAAGATCAGACACCGATACTAACTTCTTCTTCCTCTTCGAGTTACCCCTCCCACGGCGAATTGTAACATTAGAACACGAAGAGGGACTGATAATAATAGTGGGGGAAGAAGGACCGAAAATCACATTGAGAGGGACCAAACCCGCATTTGGGTTGGAAAATAAGAACTCTATCACACTACCAACAGAGTTACAGGGAGAAGAGAGCTCGATATCTGACTGTGGCGAGTGAGGAGATGAAGGAGGAACAGACTCAATAATAAGTGCTCCCAAGGTCACAGGTGGCGATGGGTTATCATTAATTTAATCAAAACATGGGAGACACAACAGATGAAAAACTCTCATAGGAACCTCCCCAGGGATAACAGCAGAAGTGTCGATGGAAGCGTATGACTGTAGCGTCTACCCATAATTAAAAGATGACGGATGTAATAAAACAGAAGGGGATATTCGAGGCCTATGAAAAAAGCCAGGAGTGCCCTCTGAAACCTTAGGTACAAGATTCTTGGGAATGGAATACACCATCTACAGACCACTCAGAAGTGACTCCCTAGAATTTAAAATAGAATTATGGGCCGATTGATCGTAATTCCTGCAAAAACCAGAGGAAGGTTTATCGATAGGATTAAACTTACCCAGCATAGTCACTGCAGCATCCACCATCACCATGG
This sequence comes from Pinus albicaulis, assembly GCA_034641835.2. Taxonomy (NCBI): domain Eukaryota; kingdom Viridiplantae; phylum Streptophyta; class Pinopsida; order Pinales; family Pinaceae; genus Pinus; species Pinus albicaulis. The sequence goes on from CM076583.1 coordinate 788,667,548, forward strand.
ACATCTTCAACAAACCATCATCAGCATCTATCCCAGTGTCAAAACGCTGCTCCCCTTTTTGCTTGAAATCATCATGCCACTTCTCACATCTCCTCATCAGGTGTCCCATTTCGTGACACAAGTGACACCGAAATGGAACCTGCCAATAGTCAATTTTCTGCCGGTAAATCACCCCCTCCCACTTTAAATCGATATCGGCCGGCAAACCCTCGGTAAAGGGCAGCTCAATGAGCACCCACGCCACCCTTTTATCAACTACATCATGACATTTAGGATCAACATATCGGCATCTTCTAACGCAATCACCAATGGCTTTCAGCACCCGAAAATGGAAAAATTGTAAGGGGAGACTGAACAACTGCACCCAAACCAAATGATTAACAGGGGAATTTTTCAGTGGGTGGAAGCTGGCATCCCAGCGGTGAAGAGCAAGAAAACAATGCCCCCTAACCCAAGTCCTACTCAGGACAATCCCAGCATCTTCATCTTTCTGAAGATGGAAACAGTACCATCCAGCGTCGAGCCTGCTAATCGTCGGGGAGTATCCTAACAGGTTAGTCCATTTCTGAAGAAGCCAATCTGTCATCTTCGATTGGCTCTGCTTCGCGAACTTCCAATGACCCACCACAGCCCGATTAGATAAACCCGCTACTCACTCCCATAAGACATCAGAGCCGAAGCTCAGAAGGCGGCAATCCTCCGATGCCCTAATGGCCTTCACCCCACCGCCAACCTTTCGTGTCGACTTCAACGGAAAATCTACCAGATTTTTCCCGCAACTTGCAGCAGAAATGACCTTCTCCTAAGCATGGATAGCACTCGGACTAGGAGACTCGGCGCTCGCATTAGGAATGGCCACCTTAGTGGTAAGATCATCCTCTGCCACCTTGAGCGCATGCACGAAGGCGAGATCCTAGAGAGCCACATCAATTTCATTAAGGAATCAATTTAATTCTCCCATCACATGAGGTGATGACATGCCACGTGAGCTCCAAGAAACCCCAGACCCCCCCCCCCCTTCAATTACAGGGCAATCCACGTCAGCAAAAAGTTTCACCCCCAGCTTTCAAACCTTTACCATGTGAAATAAAGCCTCACCACCTCCAAATAACAAACGGGCATCCACGCTGGCCCCCTTGCAGTCTCGAGGACAACACCACCCTGACTTACCATCCATCCCACCTTTTAAAGGTACCATCTATCCCTATCCCCAATACTGTCATGTCCTGATCATCAATATGCATTAACTGTCTCCAACCACCCTACCTATAAAACACTATAGCGGAGTCGAAAAATAAAATGAAAACCTTCTGGCGTTAAAGAAAGAGTAATTCAACCTTACAACAAGGTACCACACCACTCCAAAATTACCAAAAATTAAAGATTTTTCATTATTTAAAACTCAAAATATCCATTAAATGACGTTGGAGCCTAGTAGATTGTTCAATAGTCCATAACGTGACCAGTGAAAGAAACTCCCTTGGCAGTGTCATTGATTTTGTGCCAGAAGCTGTGTCTGTGATTTGCCCCATGGAACGAGGTGTGGTTATTTTTCATAGCAAATTCGTAGTCAAATATGGCTAGAAATTTTCATGCAAAGTCACGGTGCAGGGGGAATCAGGAAGATGTGAGAAAACAGAGAAGAGGGAAGAGGCGGTTTGCTCAAGATGCATCAAACATTTTTAATGAAGACTACGTATTTGATGAAGAAGAAGAGGATGCTGACGACGAGGGTTTCTCGAATGAGGTAAATGAGTCCGATGAAGATCAAGAAGAAGCACAAAGCACCTCAAGTGAAGATAGCGAAGAAATTTCCGATGCATCAAAATCGAAAAAAACAAGGCCAACCAATAGTAAATCCAATGGAAGAGCGCAAACATTGAAGGGAAGTCCAAGAAATCATGCAACAAAACAGGTGAAAATATCATCAAGTGAAAATGAAGATTTTGAACCAGATTTGAGTTCTACAATAGACGATAATGAATATGATGACAACAGTGAAGAAGAGGAAACCACAGTGGTGCGGAAATCCAGACAAAATACAAAACGAGTAATAAAATCGAAGATATCGGGCACTTAGAAGCCGAAGAAAAAAATAAAAGGGCATCAGTAAGTAAAAGATTTGTCCGAAAGAAGAAGAAGAAAAGAAACACTGCATCACAAAAAATTGCCAGAAAATGAAGGAAAACAACAGTAGCGTCACATAAATCTATCAAAAATTTGGACCATTCTGACTCTGTTTCAGATCCATATTTTGTAAAACCACCAAAGCGTGTGTTATACTGAAAATTTTC